>CM035174.1:94639407-94715642 GCA_020205615.1 Panax quinquefolius | reverse complement strand
ATTTATCGAATCACATAGGACATTTCTCTTCTTTTATTAGTAGTGGTAGATTCTTTATTGATCATACATTATCTCCATGTATAACTTATTATACCCAAGCATACCTTTGATATACCCTAAGGGTCTTAAGGAATAAGTCAAAAGTATAACTCATCATCTGGCGAATACTATGATGATCTCAAGTCCAGGATCACTTGTTTTACTATCACTACTGAGAATTCCTATTGACAAGCAAATAAAACTCCATTAGGTATTCCTTAGTGAGCCGCACGCTTCGATGAACTTATTCTCTAATAAGCACCTACATACTTGCTTTAGTGTCTCCACAAAATGATCATGAGATCAATCATCCTTCAACGATGAAGCAAGCAACGTATGTACAATCTATCAGGATTCACTAATCCCCAATTTAGTAATCCAACGATTGGGAACTATTTTAGTTTTAAGCTTTCTAAGAATTTAGATCTCATTAGAATGATCATCATCATTATTCTAAAAGCATTGCTTAAAACTATGGGTTTATCACATATAATAAAAAATAGCATCATGTAAATAATTAAAAGCCTTTAATAAATTAATACTTTTTATTAATAAATGAATAAGATTGTTACAAAGTATATGCTTTATCATCAAACATGATTGGCTTGTGTGCATATTACTTTCAGACTCTTATTTAAACAATAGGCTTTAAACCCATTCCTTTCGATGATTTTTCCACTTGCTCTCTTGTTAAACCTTTCGTAAGCGAATTCGCAATATTATCTTTTCGACTTTACATAGTCAATTGAGATAATTTCATTTGAGAAATTAATTGTCTATTGTATGTCTTAAGTCTTATATATGGCGTGACTTCTTTGTTATATAAATGATTATGTGATCTTCCAATTGTTGATTGGCTATCACAATGATACATATATATAGTTGTACGCGGTTTTTGACCAATTTGGAATATCCTCTAAGAAATTACTGAAGCCACTCGCTTTCTTCTCCAACTTCGTCTAAAGCAATAAATTCTCGATTCCATTGTTGACCTTGCAATACATGTTTGTTTTGAGGATTTCGAAGATCACTGTTACCTACCAAGTGTAAAAATATATCCACTTATGGATTTTGAATCTTTAGTATCAGATATCCAATTAGCATCGATTATAACCTTCCAATCTTCATTGGATATCTTGTATAGTCGATCCATAATTTTGAGTATGTTTTAAATATCTCCCAAAACTCTCAAAATAGCTTTCCAAAGATCTTTACTGGATTACTATCGTTATACATACTTAGCTTACTTCTTGAATAAGCTTATATCCTATCTAAGATCTGAGTTAAATGACATACATTAAACGCCTATTATACGAGAATATTCTAGTTGAGATATGCTATTATGTGAAACCCTAGATTTTATGAATAAAGATTTAAATTTATCGAAATATTTTTTTGAATATTATGGTGTAGATTTGATATAATGTTATAGTTGTGGGTAGTATTTATAAATTTTTCAAAGTATGCAAGTTGTTATAAAATATTCGATTGGTCGGGGAATATTCTTTTTGTCGGGGAATATTCTTACGACGGCACAATCGATAGTGGACCCCAATAGCGGAAGTATTGTAGTAGTAGAAAACGACAAAATTATCTTTTATAAAAATAATCGCCGGAGTGTTACCGTTAAAAGCGTTGAACTACTCATTAGTAAAGTAAATGAATATGTCTGGCGTGGTTTAAGTAGACACCACGGTATTGATTATTGATACTTACGTAAGAAGTCACTCGGTTATACTCAATTATTGCTTTCTGATAATTGTCACGCATCATATCTCTCATATTATTGATTCAATTATTGTCACAATATCATCTGCATAATATTTAATATTATTAAATCAATAATTGAGACGACAAAGTTATTCATATTATTATTTGCAATATCGACAATGTCTGTAAGTTACATCGAGGAGAGGTTTGGTCACCTAATTTGCGGCATGATAAAGAGAAATCCTTATCAAAAGCCCTCTTTCACAGGAACGACCTAGTTGTTAAATATTGTGAGTTATAATATTAATGATGAATGTTATTAAAATTAAAGTTGTGTTAGGAGTTGAATTTGGAGGCGGACGTGATATTTGAGTCCGGAACAATGAAATTAGTAAAAATAGTCTATAAACACAAAATTTTCCGGGATTCACTATTTGGTCAAAAAGTCAACAATTGACTTTTTCGGGAAAAGTCAAACTTCAAAATTTCAAAATTTATATTGTTGATAAAAATAGTTTCATTATGTTGGAATTGTTTGTGTTAGTGAAAATCAAATCTATTCCGGATGATAATTGATGTATGAGAGGTTATATTGATAAATCGGGTAATTTATCGGATAAATGAGCAATTAATTACATACTAATTCACATACTTATATAACTATTTATTCACACATGTGTACTATTGAATCACATTCTTGTACTATTAGGGGAGTTGGTGCAAAATTGATAATACTTGCATGACTAAGTTAAAATGGAGGTATAGATGGAGGTATTTATACATGTAATTATTTTTATCACATGATTACAACTATTAAGTCACATGATTTACTATTGATTCACATTATTTACTATTAGGGGAGTTGGTGCAAATTTGATAATACTTGCGTGACTAAATTAAAAATGAAAAAAGGAAGGTATTATCTTATAATATTTCGAGCCCTAAAAAGCAATTATATAAACTATATTTTCTATAAATAAGCTCATTCTTCCTTCATTTCTCACCAATTCACAAAAGCTTTAGAGTAATTATTATGAGAGAAATTATAGAGAGAAAGAAGAGAAGTACATTATTTCACTATTCCGATTATCCAGCTTTTTTAAGGTAGGGAATATTATTTGTTGTACTTTCGTAGGAGTATTATTTCTTTCTTATCCATGAAGAAACTTACATTATTCCATTCTTTATTATTACTGCTTGGAATAACTCAGATACGCTGCTACCCTATACTTGGTGAAATTCTTCATTATTCCATTCTTTATTATTCTATTGGAATATCTCACATCGATGCGTTCTCTGTAGGACTGGTTCCGTCTTTATTATTACATTGGAATATCTAAATGCGTGCGTTTCTACTGGACTGATTCCAATCTTTATTATTCATTTGGAATATCACATGCGTGCAACGTGTGTTTCTACGGACCTAATTCCATTTTTATTATTCATTGAAATATATCACGCATGCAATGCGTTTACGCCAAATCACATTAGATTATTTATTATTACATTGGAATAACTTTTTGCATGCTTGATCCTATCGCATGCCTGGTGATTTCTTTTGTTATTCCATTCCTTATTATACTCGGTTGGTTAAAGTTTTGACTTCTATACTCCATGAAATTAGTGGAATATCCTTGATATTTGTGCTTCATCCAATGATCTTTTCATGAAAATATTCTTACAGGCATTCTTGAATTTTACTCTACACAAAGCGGTATCATGTTGACAATTTGGGCGTTATTAGTTCCTGGATAAATTAATTGTGAACTTGTTTTATTGAATTCTTATATCATTGTTATCATCCTCATGTTTATATTTTGTTGAAAGTCATCTCGGCTTCAGTAGTGCATAGATAGACTTGGTATGATTATGACTGTGGGATTATTCTTGTAATCATGGCCGTAATGTTACAAATGATATGGAAAAAGTCCTCATTGGCCGCGTAGAGCATTGATGGGCGATTGTTGGCATGATCATGACCATTATTGAATACACAAATATTCTCGGCCGTAAATGTGGATAATTGTGGTGGTGATATTAAAGAATATTCTTGGCCGTAATGCACGAGGGTGATTCGATGATGTGGATTATTTATTAATGATTCCCAATGATAAAAGTGATAAAAACCTTCTAAATCATAAAAGATAGTAGATTTTATTCTCTACTGACTCTTTTAATGGATTACTTGTTCCAATCGCACTTAAACTTGATGGTTGTTATATTGTATCGAGTTTAACAACGTTGAAGGCTAACGATAATATATTACGCATTATCTTTAGTCATAATATTTCCTACTCGGGCTATTGAGCTCACCCTTTTACTTGTATTGTTCTCTTGAAATGAGAACGTAGTAAGGGACTAGTCGAGAGCGGAGTGACCGGACGGATGATAGCATTAGTAGTCTTCACTATTCGATGAAATAGTGGAAAATAAATGTAATAATATTGAATTTGAGTTTGTATATTGTCTGAAGCGACAATATTTATATTAAAACTCATGACTTATGTTTTATCGTACTTTTACCACAGTTGTATAATTAAGTTGTATTTGTATTCTGTACCATGTATTTGACGACTCAGAATAGGTGATGTATACCTAATTTTGGGGGCGTCACATATTACCTCCATTTTTGGCTAAATGAAGATTTATATCAACTGGGTCTTATTTAGAATTATATTATACTTATTAAAATTTTCAAGTATTTTCTCAATATAATGAGTTTGAGATAATATAATTCTATCGATGTTCTAGAAATCTTGATTCCTAATATTATATCAGCAACCCCCAAATCTTTCATATCAAATCTATTTGCTAACATACGTTTTGTAGATTTAATAACTTCATTGTCACTACCCATGATTAACATATCATCCACATAAAGACAAACAATGACATATTCTTTTTGAGTGATTTTGACATAAACACATTTGTCACACTCATTTATTTTCAAACCATTTGATAACATAACATTATCAAATTTCTCATGCCATTGTTTTGGTGCCTGTTTAAATCCATACAATGATTTAACAAGTTTACATACCCTCCTCTCTTGTCCGGGAGCAATGAAACCTTCAGGTTATTCCATATATATTTCTTCATCTAATTCACCATTTAAGAATGCAGTCTTTACATCCATTTGATGTATTTCAAGTTTATTTAAAGATGTTATTGCAATAAGCATCCGAATAGATGTAATTCTTGTAACTGGTGTGTGACGCCCCCAAAATTAGGTATACATCACCCATCTTGAGTCGCCAAATAAATAGTACAGAATTCAAATACAAACTTTAATTATACAACAGTTGTGTAAAATACGACAAAACATAAACTGTGAGTTTGAATACAAATATTGTCTACTAGAGAGTATACAAACTCAAAAGGAGTCCTTATTACAATTATTATCACACTATTTCACGTAATAGTGAGGACTACTAATGCACCATCTAGACCATCACTCTCGTTCCCATTAGTCCTGACTACGTTCTCATTTCACGAGAGAAACGGTGAAAAAGAAAGGGTGAGCTCAACTAGCCCAGAAGAAATATTATGACTAAGATAATGCGAATAATTTATCATTAGCCTTCAACAATGTTAAACCGATGAATATAACAAACATCAAGTTTAACTATATGAACAAGCAATCCATTAGAAGAGTCAAGAGAATAAAATCTACTAACTTTTTATGATTTAAAAGGTTTTCATCACTTTTATCGTTGGGACTCGACAATAAATAATCCACATCATCGAATCACCCCGCACTACTACCGAGGATATTTTCTTCGGTATCACGACCATGAATTATCCACGACTACTGGGCCAAAGATAATCATGTTTTCATCAACGGTCCACGATCACGCCATAAAACAATTCATCTTTGCACCTTGGTAAAGAAGAATCCATAGCCATAATCATACCAAAAGCTGCTTCATCAATGCACTATAGGCCAATGAGGACTTTTTCCACATCATTTGTAACATTACGGTAATGATTACATCGAATAATCCTCGGTCATAATCATACCAAGTCCATCTACGACCATGGACCACGTATGACTTTCAACATAATATAAAACATGAGGATGATGACAATGATATAAGAATTCAATAAAAGAAGTTCAAGAATTAATTTATCCAGAACTAATAACGTCCAAATTATCAACATGATACTTCTTTTGTAAGTAAAATTTAAGAATGCTTTCGTAAGAATATTTCCATGAAAAGATCTTTGGATGAAGCGCAATTATCAAGGATATTCCACTAATTTCATGGAGTATAAAGTCAAACTTTAACCAATCGAGTATAATAAAGAATGGAATAACAAAAGAAATCACCATGCATCAGATATCTTGACATAGGCGAGTTATTCAACGGAAATACTAAATAACGGAACCAAAGTCGAACGAAAGTAAATTACAAGCGGGATGTTCAACGAATAATAAAGAATGGAAAACAACCAGAAATCACCATGCATGCGGTGCTTGCAGTAGGCAAAGTTATTCCGGATGTATACTAATAAGGGCGGAATCAATCGGCGTAAAACATTGCATGTGATATTCCAAATGAAATAATAATAAAGGCGGAATCGAGTCCTAAAGAAAACGCACAGAATAGGATATTCAGCAGAATAATAAAGAATGGAATAACGAAGAATTTCACCAAGTATAGGGTATCCGTATACTGAAGTTATTCCAACGAATAATAAAGAATGGAATAACGAAAGTTCTCTTCGCTGAATAAGAAAGAAAGAATACCTTATGAAGTACAACAAATAATATTCCTACCTTAGAAAGAAAAGTCTTGGATATGTAAGTAGTGAAGTAGCGAACAATTTTCTTCTTTCTCTCTATAGTTTATCTCTCAGAGTTTCAATGAATTCGTAAGAAAATAATGAAGGAATGAGCTTATTTATAGAAAAATGGATTGCGTAAGTAACTAATTCATGAGCGGTCCATATTGATTTACTTTAATCTGGACGGTCAGTTTAAAGAAAATCTTTTAAATAAAATATAATATATTCTATTTATAATCTAATAAAACGAATAACTTTATAAAAGTATTACGCTTTATATAAAAGATTTTATTATGAAAAATACTATCGCATACACTATCGCAAACACTATGATAATAAAATATAATATATTCTATTTATAGAATAACTATATAAAAGTATTCTATTTTATACAAAAAAAAAATTACTATACAAAACACTACGCATAATAGAATATAATATAATACATGGGCGAAAATTCAAAATGCCTCTTACGATGTTTACCCAGATGTCCCACTTCGCACTCAAAACTAATTTTTTTCAAAAGTACCTTAACGTTATATTTTTGGGTCACTCGTGCCCCTGCCGTTAACAGAAGACAAACGGGGTTAAAATATGATGACGTGACAAGCTTAAATATAAATATACTCTAAATAAAATAATATATATCATTTAATCAAAACAAAAAAAAAAACTAAAATTTAAAATAAAAAAAGTATAACATATTTACATCATTTAATCAAAATAATAAAATTCAAATTATTTTGTTAACTAATCAAAACAACTAATTAAATAAAATAAGTTGTATAACATATTTACATCATTTAATTAAAATACTAAAATTCAAAACATAACATATTTACATCAAATACTAATTAAAAAAAATACTAAAATACTAATTTTAAAAATACTAAAAAAATAAAATTAAAAAATACTAAATAAAACTAATATTAGTAATTCTCTTAGATAAAAATAAAACAGACTAAGCGAACAAAAATAATATTGCCACAAAAATAAATTGCGATTTAGTATTAAGCGTCATTAGAATAATTGTAAAATTATCATTAATTGAAAAAGCAATAAATGACCCTTAAACTATGAAGTGTGGATATAATTAATAATTGTAAAATCTTCATTGTTAAATACTATCTCCAAAAATTCAAATTACATCATAATATTTTTAAATTAATATGATTTTAAAAATTAATATTAAAAATTACTAAAATAATCATAATACTCCAGTTTTTGAATTTTATTATTTTATTAAATGATGTAAATATGTTATGCTTTTTATTTTGAATTTTAGTATTTTTATTTTGATTAAATGATATATATTATTTTATTTAGAATATATTTTATATTTAAGCGCATACGTCATCACATTTTAACCTCGTTTGTCTTTTGTTAGCGGCGAGAGTGCGGGTGACCCAAAAATGTAACGTTAAGGGTACTTTTGAAAAAATTAGTTTAGAGGTGCAAGTGGGACATCGGGGTAAATATCAGGGGCATTTTTGACCCTTTGCCCTATATTCTATTTATAGAATAACTTTATAAAAGTATTCTATTTTATATAAAAGATTTTACTATTAAAACTTTAAACCAACGATCCATATTGATTTACTATTATAATTTCAACCAACCATGCCGAAAATTAAAGACATCTCCTCATTGGAATAATATTGTACCCAAAAAAATGATTTAGACCGAAAAGAAATATATTTTTTGGATGAATAGTACTTCAGGAATAATACCCTGACACAAAAAGTGTCCCAAATACCCGAGTGAACAATACTAAAGTGAATAGTAATCGGGTGAATAGTAACCCGTGAATAGTACTCCGACACGAAAAATACCCGAGTGAATAATATTCGATGTAAGACCCTCAACTTATTATAAATAAAATCAATTTCCTCTAAATATATTTGTGAATAATAAGGTATTAATTTGATATAATTCTCTTGTTATGGGTGAAATGTGCAAATTTTACAAAATATCACAGTGGTTATAAAATAATCATTGTTGTTTAGGGAATATTCGTTTGGTCGTGGAATATTCTTGTTGTTGGGGAATATTAAATGCGACCGGCCTTGCGATCATTTGTGGGCCCCATAATGTAATAACCGTCGGATGAAGAAAATGACAAGTTTGAGTTTTTATAAATAACGGCGTAGTTATTACTAATTAACACTTGTTAGAATAATTCGATGGTTAAAATACAAGAATACGCTGCGGATGCACGAAATATTGATGAATTATTGATCCTTACGTAAAGAAGGCACTACTCAATAATTGTTACGATGAATTCTTTATTCAATATTTTATTTTATTGATTCAATAATTCTTTGCGTTGATATTTTATATTATTGTTGTTTCAATAATTGTCAATGCACAATTTCCATTATCGATCAATAATTCATATTATTTGAATAATATTATTAGATAGCATTATTGGCAATGTCTAAAAAGTTCTGTCAAGGAGAGGTTTGGTCACCTAATTGCTTGGCACTAATAAGGAGAAATTCTTATTGGAAAGCCCTCTTTTCTGAAACTACTTTGGTTGTCATAAATGTGATTATGTAATATTATTTGTGAATAATTAATTATTGATTCATATGATAAGGAAATATTTATTTTATGTGTTTATAAATGTTGGATATATTTATTGTGGTTTAAAATGAAGGAGTTAATGTTGAGGTGTTTTATCGATATTTTTGTCGTGAATGAAGGTATTAAAATTAAACCGGTGTTTTTTAGAGATATATTATGTGAGTTATAATTTTTAATCCGACTAGTTGGATCGTTGTAATTTTTGGATATGTTATACATATATAAGTTGAGTATATGTCCACAAATTTTGAACCATTAAAATGAACGTATGATTTGTTATGAATTTTAAGAGGTGACTGATTGTAAATTAGGTTTATAAATGATTTTGGTGGAAAATTCTAGAATTGAGTGGGCCCCACTTATGGTTGGTGAAGAAATGTGCTGAATTTATTTTAAATACGGTGGGTGGGAATAGTAGCAGGTAAAGCCATCAAGGTTGTAGGTCAAGTCTCGCTAACATTTTCCTATAAATAGAGGCTAAGTTAGAATTGAAAATCACACCGTAAACAAGTTTTCTCTTTTCTCTCTAGATTATTGAGTATATTTTGTGAGTATTTAGATACTTTATAAGTTTCTATTCATCAGTGCAAGTTTCCTTCAGCCTTATACCGATATTCCGATCAGAAGTACTAATATTTTGAGGTGAGAGGATGTTATTTTCTTCATATATGATATTATTTCATCAATATCATTATGTCAAGTATTGATCTCGAATTTTATCAAATTTGAAACTTTTTGTGTAACTAGTTCTTATTCACGTATCTGACTATTCATTGAAAAATGAAATTTTCTTCTTTTGTCCAAGATGTCTATTATGGTTACTATCTTTGATCAGATCCATGTTTTGATCTTTATTTTTAATTCGCTTCAAAATTGGTATTTATGAAGTATTATTGATCTTGGATAAATTGTTATACGAATCCCTACTATTTGTCCTTCCGCTTCAATCGGATTCGCTTTTCTTTAAAATATTTTCATCATCCTCGGTCCTAAATGATGATATTACTAAATATCTTCTACCGTAAGTGCAAAGATAAATGATTAACTAATGAATATCTTTGGCGTGTAGCGCAAAGATGAACAGTGTTGAGATGAACACGACCAACCTTGGTGATATAAAATGAATATCTTTGGCTGTGAAGGCAAGAGATGAATATTTGATTAAAGATGTATATTGATTGTTGTTACAGGGATAAAATATTGATGATGGACTTTTAAATCTTAGAAGATAGTAGAACTCATTCTCTACTTGACTCTTCTAATGGATTGTTGTTTCCACTGCAATTGTTGATCTAAAACTTGTTGGCTATTATATTTTATCAGATTTTCCTTATTGAAGACTAACGATAATTTGTTGTATATTATCTTAGTCATAATATTCTTTACTGGGCTAGTTGAGCTCACCCTTTTTTTTGTTCTATTTTTCTCAAGAGGTGAGACAATAGCGAGAGAACTAATGGGTACGGAGTGATGGTTCTAGAAAGATGTTTTAGCGCCCTCACTATTTATGTAAAATAGTGTTTGAATAATTATAACGAGGACTTATTTGAGTGTGGATATTGTCTGTAAACCAATATTTGTATTTAAACTCATAAGATATGTTGTCATTATTTTGCACGACAATTGTATTATTAAAGTTGTAGTTTGCTTTTTTGTACCATGTATTTGGCGACTCGAATGGGTGTTATATACCTATTTTGGGGGCGTCACAGCTTAATATCAAAGCTTAGGATATAGTCTCTGGCGGAGATCGGGGAATAGAATTAGGAGGGAGAGATGAGTAAATCCTTCGCTAGTGTATCTTATCTAAGCTTATTTGTTGGTCACCATAATATAGGGATATTATGTGATATGTTAATTTGTTTAATTAACCCTTGTTTTATGGCGATGATTTAAGAATGGCCATGGCGAGAACGTTAACAATGGAGTGTATGAGACCGTGGAACAACCTTTAGTTACAAAACCAGAGAACGTGGAACAGGAAAGGCAATATTCCTCTTAGAAACAACACTACCGAAAGCAAACGATGAATGATGGAATGTTTAGGAGCTTTTGCGCTTCATGAAATACCGACGAGGAGACTCGTGCACAAAATACGGGTAGAAATGATAGCAATGCGCGGCTGTCACAAATGCAAGCGCTTCAAGGAGTTGAGGACCACGAATTTAAGGGAAAGCGGATCCGATCACGGCGTAAACGCGGGTCAAGCAAATTACCAAGATATTCGATGTCTTGGGATGCACGGAGAACGAAGGTTCCATTCGCCACCTTTATGTTCCGGTGAAGCGGACTACTGAGTGGGAGTCTCGTGAAGCGTACCAACCAATTGCACCTTCAAAGATGTCTTGGAAAACGTTTTAGAAACTATTCAATGACAAGTACTTTCCTGAAAGTATTCGTCATATGAAGGAGGTGGAGTTTATCAGACTGGAACAAAACAACATGACGGTGTCCCAGTACGAGGTGAAGTTTGCAGAGTTATCCAGGTTTGCACCTCATTTGGTCGAAAATGAGGAACAAATGACAAGGATGTTTCTGAGAGGTCTAAAGCCCGAGATTCGGCAATATCTTATATCTCATAAATTTTCTTTATATTCAGATGTTGTAAACAGGGCTCAATTATTAGAGCGAGATAATGAGTATGTTCAACCGAGGGACCACAACCAGGGTCATACCGGTGACGGCTAGCCATCGTGAGGCGATGATAACCAACGAGGAGGAAAAAATACGAAGCAAAAGCGGTAACCACTCGGGTGGTCATCGTGGCCATGATAATAGGAGAGAGGTGAGTCAAGTGGAAATTTGTGAAAGAGGAGATTCAACAATGATACGGGAAGACATCAACAAAGGCAAAGACCAACAACAAATTCTAGGGAGGAGAACGGCCGCCAGATTAGATGTTACAAATGCGGGAAAGAGGGACATATCAGCCCAAACTGTCCACAACAATCCAAGGTATATTATAACTGTGGAAAGGAAGGCCACATAGCTCGGGATTGTTCTGTAGCAAAACCAAGTTCAACGGGGATGGTGACTCAAGAGTCATCCGGATAAGTCAAAACCAATGAGTTCTGGAAGAGCGTTTGTCGTGGATCGTCAAAACGCCGGAACACGAACGAGGTGATTATGGGTAAGCTAATCTTGAACTCTTGCAAAGTTTATACATTACTAGATACCGGCTTCTACCCATTCTTTTATCTCTCCTGCAGGTATCAACGTTTTAAACTTGACTCAGGAGAAATTGGACTTTAACTTATCTCGTTGAAACTCCATTAGGTGAAACCTTCATTACATCTACGGTTTATAAATCTTGCATGATCCAAGTTGGCACTATCACATTACCTCTTGATCTTATATCTTTAAAGATACTTGCTTTTGATGTGATTTTAGGGATTGATCGGTTAACCACTCATCATGCCAAAATTGATTATTTTCGTAAGGTTATTAGTTTTCATATTCCTAACCAACCCGTAAATACAAATTCAAACAACTAAACCACTAAAATCAATCACTTATCATATCAAGCCATAAAGCTATTCGCTTATTGAAAAAGCGGATGTCAAACTTTCTTAGCCCATGTTATGGACTTGAACAAAGACAAATCGATTTGAATAATATTTACATTGTTAGAGAATTTTCTCGATGTATTTCCTCAAGAAATTCCTGGCCTACCCCGAACGTGATGTTGAATTCTTTATTGACCTTGAGCCGCACAAAACAAATTTCTAAAACCCCATATCGAATGGCTCCTATTGAACTTCGTGAGTTAAAAGTCCAACTACGAGAATTGTTAGACATAGGTTTCATTTGTCCTAAGACATCTCCTCGGGGTGCTCCTGTTTTATTCAGAAAAGAAGAAAGAGCGGGAGTATGCGACTTTGTATTGACTACCAAGAATTAAACCATGTCACCATCAAGAATAGGTATCCGCTACCTCGCATTGATGACATGTTCGACCACTTCTGAAGGAGCACAATTCTTTTCAAATATCGATCTTCGCTCGATATCATCACCAAGATTAAAATCGAGGATATTCCAAAGACGCCTTTCTCGTAACTCTGACGGGCATTATGAATTCTTAGTCATGTCTTTTGGATTGACTAATGCTCCTGCTGCTTTCATGGATATGATGAACCATGTATTCAAGGAATATTTGGATCAGTTTGTTGTTGTCTTTATTGATGACGTCCTCATCTATTCCAAAAGCCGTGAAGATCATGAGCACCATTTGAAGCTAATACTTGAAAGGCTTCGTGATTTATGCCAAGCTAAAGAAATGCGAGTTCTGGCTTGAGGAAGTAGCATTCCTTGGGCACGTGGTGTCAAAACATGGAGTATCTGTCGACCGGAGAAAGATCAAGTAAAGACAAAGTTGGGAGCAAATAAAGTTTCGGTGGATCAAGTCGTAGCTTTTCTGGGCTTAATGGTTATTAATGGAGATTCGTGGAAGGATTTTCTCGAATCACTACTCCGTAAACTCAAATTGACTCGGAAAGATACAAATTTGGTATGGGCGAGGAATGCGAGAAGAGTTTCCAAAGAGCTCAAGAGGAGACTCATTTCTAAGACTGCTCGCAAATACCATCCGGTACGGATGGATTTGTTATATACAAATGATGCTTGTGCAAAGGGTTAGGATGCGTTCTCATGCAACATGGAAAATCATAGCTTATGCCTCGACGACAACTCAAAGAATATGAGAGGAATTATCCTACTCATGATCTAGAGTCAAGCAATAAATGATTCAAGCGCTGAAAATTTGGAGACACTACTTGTATGGGGAGAAAGTGGAGATTTATATGGACCATAAAAGCCTCAAATATTTCTTCACCCAAAAGAACTCAACATGCAAGAACGACGTTGGCTTGAACTATTGAAAGATTACGATCACACTATTCAATATCATCCCGAAAAAGCGAACGTAGTAATGACGATTGAGTGAAGATCATATGCAAGCACGAGTGCGATATTATTAATGCAAAGGCCCATTCTGTATGACTTGCAAAGGATGGAGGTAGAATTAAAGACTCGTGGACCCACATGATGATGGTGAATATACGAGTAGAATCGACTTTAATCGATAAAGTTAAAGCCGCTTTCAAGCTACTTTTACTGGAGTCGATACGGATGAAGAAGAAAGTGCAAGAAGGAGCTATTTCGAAGCGAGAATCGATGAAGAAGGAATACTTAGATTCAACTCCGCACTTTGTGTTCCTAACGATTCGACTTGAAGTATAGAATCATGATGGAGGCACACAACACCCCGCTTTGTAATCCATCTCGAGTACCAAAATGTATCATGATATTCGACATACATTTTGGTCAACAATATGAAGAGAGAGATCGCGGAGTTTATCTCGAGGTGTTTAACTTGTCAACGTGTAAAGCGAAGCATCAAGTACCAAAGGGTCCATTACAACCACTTGAGATTCTAAAATGGAAGTGGGAACACATTACTATGGATTTCAAGCATGTGTCTTCCCAAAGTTTCTCAAGGCATAGATGCGATTTGGGTTATTGTTGATAGATTAACCAAGTCTGCCCATTTCTTACCGATACGTGAGACTTATTCCCTTGAATGTCTTGCTCGCATGTACGTGAATGAGATTGTGAGATTGCATGGCATGCCAGTATCCATAGTTTCGGATCGTGACCCAAGATTCACTTCACGATTTTGGGTTAGCTTGCAAAAGCTATGAGCACGGATTTACAATTCGGCTTAAGATACCATCCTCAAACGGACGGACAATCGAGAGGACTATTCAAACCCTCAAAGATCTATTAAGACTTTGTGTCCTAGATTTTAAAGGAAGTTGGGATAAGTACTTGCCATCGTGGAATTCTCCTACAACAACAAAGTATCAAGAAAGTATAGGCATGGCTCCATTTGAGGCGTTAGATGGAAGAAAGTGTAGTTCTCCAAGATGTTAGGGATGAGGTGGGAGAAAGAACGTTGTTGGGACCTGTAATTAGTACGCATGACTACGAAAAAGATCCAAATGATTCGACAATGTATACAAACCAAGCACAAGATCAACAAAAGAGTTATGCGGATCTTCATCGAAAAGACGTGGAATTTAATATTGGGGATCATGTATTGTTACATGTTGCACCATGGAAGGGAGTTACAAGATTTGGGAAGAGAGAAAGCTCAATCCACGATTTGTTGGCCCATTTGAGATTCTTGACGTAATAGGAAATGTGTCCTATAGACTCGCATTACCTCCAAGTATGTCTCGTATTCATAATATTTTCACATATCCATGCTTCAGAAATATGTGAAAGACCCGAACCATATTATTGTGTTAGAACCAGACGAGATAGCAAAGATTTAACGCATTTAAGAAGTACACTGTTAAGATCTTGGATAGAAAGAGCATGTCCCACGCACTCAAGGTTATACCACAAGTTAAGGTTTTATGGAGAAACCATGCTATCAAGAAATGACACGGGAGTTGGAATCGTAAATGAAAGCGAGTATCCTCACCTTTTCGAAATACTGGTATGTATGTCAATTTCGAGGATTTAAATTTTGACGCCCCAAAATTAGGTATACATCACCCATCTTGAGTCGCCACTTACATGGTACGTAATTTAAATACAACTTATTAACATAACTGCCGTGGTACAATACGACATAAACTCGTGAGTTTAAATACAAATATCGCCTACTAGATATTATACAAACTCAAACAAAAGTCCTCATTACAGCTTATTATCACACTATTTTACTGTAATAGTGAGGACTACTAATGCTATCTTCAGACCATCACTGCTTCCCGACTCGTCCCAAATTATATTATCATTTCAAGAGAATAAAGGAAAGAAAGGGTGAGCTCAACTAGCCCAAGAAGAAATATTATGACTAAGATAATGCGTAATAAATTATCAATAGTCTTCAATAATGTTAAACCGATAAAATACAATAGACAACCGCTTTAATCATAATGAATAATACGCAATCCATTAAAAGAGTCAAGTAGAAAATAAAGTCTACTATCTTTTAGGTTTTAAAAGGTTTTTCATCACTGTTATAGCTGAGACTCAGTTTTAATAAATATTCCACATCATCGAATCACCCCTGCACTACGGCCAAGGATATTCTTTAGTATCACAACCACAATTATTCATGCACTACGGCCAAGAATATTTGTGTATTCATTAATGGTCACGATCATGCCAACAACTGTCCACCAATGCACTACGGCCACTGAGGATTTTTTATCACATCATTTGTAACATTACTACCCATGATTACACCGGAATAGTCTCTCGGTCATAATCATACCAAGTCCATCTATGCACCACAGCCACGATGACTTTCAAAAAAATATAAACATGAGGATGATGACAATGATATAAGAATTCAATAAAACAAGTTCAAGAATTATTTTATCCAGAATTATTAACGCCCAAATTGTCAACATGATATCGCTTTTTGTAGAGTAAAATTCAAGAATGATCGTAAGAATATTTCCATGAAAAGATATCGATGAAACGCAAATATCAAGGATATTCTACTAATTTCATGGAGTATAAGTCAAAGTTTTAACCAACCGGGTATAATAAAGAATGGAATAACAAAAGAAATCACCATGCACGCGATAGATCGCATGCATAAAAGTTATTCCAATGTAATAATAAATAACGGAACCAGTCGTGAAATTCACACCGGCGTGATGTTCCAATGTAATAATAAAGATGGAACCGGATCCGTGTAAAAACACACATGATAGGATATTCCAACAGTAATAATAAAGACGGAACCAGTCCTGTAAAACACACATGCATGTGATGTTCCAACAGAATAATAAAGATTTTAACCAGTCCTGTAAAACACACGCATGTGATGTTCCAATGAATGATAAAGATTTTAACTGTGTCCTCCCAGTAAAACACACGCATGTGATGTTCCAACATGTAAATAATAAAAGAATGTCACCAAGTATAGGGTAAACCACTTATACAAAAGTTATTCCAATGTAATAATAAGCAATGGAATAACAACAGCTTCTCTTCATGAATAAGAAAGAATAACACCCCTTACATTTGGTAGGAGATTGAATATCGCAAAGAAGGTAAGAACAAAATACTCTTCTTCTTTCTCTTATTCTCTATATACTTTCTCTATATAGCTCAATGAATTCGTGAAAATAATGAAGCCCTCAGCCTCTATTTATAGAAGATTTCTAGCTTAGCACCGTCGTGTGAAAAGGCAAGTGGCTGATGTGAAAAGAAAAGTGGTTTGACGCCTCGTAATGTGAAAACGATAAGTGGTTCGACGCTCAGTAATGTGAAACGACAAGTGGTTCGACGTCTGCAAAGGTAATTACTATTAACGAAGGTAAATACTATCGATTGACGAAGGTAAATACTATTCACAAGGGTAATTACTATCGATTTAAGGTAAATACTATTCACAAGGATAATTACTATTGACGAAGGTAAATACTATTCACAAGGGTAATTACTATTGACGAAGGTAAATACTATTCATGAAGAGACTCTTAGATGATGACATATGAGCCCCCCCATAAAATAATCAAACTTACCACAAATCATAACACATATTTAATCTTTCAATAATTATTAATCATTTATAACTTGTCGTCTCAATTATTGATTTAATACTATAACATATTATACGTATGATACCGCGACAATAATCAATCAATAATATAAGAGATATGATGCGTAGAATTATCAGAGCAATAATTGAGCATACCGAAAGTGACTTCTCACGTAAGATCAATAATCAATACCGTAGCTACTACGCAACCACGCCAGACATCGCATTTTTTTACCAACGGGTAGTTCAACAGCTTTAACTCAGAACACCTCCGGCCAGTTATTTTTATAAAATATTTTTGTCGCTTTCTCAATCCGACAATAATGTTGTGGGGTCCACCAATGATTGAGCCATTGTATTTAATATTCCTAACAAAAAGAATATTCCCACCAAACTAATATTTTATAACAACTTCAGCATACTTTGCAAAATTTATAAATATTACCCACAACTATAACATTATATCAAATTTATTCCATAATATTCAAAAATAATATTTATAGAAAATTCATCTTTATTTATAAAAGTCGGGGTCTTACAACCTCCCTTTCTTATGAAATTTCCCTCGAAATTAGTGGTACGACTGGTATGTCAAGAGGTAAGGATACCTTGATTTCATTTCGCATTCTAACTCCCAAGTCATTTCCTCAACATCGTGGTTCCTCCATAAAACTTTCGACTTGAGGTATAACCTCGAGCGTAGAATATGTTCTTTCTTATCCAAAATTTGAACAGTACCTCTTCATACGTCAAATCTTCCGCTATTTCGTCCTGCTTCTAACTCAATAATATGGTTCGGTCTTTCACATATTTACGTAACATAGATATGTGAAAAAACGCTATGAACACGAGACATATTTACAGAAAGCGAGTCTATAGGCCACGCTCCTACTCGATCGAGGATTAAAATGGACCGATGAATCGAGGATTAAGTTTTCCTCTCCTTCCAAATCTTGTAACTCCTTTCCATGGAGCAACTCTTAACAACATACGATCTCCTATATCGAATTCCACGCCCTTTCACGAAGATCAAGATAACTCTTTTGTCGATTTTGTGAGGTTTTTATACGTTGTCGGATCATTTGAATCTTTTCCGTAGTCATACGCATTACAACTCCCGGCCCCAACAACGTTGCTTCACCCACCTCATCCCAAAGATACCGGAGAATCGACACTTTCTTCCATACAATGCTTCGAATGGAGCCATGCCAATACTTGCTGATAACTGCTTGTCAGAGGAAAACTCCACCAATGGTAAGAACTTGTCCCAACTCCCTTGAAATCAAGGACACGTAGTCTTAATAGATCTTCAAGAGTTTGAATAGTCCTCCCGATCGTCCGTCTGTCTCGAGGATGATATGCCGAAAGCTAAATCGTAAGTCTGTGCTCATAGCTTTTTGCAAACTAACCCAAAATCGTGAAGTGAATCTTGGGTCTCGATCGAAACTATGGATACCGCATACCATGCGCCTTTTACAATCTCGCTTATGTACATACGAGCAAGACGTTCAAGTGTATAAGTTTCAGATTTGAAGAAATGAGCAGACTTGGTCAATCTATCAACAATGACCCAAATCGCATCAACGCCTTGAGAAACCTTAGGAAGACCGTGAATTTAAATCCATGGTAATGTGCTCCCACTTCCATTCGGAATTTCAAGTGGTTGCAATGGACCTTTTGGTACTTGATGCTCGCGCTTAACTCGCTGACAAGTTAGACACCTCGAGATAAACAAAGACTATCTCTCTCTTCATATTGCTTCCACCAAAATGTATTTATTTAATATCATGATACATTTTGGTACTCCTGTGATGGATTGCAAATGGTGTGTTGTGCGCCCATCATGATATTATACTTTAAATCGTGGTCGTTAGAACACAAAGTCCGGAGTCGACTCAAGTATTCTTCTTCATCGATTCTTGCTTCCCAGATAAGACCTTCTCAGACTTTCTTCCTCATACGCATCAGCTCCTCGTGTCCGTAGCTTGAAGCGACTTTAACTTTATCAATTAAATTCGCTTACTCAGTGATACTCGCTTATCATCACATGCGTCCCTCGAGTCTTTAATTCTATCTCCATCCTTTGCAAGTCACACAAACGGGCTCATACGACAATATCGCACTGTCAGATTGCATATGATTTCCTACTCAATGCGCCGCCTACCACGCTTGCTTTTCCGTGATGGTATTGATGGTACGATCATAATCTTTCAATGCCTCAAGCCAACGCCGTTGTCGCATGTTGAGTTCCTTTTGAGTGAAGAAATATTTGAGGCTTTTATGATCCGTAAAAGATCTCCACTTTCTCCCCATACAAGTAATGCCTCCAAATTTTAAGTGCAAGATAATAATGCTAACTCTGTGATCACGAGTAGGATAATTCCTCTCATATTCTTTCGAGTTGTCGCGAGGCATAAAGCTATTACTTTTCCATGTCAGATGAGAACACATCCCAACCCTTTGCCCAAGCATCACCAGATGACAAATCCTCCGAGCCGATGGTATTGTCGTAACAGTGTTGAAATAAGTCTCCTCTTGAGTTCTTGAAAACTCTTCTCACATTCTTCGCCCCAACCGAACTTTGATATCTTTCCGAGTCACCGAAATCAATGGAATAGCGATTCGAGAAAATCCTTCCACGAATCTCCGATAATAACCACTTAAACCGAGAAAGCTACGATTTCTGGCCATCGATTTAGGTTGTTCCCAACTTTGAATAGCTTCAATTTGGCTGGGTCAACAGATATTCCATGACTTGATACCACGTGCTCAAGGAATGCTACTTCTTCGCCGTAACTCGCATTTCTTCAACTTGGCATAAAGCTTATATTCACGGCTTTTGGAGTGTCACCTTTCAAGTGTTGCTCATGATCTTCACGGCTTTTGGAATAAATAAGGATGTCATCAATAAAGACGACCACAAAGTGATCTAAATATTCCTCAATACTCGGCTCATCATATCCATGAAGGCAAAGAGGAGCATTAGTCAATCCAAAGGACATGACTAGAATTCATAATGCCCGCATCGAAGTTCCGAAAGCCGCCTTTGGAATGTCACGGCTCTAATCTTCAATCGGTGATATCCTAACGAAGATCAATCTTTGAAAAGAATTTGCTCCTTGCAACCGGGTCAAACAGTCATCAATACGCGGCAATGGATACCTATTTTTGATGGTGACGTGATTCAACTCCCGATAATCAATACAAAGTCGCATACTCCCATCTTTCTTCTTCACGAATAGTAATGAGAGCACCCCAAGAGAAGTACTAGGACTAATAAAGCCAATGTCTAACAATTCCTCGCAGCTTGGTCTTTAACTCCTGAAGTTCAATAGAGCCATTCGATATGGGGCTTTGGAAATAGGTTTTGTACCGGGTTCAAGGTCGATACAAAATTCAATTTCACGCCTGGGGTAGGCCAGAAGTTCTTCGTGGAATACGCCGTGAAATTTATTAACAATAGAAATATCGCTTAAAACCGATTTATTTTTATTTAAATCAGATACGAGCTAAGAAAGCTTGACATCCGCTTTTTCAATAAACGAATAGCTTTATGGCTTGAGATGACCGTGATTGATTTTAATGGTTTGGTCGTTTGAATTCGCATAATAGGTTGATTAGGAATATGAAAGCTAACAACCTTTTAAAAACAATCAATTTTTGCATGATAAGTAGTTAACCAATCAATCCTCGAATCACGCCAAATGCAAGTATTTTTAATGAAATAAGATCGACAGTAATATGAGGGTACCGATTTGAACCAAACAAGACTTATAAACAAAGGATGTAATGAAGGTTTCTCCCAACGGAAGTTCCACAGATAAGTCAAAGTCTAATTTCTCCGAGTCAAATTTAATCGATGAGCGCAAGTAGGAGAAATAAAAGAATGGGTAGAACCCAGATCAAATAAAGTATGTACTTCATTAGAGTTTATGATAAGCTTACCCGTGATGACCTCATTCGATTCCTTCTTGCTCTTTGGGAGGTCACAACAAATGCTCTCCTCAGACTACCGGCTTTTGAATTTTCCGACGGCCTTTGGTGCCTCCATCCTAGCTGAATTTGTCTTCTCATGAACGACAAAATCGAGCTAAGGACCTTCTTCCACAATTATAACATGCTTTGACTCGGCATGACGCAGCTTTGATCGATGTGTCCTCTCCTCCGCATTCAAGCATACGATAGTGGTCTTTCTCCTTCCTTAACAACGGGTGCTTGTGGTCGACGCCTTTCCATCATCATTGAATCTCCTTTTCTTGAAATGTCCATTCTTATTGTTGGGCCTCGATTACCACCGGTGGTTACCATATCTCGCCCGCTGATTCCTCCACGCTTGTTGTCACCACCGCCGATGACTATTCTCGCCGGTATTATAATTTTGCGGCCGCTTCTTTTTAGTCAAGGCTGACTCATTATCGCTACTTCCACTAATCGAGCCCTATTTACAACATCTCGGATACAAACACGCTTTTACGAGAAATAAGATGTCGACGATTCCTCGCTTCAAACCTCTTAAAAACATTCGCGCTTATTCTCTCTTCATTATCCACCAAGGGGGACGAAACCGTGATAACTCCGCAAATTTTGCCTCGTATCATGACACTGGCCATATTGTTTTGTTCCAACTTGATAAACTCCACCTCCTTCATGTGGGCGAATACTTTCAGAAAAGTATTTGTCGTTGAATGCCTCCCCGAACTTCTCCCAAGATATCTTCAAGACAAATTGTCGAAAGTACGCTTTTACCGATTCCCACCAAGAATCCGCCTCCGCCAACAACATAAAGGCGGAAAGGGAACCTTTTGCTTCTCTGAGCATCCCAAGACATCAAATATCTTGTAATCTGCTTTTATCCATGCTTCCGCCAAAGTGGTTTTGCTCTCCTTAAACTCCGGTGGTCCCAGCCCTTAAATTGTTTAATGCGGACCGCCCGAGAGTTTTCCGTGTTTCCACCCACGCTTTTGACAGGAGTCGAGTCGCCTCATCATTGCTGCATAAATCGCATAAAGCCTCCGAACATTTGATCATTCATCATTTGGTCAAGGTTGTTGTTTTTATGAGGATTGTCGCCTTCGATGCACATTATCTTGATTATCGATATGTGGTGAATCAACGATCGCTCGCAAGGCCTCCATTGCTATTCTCAACATTCTCGATGTCATTTTCAGACATCGCCACAAAACAAAAGGTTAATCGACATGTAACAAATTATCCTTATCTTCCTCGACCAACCAATAAAATAAAGACATAAACTTAGGTAGGTCATACTAGCGGAAGGTATTCCCCGCCTCTCTCTCCTAGTACTATTCTCACATCTTAGCCAGGATCATATCCCTAAGCTCGATACTAACCGTGACGCCCCCAAAATTAGGTATACATCACCCATCTTGAAATCGCCACTTACATGGTATGTAATTTAAATACAACTTATTAACATAACTGCTGCAGGTATAATACGACATAAATCGTGAGTTTAAATACAAATATCGCCTACTAGATATTATACAAACTCAAACAAAAGTCCTCATTATAATTATTATCACACTATTTTACACGTATTAGTGAGGACTACTAATGCTATCTTCAGACCATCACTGCTTCCCGACTCGTCCCAAATTTATATTATCATTTCCTCAAGAGAATAAAGTGAAAGAAAGGGTGAGCTCAACTAGCCCAAGAAGAAATATTATGACTAAGATAATGCAGAATAAATTATCAATAGTCTTCAATAATGTTAAACCGATAAAATACAATAGACAACCGCTTAATCTGCAATGAATATGCGCAATCCATTAAAAGAGTCAAGAGAAAATAAAGTCTACTATCTTTTAGGTTTTAAAAGGTTTTTCATCATCATTATAAATTTGAGACTCACTTTTAATAAATATTCCACATCATCGAATCACCCCGCACTACTACCAAGGATATTCTTTAAGATCACGACCACAATTATTCACGCACTACGCCAAGAATATTTGTGTATTCATTAATGGTCATGATCATGCCAACAACTCGTCCATCAATGTACTACTACCAATCGAGGATTTTTTTTTATCACATCATTTGTAATATTACTACCATGATTACAATCAATAGTCTCTCGGTCATAATCATACCAAGTCCATCTACGCACCACAGCCATGTATTTACTTTCAAAAAAATATAAATACGAGGATGATGACAATGATATAAGAATTCAATAAAACAAGTTCAAGAATTATTTTATCCAGAATTATTAACGCCCAAATTGTCAACACGATATCGCTTTTGTAGAGTAAAATTCAAGAATGATCGTAAGAATATTTCCATGAAAAGATATCGGATGAAACGCAAATATCAAGGATATTCTACTAATTTCATGGAGTATAAAGTCAAAGTTTTAACCAACCGGGTATAATAAAGAATGGAATAACAAAAGAAATCACCACGCATGCGATAGATCGCAGCATGTGTTATTCCAATGTAATAATAAATAACGGAACTGTGTCGTGAAATTCACACCGGCAGTGATGTTCCAATGTAATAATAAAGATGGAACCAGCATCCTGTAAAACACACGATAGATATTCCAATGTAATAATAAAGATTTTAACCAGTCCTGTAAAACACATGCATGTGATGTTCCAACAGTAATAATAAAGATTTTAACCAGTCCTGTAAAAACACACGCATGTGATGTTCCAACGTATCGATAAAGACGGAACCAGTCCTGTAAAAACACATGCATGTGATGTTCCAAATGTAATAATAGAAGAATGTCACCAAGTATAGGGTAAACCACTTATACAAAGTTATTCCAATGTAATAATAAGCAATGGAATAACAACAGCTTCTTCATGAATAAGAAAGAATAACACCCCTTTACATTTGGTAGAGATTGAATATCGCAGCAAAGAAGTAGTAAGAACAAAATACTCTTCTTCTTTCTCTCTTCTCTACTATACTTTCTCTATAGCTCGAATGAATTCGTGAAAACAATGAAGCCCTAGGCCTCTATTTATAGAAGATTTCTAGCTTAAGACCGTCGTGGTGAAAAGGCAAGTGGCTCGACGATGTGAAAAGCTCGACGCTCGTGAATGTGAAACGACAAGTGGTTCGACGCCAGAATGTGAAACGACAAGTGGTTCGACGTCTGGTAAAGGTAATTACTATTAACGTTGGTAAATACTATCGACGAAGGTAAATACTATTCACAAGGGTAATTACTATCGACGAAGGTAAATACTATTCACAAGGATAATTACTATCGATTTAAGGTAAATACTATTCACAAGGGTAATTACTATCGACGAAGGTAAATACTATTCATGAAGAGACTCTTAGATGATGACATACGAGCCCCCATAAAATAATCAAACTTACCACAAATCATAACACATATTTTAATCTTTCAATAATTATTAATCATTTATAACTTGTCGCCTCAATTATTGATTTAATACTATAACATATTATACGTATGATACATGCGACAATAATTGAATCAATAATATAAGAGATATGATGCAAGAAATTATCGTAGTAATAATCGAGCATATACCGAAAGTTTCTCACGTAAGCATCAATAATCAATACCAGTGTCTACTACGCAACCACGCCAGACATCGCATTTTTTACCACCGGGTAGTTCAATGCTTTAACTGTAAATACCTCCGCCGTTATTTTTATAAAAAATATTTTTGTCGCTTTCTCAATCCGACAATAATGTCAGGGGTCCACCAATGATTGAGCCATTATCATTAATATTCCCTAACAAAAGAATATTCCCCGACTAAACTAATATTTTATAACAACTTGCATACTTTGCAAAATTTATAAATATTACCCATAACTATAACATTATATCAAATTTATTCCATAATATTCAAAAATAATATTTATAGAAAAATTCATCTTTATTTATAAAAGCCGGGTCTTACAAAATTTCATAAGAGGGAGGTTATAAGACCCCAACTTATTATAAATAAAATCGAATTTCCTCTAATTATAATTATGAATAATAAGGTATTAATTTGATATAATTCTCTCGTTATGGGTGAAATGTGCAAATTTTGCAAAATATGCAAAGTGGTTATAAAATAATCATTGTTAATCTGAAATATTCGTTTGGTCGTCGAATATATTCTTGTTGTCGAGGAATATTCGCATTTACGGCCAAGCCATTTGTGGGCCCCCATAATGTAATAACTGTCGGATGAAGAAAACGACATAGTTCGAAGTTTTTATAAATAATCTACAGAATGTTACCAATTAACATCGCTGAATACCCTATGGTTAAAATACGTATACGCTGCGGATGCACGAAGATTGATGAATTATCGATCCTTACGTAAAGAAGGCACTACTCAATAATTATTACGGTAGTTACTCGCTCAATATTTTATTTTATCGATTCAATAATTGTCATGCGTTGATATTTTATATTATCATTGTTTCAATAATTGTCACGCACAAGATTTCCCATTATCGATCAATAATTCATATTATTTAAATAATATTATTAGATAGCATTATTGGCAATGTCTAGAAAGTTCTCGCAAGGAGAGGTTTGGTCACCTAATCATGCGCCAATAAGGAGAAATTTTATCGGAAAGCCCCTCTTTCCTAAAACGGCCCGTCATCATAAATGTGATTCTCGTAATATTATTTGTGAATAATTAATTATTGATTCATATGATAAAGAAATATTTATTTTATGTGGATATAAATGTTGGATATATTTATTGTGATTTAAAATGAAGGAGTTAATGTTGAGGTATTTTATCAAGATTTTTTGTGAATGAAGGTATTAAAAATTAAACCAAAGGTGTTTTTAGATATATTATGTGAGTTATAATTTTTAATCCGACCGTTGGATCATTGTAATTTTGGATATGTTATACATATATAAGTTGAGTATATGTCCACAAATTTTGAACCGTTAAAAATGAACGTATGATTTGTTATGAATTTTAAGAGGTGATCGATTTAGAAATTAGGTTTATAAATGATTTTGGTGGAAACTTCTTGAATTGAATGGGCCCCACTTGTGGTTGGTGAAGAAATGTGCTGAATTTATTTTAAATGTGGTGGGTGGGAATAGTAGCAGTAGTAAAGCCATCAAAGTTCAGTGTCAAGTCTCGCTAACATTTTCCTATAAATGAGGGCTAAGTTAGAATTAAAAATCACACCGTAAACAAGTTTTCTCTTCTCTCTAGATTATCGAAGTGTATTTTGTGAGTATTTAGATACTTTGTGAGTTTCTATTCATCGCTGCAAGTTTCCTTCAAATTATATAATCGATATTCCGATCGTAAATCGATATTTTGAGGTAAGGGATGTTATATTCTTCATATATGATATTATTTCTTCAATATCATTATGCCAAGTATCGATCTGAATTTTTATCAAATTTGAAACTTTTTGTGTCTGGGGTTACTATTCACGATACTCAAGACTATTCACTTATATTTACACTATTCAATAAAAATGAAATTTTCTTCTTTTGTCCAAGATGTCTATTATGGTTACTATCTTTTATCAGATCCATGTTTTGATCTTTATTTTTGAATTCTCGCTCAAAATTGGTATTTATGAAGTATTATTGATCTTGATAAATTGTTATACTAATCCCTACTATTTGTCCTTCCGCTTCACCGATTCATTTTCTTTAAAATATTTTTCATCATCCTCACCCCTAAATGATGATATTACTAAATATCTTCTACCAGAAGGCAAAAATAAATGATTAATCGATGAATATCTTTGGCTGTGTAGTGCAAAGATGAACAGTGTGTTGAGATTTAATACGACTAACCTGGTGATATAAATGAATATCTTTTTGGCCCAGTAGTGCAAAGATGAATATTTGATTAAAGATGTATATCGATTGTTATTACAGTGGATAAAATATCGATGATGGACTTTTAAATCTTAGAAGATAAGTAGACTCATTCTCTACTGACTCTTCTAATGGATTGTTGTTTCCGCCGCAATTTGTTGATCTAAAACTTGTTGGCTATTATATTTTATCGATTTTTCCTCGTTGAAGACTAACGATAATTTGTTTTATATTATCTTAGTCAAAATATTCTTTATCGGGCTAGTTGAGCTCACCCTTTTCCTTTTGTTCCATTTTTCTCGTGAGGTGAGAACATAGCGAGTAAACTAGCTCTGGGTAACGGAGAGGATGGTTCTAGAAAGATGTTTTAGCGATCCTCACTATTTATGTAAAATAGTGTTTCAATAATTGTAACGAGTACTTATTTGAGTGTGGATATTGTCTAGAAGATAATATTTGTATTTAAACTCATAAGATGTGTTGTCGATTTTTGCACGACACAATCAGATTATTGAAGTTGTAGTTTGCTTTTTGTACCATGTATTTGGCGCACTCGTAACGGGTGTCAGATACCTATTTTGGGGGGCGCCACATCTAGTGAATAGTAATTTAGGTGAATAGAACTCGTGAATAAGAACTCATGAATAGTACTCCTACACAAAAAGTGCCCCAAATACTCAAGTGAACAACACTAGAGTAAATAGTAACCGGGTATTTTATGACAACTTGTCAACTTTGAAAAATTTTCATATATCACCCTTAACTTTAAACTTTTATCAATTTAACTATTTACCAAAATAGAAAAATTGAATACTTTTATTTCATAAAATTCGGGGTCTCACATGGTGAATAAGTGTCAAAATAATCCAATCCTTCCTTTTGTCTATAGCCTTTAACAACAAGCCTTGCTTTGTATTTATCAATTGAACCATCAGCTTTCATCTTCTTTTTGAAGATCCATTTATACCCTAAAGGTTTAGAACCAGGTGGAAGGTCCACCAATTCCAATGTATGATTTTGCATGATGGAATCAATTTCACTATTTATTGCTTCTTTCCGGTGAGAAGCATCTGGAGTGTATATAGCATCTTTGTACGTTTGAGGATCATTTTCTAACAAAAATGTTAGAAAATCCGCCAAAAGACGTTGCCAGAAGTCCTTGCCCTTTTGCTACGCTCTAGGTTCATCCACTATGTACTTTTGTATATATTTTTAGGAATTATACCAAGAAGATCCAAAGGTCTTTTATATGAATTTATCTCTTTATTTCTATTATATGGAAATACATTCTCAAAAAATGATGCATCTCTAGATTCAATAAATGTATTAACATGAATATCAGGAATTTCATATTTATGAACAAGAAAGCGATAAGCACTACTATTGTTTTCATAACCAATGAATACACAATCAATGGTTTTTGGTCCTATCTTAACCTTTTTAGGTTTAGGAACCATTACTTTTGCTAGACACCCCCACACTCTTAAGTATTTATAGCAAGGTCTATGACCTTTCCATAATTCATAAGGTGTTTTGTGAGTTTTCTTATGAGGCACTTTGTTAAGAATATAATTTGCAGAAAGAAAAGCTTCCCCCCACAAATTCTGGGGTGCTCTAGAACTATTTAACATAACATTCAACATTTCTTTCAATGTTCGGTTCTTGCGTTCAACAATACCGTTAGATTGAGGTGAATAAGGAGCGGTAGTTTGGTGAATAATACCGTGAGTATAACAAATCTCTTCAAATGGTAATTCATATTCACCACCTCTATCGCTTCTTATTGCTTTAATCTTTTTGCTAAGTTGATTTTCAACTTTCACTACTAGAAATTGACATATATAATGACGAATATATAGCGACCATTGGCGGAATCGTCAAGTTATAGTAGATATATATAGCGACTCATTTATTAACGTGAACCGCTTTCAGATAGAGAGATTTTTTTAAAGAAATAACCTTCCAATCTTCCCCAAATCATTTCGCAATTTCACTCCAATTTTTTCCCCAAATTATCCCCTTCTCTCTCGTTATTCTTCCTATCCGCCATTGTTACTCATTATCTTCTACTCATTCATCTAAGCATGGTTCATGGTACTGTCTCTTTATTGTTACGGGTCTTAGCGATTAATTAGAGAAGCCTGTCAAGTCCGTCATGAACTAGCAAAACCCCATGGCGGGTCCGGGTCGTGGTCAGGCCTCAGTGTCCCAACAGATGGGCACCGACACCCTCGATTTCCAGACAGTCGGGTCATTGCTTCGCTTCTCGATGGTCCGGCGGAGATATTCGATGGTCCGGTCAGATGGGTTGTACTATTTATGAGGTATTGCATCATCGCACGCCCATTCCTCGTTCAAATTTCATTGTTCGTCCTCCCAAACGTCCATCCTAAATTTGCTATTACAATCCCTATGGGTACTGCCTCTCTTTTTGTTTTAAATATTCAATTTTTATGTATTATATGTTTATGATATTAGAAGAGAGAGAGAGAGGATTGGACTGAGAATGCTGCTTTGGCAGGTATTTGTACACCTGTTATATCAAAAAAATTTAGTGAGATTTATAGATATAGAGACAGAAGGAGTGAAGACCCGGCCAGTATTTGGGCCGGTGTAAGCAAAAGTAGTTATAAAAATCGACATTTAGAAAGATCGAATGTGGTTAGTTGATTCTTCTCATTCATTTCAAATTTGAAGTTTCTTTAATATGTTTATGCTAGTATTTTTTTTGCATAATTTTTCCAGGGTTTTTGATTTGTCTTTGGGATTTGGAGTTCAAGAAAACCCCTTTAGTGTGTAATATTAACTTTTTTTATGCTTCAACTTACTTTCTTACTTCTACGGTTTTGATGTATACTAGTAGTTCTACATAATTTTTGGGTTTTAATTTGTACTTTGAATTTGGAGTTGGGTAAAGCCCTTTAGTGTGGTTATAAATTGGGTTTTTATTTTTTGTTAAAATTAAATGTTTTTGATTTTTTATGTTTCAACTAGCTTTTATTACTTTTGGGTTTTACGTGTTTCAGATTAGGTTTCTTTGAGGAGAAAATACTATGTAGATATAGATTGGTTTTAATAAAATTAATCCTTTAATGTGGCAAGTTGACTAATCTTGTATTATTTTTACTTATATATTATTGCCTTGGTTCCAAAATATAAGATCTTTTATTGACCATCGGGATAGAGCTCTTTTTTCACAAATTCCTCCTTTTTTCCCCAAATAAATATGTAACATTTCCCCAAATCAAATCAACTCTCTTCTCACTCACTGATCCGCCTTTTCTCTCCCGGGTCCTCGTTGCCTCCCCTAGCCGCTCGTTGCCATCTCTCTCTCATGGTCCTCGTTGCCTCTCTCTCGGTCCTCGTTGCCTTCTCACTCGATCGCTTCGCCTCGCCTTTGATAGTTCACTCACGATTGGCCATCATGTGTACACACGCATTTATTTAGGTTCCGGAAGGATTTATTTTTGGACTATCGAGAGATGGTCAAGAGTAATTTGGTTTGTTTCTCATTTTTCCGGGTTTGTGAATTATGAATTGGGTGTTTAATTTGTTTAACTTTTTGAGTTATGATTCTCATCAATTGGGTGTTTGTTTTGTTTAACTTTATTTTTGATTATTTGGGTTGTCTTGTTTCTATTGGTTGTTGTTTAATTCAAAGGGTTATGATCCCGAAAAGATTAAGGAAGGTTAGTGATTAATTTATGGAGCTTGTAGTTTTGTCATGATTGTTTCATATCCTAAAGATTTAGCGCTTTTCTTCAGAGATTTGTTCTCACGAGGTGAAACTGCTTTTGATTAGATAGTGATTCTGCTTTGTTTTTGATAGTGATTTGATATTCTTCTTTGAAATTTGATTAGATAGTGATTCTGCTTTTTTAGATTTTCTTATTCATACAGTTTTATGTCTTAGTGTTCATTGAATTATCCTGGAATTAATTGTGTTTGTTGGGGTTGGGGCTTATCTGCAAGGTTGGGGAATATGTTGCTAATAATGGGGCTCTAACTATAGTTCTCGATCTGACAAGAATTTGGGGAAGCTTGTAAGTGTTGTTGATAAAGAAATTTTGAACAAATTGAGTGGCTCTAAAATGACTAAATCGGCAACTATGTCCTGGAGGTAATATTTTGTATTTATTCTTGTGCATCAAGTACGCTTTTCTGTTATGTTAGCTGCCACATTTGTATGATTCTATTTGAAATAGTTTGTGATGTAGTTCGTTGTTCTCGTGATCATTTGGGCTGTTATTAGAGGAAAAAGTCTCTAGCTTTGTTTAGTTTAATGGCATGCCTTTGACTTCGTACCAAAAACATAGTTTTGAACCATGACTCTCAAACTGGTACAGAGGGAGTATATGTTTTAAAATAAAGTGGGATTTATAAAACTTTGTGCTCTTTATGTAGGAAAAGGGATTGGTTGTATTAAACTTCTCCCTCAGGTTGTGCAACTTTCTCATTACGTCTTGAGTTGCGCTTCATACACCACTTTTTTTCTCTTTTTTAAACACTTTCTAATAAAATCAAGGGATAAAAGTCTATATTCAAGGGTAGAAAGAATTTTTGAAAATTTTCATTTAAGAAAAATTGTCTAATTGGTTAAGCATTATATGACCAAAGATTTGAACATTTTCATTTTTTAATATTTGGGTTCAATATTTCATTAATATTTTCATTGATCATACTTGTATTTCATTTTTAATATTTGGGTTCATATTGATTTGAGTCTCAAAGTGTAGCTCTTTCTATCGTGGATTAATGACTTAACTTGATACTTGTTTCTATGATGTTTGGGGTTTTCAAGGTTTATGCTTCTCGTGTATTTCACCACGGAGCATTAATTGCTTTTTATTTGTCTTGTTTATTTTTTTTCCATACTACCTCCATCCTAAAATGAGAAAAAAGTATAGTGAGTCTCTCATTACAGAAAGATGGAGTATTTCAATCTCATGGATGTGTAATAGTGTAAATGAGCCTTTTATTTACTTAATTGTTGTAATTTTTCCGTGCTATTTTCGCTTTTATTACAATGCACGAACAAATTGTTCGCCTTTTTCACATTCTCGTTGGGTACTAAAACCCATTATTTTGGTCGTACTTATCTTACATGGAGGTGCAAAGGTGTGTAATTTCTATTGTGATATATGCATCAAGAACATTAATTTGGCATTTCATTTTGGGACTACCTATACTTTTGTATAATATTCAATTACCATCAGCATGTGTTATCTTCAAGTGTTTGAGGGATTTCTTCTTGTTTTAGGGATATGGAGCATTCCAGGTTGTTCTTAGGTACAAGATGCATAAATGAAGGTTATCCCTCGAATGAAATTAGTTGACAGCTTAATACTATGCTAAAACATGATGGATTGTAAGTTCCTTTTGCATTTCCATTCTCTTTTATAGTTTAAAGTTTTTTTAATTGTAGGAGATCTGTCAAATGTGTTAAACATGGTGACCAAGATCAAGATATAGGAGAGTCTGCATGAATAGCATCGAAGAAACCGGCAATCACCATTACGTAATGATTGACAATTTAGAGAAAGATTTGTCCCCAACATCAATCATGGAATTCATTCACAAACAAACTTCTATTTCGGATCAAGCATATGTCTTCCCAAGTTTGTCGGAAGAATCATATACAAGAGAGCTTAAGCATATTTCAACTCAAGCATACGATTTGCTTTAATGTTGATTTATTATCTTTAGTGTGTTGAGAATATTGAAGTTTGGTCGATGGTCTTAGTTCTGTACTGTAGTAAACATTTGTCTAATTTATACTTTACATTTTTATGTCATTTAAATTTAGGAGATACTGAGATGTTTTAGATGCCTAATACATACTAATTTTTAAATGATGTATATAATAATGAGTTATAATAAATACTAATTTTAAATGATGTATATAATATTTTTATATTTTATTTTATATTGTATTTGTGTTTGTTGAATAAATTTGCATTATTAATTAATTTTTTAAATATAAAAAGGCTATAGCGGCGGTTAATCCAATCGTAGCTATAGTGTTCTATAAAGTATGTGCCTATAATGCGACGGTCACGAAATGTCGCTTATGTATATCTATACACGATTTTGCCATGACTATATAGCTTTAGGTGTCATGACCGTCGCTATAGTCAAAAGACCGTCGCTATAGGCTTTTAATGACGGGTTCTATGGCGACGAGTCGGCCAATCGTCGCTAAAACTTTTAATGACGGTCTTTTGGCTATATTTACGGCTCGGCGGCGAATCGTCCGCTATAAAGTCGATTTTCTAGTAGTGTTTATTTTTATAAAGTTGAAACATTTCTATTGCCTCATCTTTGCTTCTTAGCAAATATACATAACAATATCTTGTGCAATCATCAATAAATGTTATGAAATATTTTTTCTCACCTCTTGTTTGCACAAACTTTAAGTCACATATATCAGTGTGAAGTAAATCTAGAGGTTCAGTTTTCCTTTCAACAGAATAAAAGGGTAATCTTGTCATTTTTGATTCCACACAAATTTTACATTTATGTTTTTGATTAATATCAAATTTAGGCAAGAATTCTAAATTAATTAATCTACGCATTGTATCATAATTAACATGTCCTAATCTAGCATGCCAAATATTTGAAGATTCCAACAAGTAAGCAGAAGAATTAATTTTATTAATATCAATAGACTTTGGTACAACAGTCATTACATTCATCTTAAAAAGCCCATCATTCATGTAGCCCTTTCCTACAAACATATCATTTTTAGTCAGTACAAACTTATCAGACACAAACACCAACTTAAAGCCATTTTTGCTAAGTAATGACACAGAAATTAGATTTTTGCGGATATCTGGCACATAAAGCACTTCATTCAAAGTCAATTCTTTGTCAGATGTCATTTTCAGTATAATCTTTCCACGTCCTTCAACCTTTGAACTTGAGGAGTTTCCCATGAAGAGTTGATCATCATTCTCTACTCGTTTGTAAATAGAGAACATCCATTTATTGGAACAAATGTGGCGAGTAGCCCCAGTGTCCACGTACCATTCTTTAGGATTTCCTACCAAATTACATTCAGATATAACTGCAGAAAGATTAATGTCTGAAACATTTTCAGAAAGCTTTTCCAGTTCTGTCACATTAGCTTGAGGTTTTTGTTCTCTCTTGAACTTCTTTGGCTTTCGACATTCATTTGATTTATGTCCTGGAATGCCACAGTTGAAGCATTTGCCTTTGAATTTCATCTTGGCTTTGAAATTAGAATTTCCTTCGCGCTTTCTTTTGTTGTTGTAGTTTGGCCTTTGTTCTACCACATTTACCTTTGTTTTATATGAATTTTTCCAACTCTTCTTTTCAGATACTTGATTGTCCTCTTCAATCCGAAGTCACACAATCAGTTCTTCAAGATTCATCTCTTTGCGTTTATGCTTAAGATAATTCTTGAAGTCTTTCCAAGATGGTGGAAGTTTTTCAATCATTGCAGCAACTTGGAATGAATTACTTAGTGACATTCCTTCAGCATGAATATCATGTAGAATCACTTGTAATTCTTGAACTTGGGTGATGACTGCTTTAGAATCTGTCATCTTATAATCAAGAAATCTATCGACTATGAATTTATTCATGCCAGCATCTTCAGTTTATATTTCTTGTCTAAAGATTCCAAAAGTTCCTTTGCAGTTTGAATTGTACAATACACATTGTACAATGTATTGTCCATTCCATTTATCACATAATTTCTGCAAAGAAAATCAAGATGTTTCCATGCATCAACTCAGAACCACTTTTTCCTCATGGGTTTCTCCTTCAACAAGAAAGAGACAATCTTCTTGTAAACCTTGACAAATTCAATGTTGTGAGATAGAAGAGCATTTTTTGTTGTCAACGCTTGAAATCAGTTCCATTGAACCTTTCAGGCTTTTCTCCATGAGACAAACTCACGGCAGGAATGGTGCTATTAGATGTCATTTCTGTTATACAAAGAAGACAATTGTCAATAAACAGAAACAAATTTTTGTTTGTACAAGATATAACAAATTTGTTTTGCAGAATATTCTATATGTTAACACAAGTATATAATATGCAAACAAAATAAACTGTTATATTAATTTGCAAATAACAGAATATTATGTATAAATCAGTTAATATGATATATAAAATAACGTAATATCTATAATTAACTAACATATAATATTTCGTAATATATATATAATAACGTAATACTTAACAAGTAATAAAATTCCGTAACATGCAAAGACAATATATATATACTTTGTGAGAATGATACATATATACAAAAACTTATTTTCTGCTCATATAAAATAATACTTGTAATTACGTAAAATATAAATTTGCTTTAAAGATTGTATTCCGTAATATATAGTATTATTTAATATATATATATATATATATATATATATATCTAAAATGTAATTATAAAATGCAAATAAATCTGAGTCCTTTCAATTCATGAAAGTCTCCTTAAAGCAAATTTATTCCTCACCTGCTGTAAAAGGATTAAATGAATAATTGCTTCCAAGATAAAGCGATTTTCGATTCTTAATTAAGCACTTCAAAATTAAGAACTCTACGAACACAACATTATTTTATGTACTGAACTGTATGAATTATAATAATGCATGCAAGCATAAACCGTGAAACTTCAATGCATGTTGGGTTTATTACTAGTTGATTTATTTCAGTTGGCATCAAAACTACGTAGTATCATGACCGTAGGCAAAACTACGTAGTATCATGATTATTATTTTATCAAAATCTGATAAAACATTAAATAAATTTTATCCAAAAAATATATATCATGACCACTATATAGCCCACATCCCACAATCCACCGGTGGCGGCGCGTGTGGGTTTCAACCATGCTTGGTTGGGTCCTCTCTTCCATTAAAAGTGGGATGCCCTCGTGGGCCTTCCCATCGAACAAACATTCCATATATATGTTCTTCATTTTTTCCTCAACGCCTTATGCGACTTTTGCAATTTACAACTTCAAGTGGGTGACTTTGGAAATAATTTTCTCATTCAATTCTTAATGAATTTGAACACATAAATATACCAAATTATACTCCTCACGAAGGAGAACACATTGGTGCAAAGACCCGATATTTTCGGAATGTGGGTCCCTCATTTAATTGAGCCTCAAAATACTCTAATATTTAATATTTCAAATCTCATTTCCAACCGACATAACTTAGATGCGACAAAGATTGTAGAGATTTTTTAAGGGTGAAAGTTATTTTCACTACTCTCAAATGTTGTATTTGTGAGTTAAGTAATTACGTTTTAAGTAAATTGTTTACTTATAATAAAGATTTTTAAATGTCTTTGAACTTCTAAATATACTAAACATTGTGTAATTAAATAGTTATTCAAAACGAGTCTCAAAAGCACGCGTGTTTTGTGCGCAATTATCGTGAAGATATAATACGACTTTTATCGAATTTTGAGGATAAAATAAAAAAAAAAACACAGGAAGAACGAAATTGTTGTAAACCAAATTTATAGAGGCAAAAATGTTTCTCGCGGGTTCACTAAAGTTATGTTTGTTTGTAAAGATTATACTTGTGATATGACTATTAATCTTAATTAATTATTTGCTTATTTTCAAATTAGGCTTTGGGGTATTATTACTTTAAATTATAAAATGACTTAATAATCTTGATATTATAATTATAATACCGAAATTATAATTCTAAAATTAATAGTCTTAAAATTATAATAACTTAAATTATAATTTTTATAAACAAACATAAGTATATTACCGGACTAGACCAGAGGATATTCACATTTCACCCATTAGCCGATTCCCCAGATCTGTTCTTTGGTTAATTCCATCTCGTCTCAAAACTGAAGTGAAGGATATTTTTCTAAACTTTACTAGGCCACCAACCCCTTGCGAAGATGGGTAGCATAGATAATAATTTATTATGTTGTTATTAAGATAATTAATTAAAATTTTAAGAAGATAATTATAGTTATTATATAATTAAACATTTATTAAAATAATAAACTATTGAATTATATAAATATTACTAGTACCCGATGACACACGCATTGTATACGTAAATTATGTGAGGTAGAATAAAATTTATAAGATTAAATAGAGAGATAAAGAATTAATATAAAAAAGATAAAATAATAACCTAATTAAAGTTGTAGTGGTAAAAAAAATTGGAAAGCGTGACATAAAATCTCCATCTCACACAAGCGTTGGAATGAGAAATAGGAGAAAATAAACCGTAAATTAAAAATAGGATGACAGATAAAAATGGGGAAAAGAGATAGGAGAGTGGTGAGATAAAAAAAGGAAATGGTAATTATTATATTATTAATTATAGATAAAAAAAAATAGGGAAATAGAGAGGAAATTAGTAAAATTATAAAATTGAAACGTGGGCGGTTAAGAAAAAAGAGGAGAGAGATGCTCTAGTATGCATCTAGTACACGTATAAGAAATTGAAGAAAAAAATAATAGAAGTACACTATTTTATAAATATTTATTAACCTAACATATTTCATATTTATCAATAAATATATCACATCAATCGTTTATAAAATAATTTATATTCGTAACAAGAAGAGACTTTTCTTTTTTTCTAAATAAGTTATGTTTCCTGTTAATTTCTTTACTAATTTATATAGTATTTAATTATTTTAAAATTAACTAGTAGTTTAAATAAGAAAGAAAATGTTGAACAAAAAAATTTATGAAATTAATTATATTGTTGATTCTGTTCTCTTTTTCTCCTTCAACTTTCCTCATTTTTGATTGAGGATGGCAGAAGCTTCGAATGATTGCAATCTACCGGAAGAAATCGTCATAACCGAAATACTCCCAAGGCTTCCGGTGAAATCTTTGATCCGATTCAGGTCTGTTTGTAAATCCTGGTTAACCCAAATCGTCATAACCGAAATACTCCCAAGGTTTCCAGTGTTTGGTTGCTTCCTGTATTCCGCTTGGTTCCTGTAATGGCATTGTCTGTTTCGGTGATAGTGACGAAGATTTTATCTGCCTTTCGAATCCCGCTACGAGACAGTACAAGCACCTCCCACCCCCTCTTAATGTGAGTAATAATTCTTATATCTCTTATTTCATTGATTTGGGATTTAGTTTCGATTCTGTTTCGAGTGATTGTAAGGTTGTTAGGATTGGGCGTGGATATGATTCTCCACTAGATGTGGAGGTGTATTCTGCAAACGCTGATTCTTGGAGAAAGGTTGAGGCTCAACTGCTGGTTGGTTTAAAACGTCATTGTTACGGTACTACGGTGAAGGGATTTCAGTATTGGTATGATGGTTATATGTCGCTACTTTCATTTGACGTACATAATGAGGTGTTTAGTTCAATTGCTCTTCCCCCCTGTATTGAGGAGAGTGTAAAAACTCACTACAGTGGCATTTTGGAGTTTATGGATTCTGTTGCTATTTTTGTTGGTCCTTATTTTGGAGAATCGAAGAACTTGAATACAAAGTTGAGTAAGGGGTGTAGTCTTTGGACAATGGATGATGATTTTGGTGGCAAGAGATCGTGGACTAAGAAGTTTAGTTTTAATATATTTCCAAAGATGCAGATTTTCGCGTTTATGGAGACTGGTGAGATTGTAGTAAATAGAAATGGAGATGGATTGTTCTTGTATGACCCTAAAACCAAGCAGCGTAAAAATGTTGGAATATCAACTCGGAGGACCGTTCCAGTAGTCTTAAGCCACACTGAGAGCCTTGTTTCAATCAAAGGATCCAAACAAGTTCCTTCAAAGGCCAAAGAAGAAACTAGTAATGAAGTGAAGAAAGAATAGCCTTGTTAATGATGGCTTATGTACGAAGCTCACCAGCTTTTAAATTCTAATTGTTGCCAGTGAATGCAGGTTTACATATCAGTTACTTAGTTATGTTTTTGAAGCATTTTCAGATTTTGTTGAACTGTTCCTTGGGTAACTATGACCTACTACAAACCTTGCTAAGCATTTATAGTTTTTTGTTGAACTCTTCCTTGGCTGTTTTGGTGTTACTGATGAAATTAAATGTTGCTGTTTGAGATCTATTTTGTGCGCCAAATTAGGGTAAATTTGTATTATTCATGAAGTGTTTAATGTAGGCAAAGTATTTCTTCTTGTGGTCTAGAAGCAAGTACTGTTAGAGGTGTTAAACTTTAAGGGATGAGAAAGTTGGAGTGCTGACCTATTCTTCCTACATATCTGCAACTTTCTTTTTGGTGCAACTGCTAAGTTTAATATATATGCTCTTTGTTCCACTTAACGAGTCCCATTGGACTAAATCAGTTTCCCCATAAAATGAAGATATAGCAATAACTCAGGTCCAACCTAACTTGGATATAATTTATTCCGGTTTGTAACATATCTTGTATTCTTAATTTTTGAGTCAGTATCCTTCAAACCTCACGGGGCTAACAAGTCACAGGAACTTTATGGTTTGGTGTTTGGCAACACAAGGGCTCTGTGGCTAGAACCAAAGCTAGGTCTGATACATGTTTTTAATGTTGTCATTAAAAACATCTTATAGAGAGAGTTGCGTCGGAACTGGAAAATGAAGTATTTACAGATGGGCACATTTTTGTATGATGTATATTCCTAGTTAAGATTGAGCAAGTGTTTTAGTGTTGTCATTGACACTGGATTATGAATGATTTGATTTTGGGCCATATATATAAACTTTAATTCTCTATTGGACCAATTATAGGCTGCAAACCTGTTGGGTGCTCAAAAGAATAGTACAGTTATGTAAAAATGTTGAGGATTAGTAACTCATGCAGAGACTTGTGAGATTATGCAGGGAATGTTGAGGATTAGCAGTATCTGCACCTGGTATATATTACATAATTAATTTGTGCTAGACACTTGGTCTCCTGTTTTTGATTTTGGCAGTCTCTTCTTGGTTTTTACAATTTGTTTATTCTGATAGTTCAAGTCTTGAACTAAGAAGTTTAATTTTAAGACATTTCCATCAAATTAAGTCCTTATAAGTTTTTGAAGAATGGCGATATGTTATCAGTTGCAAGTGGTAGAGTGATTCACTTGCATGGCCCTAAAATGATTAAAGCCTTCCAGATACGATGTTTTGGATTGGATTACAGATTTTAACTATGTTGAGAGCTTTGTTTCAATAGAAGGATCCAAGTAAAGTTTGGTGAAGTTATTCTGGCGAAGAAAGAGGAGACATTTTAATTACTGATGGCCAATATCAAACATTAACTGGCTTATAGTTTTTATAGGTGAATTAAGTTTCACTTGGCTGTTACTTAGTTACATGCATTTGATGTATAGTTATACTTGGAACTTTCTTTTCACTGGTATGCTATCAATTCCCACAAGAAATGTTAATATGTGAGCTTTCCCTTTTCCTTCTTTGGTTCTCCTCCTCCTCCTCTAATAACGATAATGTACTCGAGAACAATTTCTTTATAGGGTTAGTTCCACTTAAAAAAAGTTATCCTTTCATTGTTAGTTCTGGCCCTAGCTAGGCAGCTTGCAACTTTAGAAGCAGGTTTGAAAAATTTTAAGTATAATTGCTGGCTATTTGCCCAGAAAATGTACTTATACTCCAAGAGTGTGAGCCCCTTCTTAGTTGTTCGAAATCCACCGCAAATTGCCTAAAATCATTAGGTTATATTTGTTGGATTGCAACAATGGGCCATTACCAACTGGCCTGCCTCAGTTGGAACCCCAGTTAGTTTCGTTCAACTAAGGGTGTAAACCGAAGCGAATAAAGAGCTACTCGAATTCGACTTATATTTGAAAATTTCTACTCAGATTTGACTCGAGTCGAATATTTATTACTCGAATTCGATCCGGCTCGGATCGAATTATATTCAAATTCAAGCTCGAATTCAAGTCTCCAGTTTTATAATAAATATAATTATAAATTAAATTTGTTATTTTACTTAAAAATGAGAAAATATATTTTTACTATTACACTTTACAAATACAAAATCACAATTAAAATTAAAAACAAAACAAAATAATAATTATTATTTATCCTAATTTGATTTAATTTTATATATATTATAAGAGAATGTATCAAGCAAGTATCTAATTGAACTTGTATCAATCGAGTATGTATCGAATCATAATCGAGAATTCGAGTAGTTTGAATATTAAACGAGTAAAGTATAATTTTTTTCAAATTTTACTCATATTTTTATTATCGAATTTGAATCATATTATTAACAAATTCGAATCTCATTCATATTTAGATCATATTTTTAACTGTTTGACTCGTTTTTAGCCTTAGGTTCAACCCTCATCCCGGAATTAGCCAAAAAAAAATTGGCCATAAAGTTAATGTTTAGTGCTGAAATTCAGTCCATAAAATAGAATGAATATCTAGGAGTAATTGTTAAATTTATACATTAGAATCATATTGGTCAAATCACAAATGTGATAGCTTTACGGTTCTTTGGTGGCTCTTCTTACTTTCACGTTTTTTGTTTACATATAGTTCTGCTTTTACTTATTTTCATTACTGAGAACAAAAATCAGACAATTTTAGGTTTTACCCCAAGAGCTGAAACAAGTAAATAACCCACAAAAAACATTTATTGCTCAAAAACAGATAAGTCAAAAAAAGATCTGAATGATTGGGAAAGCATTCAAATTTTGGAACTAAATTCAAATTAAACAACAATTCCAACCACTACATAAACTCATAATTTTGGCCAAGCCAATATAAAAAAAAAACAACATTTTTAGTTTCAATAACTAGAAGTATTTTTAGCTCGACCTAGGATAATCCTAGTCCCACTGAGCATTCAAATTACTGGCAAAACAAAAGTGAGTTCCATGTGCTGATGAAACGCAACCTTACAGCCTCCTTCCTCTTCTACCACCCTTTCTACGAGTGCTATCAGTAGGAATTGGAGTCACGTCCTCTGAAACAAGACAAACAACAACAGAAAAGTTAGTATATAATTTTATGGAAAAATCACAATCAGAAGATGCACTTGTTTGATTTTTCACACCCCCAGATCGTGCACAGAAGCAGCTATTGTATAATGTTGTCCAAATTATACATAGATATTCAGCAAACAGCTTACACTACCAAAATAGGATTCACTTGTATGATATCATCAGCATGTCTAGACTTATGTAATACTCCCTTCACATCCCTAAAGAAACCCACATAATCTAATTTGATGCTCAATTTGGGCCAGAGAATCAAATAGTGCTACTTCTATCCATATAGCTATAAACAAACCCACATGGATGTGTTGCAAAACTCAAAACCTGACCGTCTGATTTCAGTTATTTACACAAGCTCTTTCAAACAATTCAAGACCAGCTGAGAATTTGCTATTTCAGGATAATTTAGCAAAGATAAAGCTTCAATATACTAGTAAAATTATGATAGCAGCTAAGATATAAAGTCCAAAATTCTATACATGTGGTAGAATAATGACACAAGATATTAACTGTGTTAAAATTAATAATTCCCTAGGAGTAAACGAGCTGAACAGGAAAAGAGCTTTACCTATACGACCAATTTTCATTCCTGAACGAGCAAGAGCACGAAGTGCAGATTGAGCACCAGGGCCGGGAGTCTTTGTCTTGTTCCCACCTGTTGCACGGAGCTTAATATGAAGAGCACTGATGCCAAGTTCCTGTCAGCAAGAAGTAAGAACACATTTCAGCCAAATTATTTATGGCAACATAATAAAGGCGAATTAATTCCATTTTCAGAAATTAAGGACGGACAGGGAAGTTATTTGAACTAAATTGGAAATAATAGCTACCTTGCATCTTTGTGAAACATCCTGTGCTGCAAGCATGGCTGCATATGGTGAGGACTCATCCCTGTCGGCTTTCACTTTCATACCACCTGTGGGTATATTAGGTAATTTGAGATACAAATTAGATAATTACTTTTTATTTTGAATATGATGATAGTAGTTTGCCATTCTAAAATAGAGAACTCATAGATCTAGATGTCAAACGCTCAGTGCAAGTGCCGTAACATGATAGGGCCTCACAGGTATTCAGCTGTGATATGTCATTCATCAGCTAGTGACGCCAGCTAACACAAGGCTTATATTTCCTTCTGTTATAAATTTGCAACATGCTTGTGGATATGTAATCAATGGGTTCCATATTCTTATGGTAAGCAACCCATAAAGCATTCTTTCAAAGTCGTATTATAAGCCACATCAAAAAGAAATTTTGCCACATAAGAAATAAAACTTTAAGAAGAAAAAAGTAATACAACTCTTACCAGTAATACGAACCATGGTTTCCCTGCCTGATAAATCAGTCACATGCTGCAATTCAAATAGAATATGTTAAAAAATACTGAATTCAGGATATTCAAGTTGGTCCTGAAACAAGCTTCAATTTTTACTTACAATGAAAGTGTCATTGAATGATGCAAAAATGTGGGCGACACCAAAAACACTCTCTCCTTCCCTAACCGCAGGGCCAAGTGTCACAGTCTCTTCCTTAGGCTCCCTAGTCTTTCTCTTCGACTATACGTCACCCACAAATCATACAAGATCAAACATTTATCAATTTTAAACCATATTATTTCCCAAAAGGCCAGTAGAAAGTAATTAAGAAAAACAACTAGTCCATTACATTCAGATCAAGTATTATTGTAGAATCTTCAATTATACTTAAATGATATAAAGGATTCATATATGTATCTTACAAATTATCTAGACTATGTGACTTTATAACATAATTAAGTAACAAGGTATGCAATCAAATTCCATCCCAAATACAACAGGTTGCAGAAAATAAAACACACTTTAAGAATATAATGTTTGGTAGTCCACAAATTCCAGTGAATTTGGTCAGAGTGGGTTTGGTCAATTATATGAATCATTATTAGTCAAATATGTCAGATAAATGCTGAGAGCTCAATTTATATAAGAAACTGCAATTGCATTTACAGCTAAATTGACGGCGACCCATTTTATGTGAGTTTGTGTATTTATAGATCGTGTGTGCAAGTGTTGAGCAATGTGGAATCTATACAAACAAACCACCCATCATACCAAAAAAATATAATCATAAGTTTCATAACCAAAAATCTATATCAATAAGATCATAAACAGACACTCCCATTATAAAAATCAGTAAAAAAATAATAAAGAACCAAACTTTAAAAAAGATCATTTCACAAACAAATCAGAAAAAATCATATGAACGTGCTAAACTTAGCTCATTACCATTTCGTTTCGGAAGGATTATTCCCTTACATCTCTAATAACCCATCAAAAACAATAATACAGAGATCGTATTAACGTTGTCGAAATTACGGCTGAGTATTGTACTGACAAGAAATTAATTGGGAATTTGGGTTTTAGAAACGACTTACCATTCTTCCAAGTACCAAGATAACTTGTGAGGTTTAAGGGGCACTTCGATTTATCAGCTCAAAACCCTACGAAGAGAGATTAGACGGAGCTATGTGCCTGCTGCCCTTTATAGGATTAGATGATTAGGGTTTTAGGAGAACGCACAAGATTGTTTATTCGTAAAAGTGGCCCTTGATTTTCCTAAATAACCAAAATGCCCACTAAATCCTAGATGTTTATCATTTTTGGATGTTTGGTGACGGCTCTTTTGCAATTTAAATTTCAAAATAAGAAAATGATATTGAATTAGAAAAGGATCATTAAAAAGAACAGTTTTTATTTATTTATTTATTTATTTTATTTTATTTTTTGGGGTGGGGGATATTTTAGTTGAAATTCATTTTTAGTTTTTAGGAAACAATTTACATTATTAGGCAATGCAAAAGGATTATAACGACTGAATTATAATGAGAATTGATTTTATAAGTTTACGAATTAACCTTTGTAGTACGTGGACAAAGAGTATCGTGATAAGTGACGCTCATAAAAAAAAAAAAAAAAAAAGAAAAGCTCAATGTAAACCTGAAATAACAATTCGGTACCCATACATATTGTGGGTTCATCTTGAAATGAATTTAGGGGGTGTTTCTTTAGAGTTGAATTAATGAATTGGTTAGTCATTTAATGTGTTTATTTTGAATAAAATTTGTCTGAAGATTGGCTGAATCAATCAGATTTTTGGGTTGAATAGTCAAATGTAATTTTTTTGACTGAATGGGTTGAATGACTGTTGAATAAAGTGTTTTATATTTATATATTTTTATAATATTAACTATTATATTAAGTAATATTAAATAAATGTACAATAATTTTAAATTTTTTTAGAGGAGTAAATGAAAACTATATTTTTAGAGGAGTAAATAATTTTAAATTCTCAGTTAGGCTGCTGAGAATGTGGACTTGTGGCCCATTAAGACATGTGGCCCAAATGATAACTATATTAGGGAGAAGCTCAGTCATATGAATCTGAATGAAAAAAATTATTTGGTAATTAAACATTTGAATGACAAAAGTTTATTATTTTACCCCCTCTAAAAAAACTCAAAATTATTATAAATTTATTTAATATTATTTAATATAATAGTTAATATTTTTTTTAATTTTTTTTATTTCATTCAGTTGCTCATTCAGCCCAAAAAATTTGACTTAGTCATTCAGCTCGTCTATCTAATAGATTCAGCCATTCAGACCAAAACAAACGCACTGAACCATTCAGATTCAGCTCCATTCATTCAGCTCTAAACAAACATTCAGCTCATTCAGATTCAGATCAACTTATAAAAATTAGAAGTACTTGTATATAATTAAATAGTATATGTAGACTTGTAGTTCAATCGAATGCAACATAACAAACAAATATGTGTTCTTGGTGCATGATCACGATATGCCAAATCCCTTTGCCAATCCATGTAAAAATTTCGTGGACCAACTTGATAAAAAACATTGTTCAAGAAAAACTTTGATTAAAACAAAACTAACTTGTAGAAATGTTTAATGTTACTTCTCTATCAAACTCAGACAAGCCTTGCCAATTACCATCCATAGACTTTGTTTAGTACAAACACTTTGAGAGATATTGTTCAGTACTAAAACTTATAGCTAGGCAAATTCTGCATGCGAGCTGCAAATGCCAAGATAAGGATGCATATATAAGCTAGGTAGGGAATGTCAGGATCAAAACAACATAACTGTGCGATTGGCAATCATATAGAACATCCAACCGACAGTACAGGACCATTATCAACAAGTTGGTTCAATAAACTATAGTAACATCAGCTCAGGTTGGTTCCCGACAAACAATTATTAAGCCTACTTTACACCAATCTTGGCAGAGCTAGGAACCAGAAAATCAGTTGTGGTTAATTTTAACCATCTCAAATCAAGAACTACCAAAATTCACATTATATTTTATTATAAACAGAGGCAACTGGAAAAATAAAAACCAAATATCATATAGGTGTAAGAAACCAATCAAACTCTCGACTTCTCGGATAACAAGAAAGTGCTTTATGAACTCAACAAGTCCCCACCAGACACCAGTAAATTAAATTACAGTCAAAACTGAGGACATAGTCATCATCATATACATGAATAATTCTTCAACTTTCAGATTTTCTATAACAAAAATAAATGATGTAAGCATAAACACTATCTATCCTTGTATAAATAACTAAAATAAATAAACTGCTAATGTTGAGGTGGAATCCCAGTACGTTAACAAAGGGAATTGAGTAGTAAAGCTTCCACAAGTTATGCTGAAATAAGGCCGACATATCCAGCGCATAATATCAACATGGAAGATATAATGTATGCACCTGCGACAATGATTGGTTCTTTCATCCCACATAATTCAAGATGATGATGGAAGGGTGCCATTCGGAATAATCGATGTCCTCTTCCATGAAGGAATCTTGTGGCCTTGAAAAAAGTTACCTATGCCAAAAGAATGGTTTTAGACAAATAAAAATATGTCTAGCAATTCTTAGTTCTAGCATCAGAATGCTAATAAGGTATTTTAATAAGCGAGCATGGATTGCATGCAATGGTTCAAGTGTGGATCATAGTATAACAATTGCATACCATCTCTACGGATTATTATTAACCTAACCTGAGCTAATAGCGTTAGCAATCATTTCAAGAGCTTCCCAAAGTAGCTTCTAATCAGCATATAAACCGAGTGTTTATATTTAGATATGGACTTTTGATTATAGGTGTGATGATGTGCCTCAATTCCCATCTCAAAAACCACTCGAGTGTGTTTGGGCCTCCTAAGTGCAACCATTGTTTTTTAACACCCCCCCTTCTCTCCTCCTCCTCAAATTGACTTTAAAAAGGTAAAACAACTCATGTATTTTGGAATGGGGTGAGTACTTTTTGTTGACTTTTTATTAGAATATCAAGGCCAGTATAGAACACATTTACATTTATTATTGAACTACGCTAGGTCGAAATTTGTTATACACAAACCTTAATATTTGAAAAGAAAAAATTAATTGCTAAAAAACTAGTACCCCTTTTATAAACTCTGAACAGGCTGGTCAAGATATTGGCAAGTCTAGCATAGTTGAACTCGCTAGGTTCCAGTTACATTTTTTCAAATGAACGATTTGAAGACCTATTGATTCTAACAACTGATTGAAAGTAAAAACTGAAAGGCAAGGAAGAGGAAGCATATGACAAGTAACCACCAAGTGATACCTGCATTATTACTGATAGTGCTTCCAGGACAAAGATTCCAGAAGAAATGAATAACGGAAAGAACATTCCTGTACACCCAGCCATTGCAGCCAGGGCGCCACCTAAGGCCAAGGATCCCGTATCACCCATAAATACAGAAGCCTTGTACCGGTTGTGCAAAAGAAATCCAACACAAGCTCCTGCCATCGATGCCCCAAATACAGCAAGATCTGGTGAATAGCAAGAGTTAGCACTAAACCAAACTTCGTGAATGTATGTCAAAAACATTCTTTTATGCAATTGTCAGTGCTTAAACAAATTAGCATCATAAGAACAACAATGCCATGCAACATACATAATATGTATACATACTGACCAGGACATATTGGAAGCACTGCGATCGACATTCCTATAAAGGCCAATGCAGCAGTCCCTCCAGCCAGCCCATCAAGACCATCTGATAAGTTGGTTCCATTTGCCATGGAAACAAAACAAAATGAAGTCAAAAATAGATAAAGATTTCCCAGGCATACAAGGCCCACTGGAACAGGAAGAGGAACCACCATTTTCCTGCAAAGAAAAACATTTGAAGGAAATCTGTAATAACAATGAAAATATATCCAGTCATCACGGCAATTTTTGTAACATTGAATATTAATTCATACGCCATTAATGGAAGACAGAAGTACTTAAATCAATGATGTAAGTGAATTATGCATTAATTTCAAGAGATTAACATAAATGATACCATGGTTTTAAGCCAATATAAACCACATTACTCATTCCCCACGATTTCATGGTCATTGAGATCATAACAATTGGCATACCATACAATATTATTAGACAGGGTGCTCAAAATGCAATAGTGTCAGCTCTTGATATCTGACCAATAACCTATTCAGCTATGATGAACTGTTAATACATGACAGGAACTGAAAAAATAAAAGATATGATTGGAGGAAACCTGCATCCTGCCGATCAAGCCAATCAAGCAACTCTCCCAAAATAGTTCAGTCTGCTGACCAGCCACTAAAATATCTCTCACTCATTTTAATTGAAAAATAATGAAAACGAGAAAAGAAAAGGGATAAGAAAATAGAATTGGACAATTTAATTATATTCAACTTATATTTTTTGCAACGCTAAGAGGGGAAGATTGACGATAAGCCTAACCTTTGGCATTATTTGAACAAAGTGGATAACACTAGACTCGAACCAAAGTTTTCGCACTTGGTGATCCAAGTATTTTACCACTGCACCAAGCTTTCTCCTCCTAATTGCAAATGTCATATACTATAATTACTATCAACTTATCTTAACACAAGAAATACTGCTGTTAAGATTCCCTAGGGTAAATGGGTTATTATTTATCTCTTACTTTACTAGTGTATACCTTTTCCCTTTCTACAAAAGCTTTCTCTTCCTAATTTCAAATGTTATATTAATAATTACTATCAACTTATCACAACACAAAACAATTGCTAGTGAGATTTTCTTGGGTAAATGTGTTATCATTTTTCTCTTACTCTATGAGTTGGTGCTTTTCCTATTATCTATATGATGAGTATGGTGAGTGGGGGGATTTGATCTAAAGAGAATTTTCTTTGTAACAGAGTAGCTGAAAGAAAATTCTTGCAAAAACTCAAAACAAGTGTTGATCAGATTAGTGCAGACAGCAGTCATCCTCTTGAAGATTATCATCATGAGAATAGATATGTGAGTTACCATCAGACAAGTGTTGATCAGATTAGTGCAAGAAGGTATACATGCTGTAGGGTGATGATATGTCCGTGGTATGCAACCAATACGAGAACCATGCCCCAACAGCTACCTATAAAACATCATACCTAAGTTTAGTCATAATGAAAACACTAAGAATGCTACCTCTAGAAACAAATATTAGTGAGCAAAGTAACAAAATTCCACAATTTAAACAAGCAAGAAAAATCATTTACCTCCAACAGAATTCTGATCCAAGCAGATAAACCATTGTTCTTATTCTTGATGAGACTTAAGAAGTCATCAAGTAGCCCAATTGCTGCAAATGCTAGAGTTGCACAGGCTGCTCCAGAAACTTCAATAGACGAAAAACCAACTATGACTTCCGCAACGATTACACCGATCGGTACAAAAAACAATCCACCCATTGTAGGGGTTCCCTTCTTGGATGAGTGCTTAGCAGGCCCTTCTTTCCTGATGATTGATTGCATCTTTAATCTACGAAGTAAGGGGGCGCCAATATAGCCTGCACAAGATACTAAAATTGCAGACGTGGAAAAAGGGCGCATCAAGTGAAACGGTCCTAAAGGAAGTCTGACAATTCGCCATGCACACAAATCCACAAACAAAAGAATCACCGTCAAGAAAGTTATCAAGCCCATATTGATGAAGATTCCATATTTGATCCTGTACCAGAGTATTCCAAGAGAGTTGAGTCAATGAAATCATGGTGTACCTGATGACATGAGTAAATACTCGCACAAGTTCCTCCAGCAACTATATGCTCAATATCAGAATAGTAGAAAATTATATATTCCCTTCTACTGGAAATGAGAGCCCTACTCTGAACTGTTTTCTGTTTGACCTAGGATATGTAAGTTTCATTTATTTCAGAGGCTTCTTATTGAACACCTTTGATGCGATGATAAGGCTATTAGATAGAGAATGTTGAATGATATCAATAGTTGATGACGAACAAAGGAAAATGTTCACGTCCAAGCTCATACTACAATATTTACTATAACAGGTCTAATATTTGTGGGAGAAATAAAAAAAAATTGCATTAAAGTAATGTTCTACCATCTAGCTAACAATGAAATGCCAAAACTCAAGAACAAGATCTTCAACACAAAGTATGATGTAGCAATAATACTGTTACATTTAAGTAACTCTACTTCTTATTACTATGGTTTATGCATTACTTCATCATCACAAATACATGTTACAAATATATTTAGAGGACTTTCGGCGATTACTAAATTCTTCAAAGGCTTTTATGTTTTTATTCAACACTTACCATGTGCTCTCTTAGCACCCTCGGTCAAGGTTTTTCCTTTGCTTATCTAAGACGATCAAAGAATGGATTTGTCCTGTGCTCCTGGGGCACCGTTAAATAAAGTCATTTTATTTTGAAGGTATGACGTCAGAAAATCATGAGGCAGACTTTCGGTAATTACTAAATTCTTTAAAGGCTTTTATGTTCTTATACAGCACTTAACATGCGCTCTCTTAGCACCCTTGGTTAAGGTTTTTCCTTTGCTTATCTAAGACGACCAAAGAATGGATTTGTCCTGTGCTCCTGGAGCACTGTTAGGTATAGTCATTTTATTTTGAAGGTATGATGTCAGAAAATTATTAGGCAGCTAGATCTACTGCACCGCTAATGGTGTAACCAATTTCATATGGCTTTTCCTGTCTCATTTTTTCATTCATTAAATCAAATTTTGCCTTCAGTTTGTCCCACAAATTTATACCTCAAGTGATTAAACTTAAAATAAAGAACAATTTTTTTAAAAACATTTCTATAAAAAATTCCAAAAGCATAAACAATATGCAGAAGTAGATGGAGTAGGTAATTGATAACTTAGGAAGTGTACTTGCCAGCTATTTTTTCGAGCTCTCCCCATCAATGCAAGCCGATGGGCCGTCACCGTTAAAGCATCGTCAGTCGAGCGAAAGTTCTCCCGAACCGTAGGCAAATCAATATCGGTTATGGGATTTAGCATAATTTCTCCATCACTATCTTCACCTTCACTTGATGAAAAACTGTATCCAACAGCCCCATCGCTGCCCACCCAGTCATCTAGACTAGCCACCGAATCCTATAAAAACAAGACAGCAGCACAGAATGAATGCATTTTCTTATGCATAATGAGCCCATTAACATAATGCTCGTGTCTGTTAAAACATCAACAAGCAACTAACGAGAGATGTGGATCCTGCAGTGTATAACTTCAATCACTTTGATGGTTATGAAACATTGAAAAAGAGAAGTAGAAATTAGAATTGCTTCATACATGTGTAATGCTGACTCCAGCAGCAATGATTTCATTTTATGAAATTTGACAAACCAGCTTGGATATTGTATCAAACCAATCATGAACTTTTCATGCAAGGGCGGAGCCACGTATGGGCTAGGGTGGGCTGTAGCCCGGGTGATTTTTTTGCTAAATATTTAGTACATATATATCTTCATAAGCCCAACCCAAATGAGTTACACCCAACCCCCAATCCGTTGCCCGCCTTCTTCTTCCTTTCTTCTTTTGCAGTAGATTTAAAAAAAAAAATCTTACCCATAACCCTTCTCTTCAAAATCGCCTCAGCCCCCCCCTTTTTTTCCCCTTCCGCCTCTGCCTCTGCTCTGAAGCTCCTGAGTCCTGGGCTGCCACCGCAATCGTTAAGCAATTATCTCTCATTCAATCTCCAAGTAATTCTCTCTCTTCCTTTTGTATTTTCTATCTACCAGTTAGTTGTCTTTGTTTCATCCAAATTATAGATTATGTATTTATTAATTTATGTGTTATTTTCATTTATGATATATTATATATAAGCAATAAATTTTATGTGGTCACTTATAATTTAGAAGGCATCACTCTCTGCAGTAAGAGAAACAAGGCTTGAGTGTTCATGACACCAAGTAATAGAAACTATGCACCTTAATTGATATGTATGGTGCAACTATTTTCGATGTTAAGCGTAATTTACGAATTTTTAGGTTTTGGGGATTTTCAATTTGAATAAGTCACAATGGAAAGTCAAGGAAGCAAGAGAGGAAAAACTTTGTTTTCTTTCTTTAAACCAAAAGAAAGTGCATCAACTAATGAAGGGTATTCTCCATCTAATGTTGAACCCCTTTCCAAATCTCGAAGAGTTGAAATTGATTTTAGTACTCTTGAATCGGGATCACGGGATTTGAATCCTATATGGCAACATCCAGTTAATCAACGAGATGAAATTAGGAGAGATTATATCAAAATGGGTCCGTATCAACCTAAGTTGGCAGAGTACCCAAGGACTAAATCAGGGTCACAAAATCGAAAATTTTCAATATTCGTGGTTTGAATCATTTCCTTGGTTAGAGTACTCTCCATCAAAGGATGCAGCATTTTGTTTTCCATGCTTTGTTTTTCAAAATAAGGTGCCTCTCCATCCTGCATTCATTACTGAAGGGTTTAACAGTTGGAAGAGGGTTAATGATGGAATTAGATGTGCACTTTTGATGCATATAGGAGGTCCTACTTCACCACATAGGAATGCAGTGAAATGTGTTGAAGACTTAATGAAAGTAACTAGACATATTGACAAAGTGTTGAATGCACAAACTCTAGAAGAAGTTCAGAAGAATCGGTTGCGACTTACGGCAACAATTGAGAGTATAAAGTGGTTGAGCTTGCAAGCTTGTGCATTTAGAGGTCATGATGAATCTCCAACTTCTAGCAATCGTGGTAATTTTAGTGATGAAGCAGTGGAACTCCTTATACTTAGCTCAGCTTTAGAACCGAATGACAACTTTAAATCATTCAAAGTTGATGATATTTGCAAGCTTGCTGAGAAATTTTATCCATAAGATTTCAGTGAGCAAGAAATGCATTATTTGAGATGTCAACTAAATCATTATAAAATTGATGTGCTCGTCATCGTGAGCTTTCAAAATATGTCTATCATCAACTTTGAATTGTGTCGGCGGATTAGTTGAAACAAATAAGTTGCGACATTATAATTTGATTGATAGATTGATTAAGTCTTGTTTTGACTCTACATGTTTCAACCGCCACGACGAGCGAGCATTTTCAGCTATGAAACATGTTAAAACTGCTCTTCGCAATAAAATGGGAGAAGAGTTTATATTGAACAAAAGCTTGTTGAAAATATCGATTCAGATTCCATAATGGACGAATTCTATTCTATAAAGCATAGAAGGATGCAGCTTAAATAGTGTGTTTTTGTTTCCTTTTTTCTTACATTTTATGTACCTTTGAACTTTACTACTATGTATGATTTTGAATTTATGATTGATTTTGGTGGGACAATTTCTGATGTATATGGTTGGTACTTAGTAGCCAAGGAGGAAAAAAAATCCTGGCTGACCCTTGTTTTCATGGATGTAAAGATTCATATCATCAACCACATAAATAATAAACTAAAGGTCATTGTTGTTGATCACAAAATTATAACAAATAAAATTTAAAATTATCAGTTCTACCTAGTATTAATTCCAATTAAACAGAAAGAAAAAAGAATACTCAAAGTTAACTTGAAAGGTAACGTGAAACCAAGTAAGAGGACGCAAAATTAGTTTGCTCTACCAAAAATTGAACCAAAAAAAGAATTTAATATCTATATATAAGCATGTATATAAAGATACCAGAGCAATTGATAGTATTATGCCTTTAAAAACAGAAACATAGTACCTCATCCATAGCAGTAACATGAACAAGCCTGTACCGTGAACAGCATCCATATCTTCGTAAACATGATTCCCTTAACTACACATAAATACATTAAACTCAAATAACACAAATTTATACGGTAATCATAATATAAACTAAAGAATTCAATAACAGAATGAGAATAAGAGTATCACCTTGAGATTGAAATAAGAGCGAGGACGAGCAAACGAAGAATCGAAAGAAATGAGAGATCGTGAAACTGCTGCCAGTTGATACGGTTTCCGTATAAACCCTAGATTACACAGATTTGCAGATGAAGACTGCGATCGCATGACTGCGGCTAATTAAATTTTAAACCAAATTGTATAAATTGGATTTGTGTCAAAATTATTTCTTTGATTCAAAGCAGTGTATTACTACTATTCCAATATAAATTTACATATATTATTACTGTATTGGTATATTCCTGCTACGCATATAAAAGTACTGTGGAAGCATATTCTGATTTATTTATTTTTAGCTTATTTGTGTGTGTGTGTGTGTGTGTTTGTGGGTGAGAAAGAAAGAGAGGGAAGAAGAAGGAAATGAAGTTTAGTGGCTTCGAAAATGACGGAAGATCTTAGGTGAAGAAAGTTGTAGCGGTAGTGTGACGCGCCTTTACTGCACGTATGGAATTGCATTTGTGGTTGTTCTTTGTGAGGGATTTGGATAATAATACTAATGCCGGAATAATTAATGATACAAGAAAGGATAATTAGATAAGAAAAAATTTACATACGTAAATGAAAATTAAACATGAATATATTTGAATTTCACTTATTTATATATAAATAAATAAAATTTAAATACACTCATATTTTTTCAGAATTAATAAGTTGACATTGCCTCTTTAAAATATTTATTTTGTTTTGGAAGAATCAAAATCATATGAAAAAGGCTAAAAACATTTATTTTGCTTGATGGGTTTGATGTACAGCTCATTTTTAAATTTAATATCATTCATTTTTATTTATTTAAGTCAAATACTGCATTAATTGAATTGAAGAGACTGATATTGCTACTACTGTTGAAGATGCTCCGAGTTGGGAGTCATTAACAAAAAATTATTTTGATCAATTGATCAATTTTAAATCAATATCGTCTGATATTGTGTACAGCGAATTAAAAGATGATCTTTTTATTGGATAGGTTCTTTCAGTTGAAGGAAAAGATACTATAAGATGCAATGAATCTCTATCCATTTGTTTGGTTAAACATAGAAGCATTTGGGAAGTTTTTGTGATTCCAAATCAACACTAATTTTGCATATTCTAAAGCTAAAATGGACAAACCAATATAAATTTTGAATACCGACAGGTAACTCAAAATCACCACCATTTTCATTTCTTGGAACCAAAGCTTAAAGCCAAAACTAGCACATAGACGTAGGTCACATGGTTTACCAGCATTCCCATGCCAAAACCATACACAAAGACTTGCAACATTACTAACCAGACAAATTCAAACAATAGAACCACAAGCCTAAACCTAACACCAAAACTAACCCTCCTACTCCAACTCTACTAGACCCCGAAATCGCCACCCTTACATCATCCACCACCGGTCCACACAAAGAGGTCATATCATCACTCCGGGTATTATAATACACACTATAGAAGGCAACACGTGTCCTCTCAGCCTTGGCTGTGAAATTCACATCAGCAGTCATGAAGGTAGCATTAGAATTGGGAGTATAATGGATATTCTGGGCTTGATCACCGGCAAAGGCCATAACTGCTAGTGGCTGCTTGCATTTGTCCCCAGCATGGCCTAAAGAAAACGATAACCTATAGGGCTTGTTTGGCTTAGTTTGGACCATCTGGGAAATTATGCCCTCCTTACCTGACAGCAATTCGACGGCACGTTTTCCTTCTGGGACAGTGAAATGGTTCGAGTCTATGTATCGGACTGCTCTGTTTGATTCAACTATCCAACCTGGTAATGAAGATGTTTCTTCATCAAGGTTGGTGGGGAGTAAGACGCCTAGAGATGCATTTCTGAACATCCATGGACCTTCCTCAAAATCGCCATTAAGTACCGCATTATCTGCAAAAATTGTACAAATTCATAAGCACATTGTACAAATTCATAATCATAAAATTAAAGATTATATGATCAAGACTTGATTTGTTAGCAACAATATAAATACAGTGGACACTGGGGATATTGCACACATAGCAGACAAATTTACAACACATACACCATGCATTTTAGAACTCAAAAAAGTTGCAGGGGAGAGAAAGAAAGGGAGTCAAGCTAACACTCAGAAGAAGTCTCATTTACAAAAAAAAAAAAAAAAAAAAAAAAAAACTTGTTCAATAAAGTCTCTTTTTATTTTTATTACTCCCTCCGTCCCAGGATAAAAGTCTTATTACTATTTTGAATTGTCCATGTTAAATGTCCACTTTCTTTTAATAACCAAACTTTTACACATTTTTTACTATTATGCCCGTAGCATTAAATATCTCCTACTTTTCTTATTCTAATTCTCTCTCCATATATAATGACATTATTATGGGCAATTTTGTCATTTTATTCCTCTTCTTAATATGCGTGAAAAGTCCACCAGAACTTTTATCCCGAGACGGAGGGAATAATATATAGTAGTATCAAACGATATTATATACTTAAATTTGTCATTATAATTTAATTGCCATCCCATAACTACTAAACTAACTTTTATGGGATTTTCTTATTACTTGCATTCATGAATCATGAAGGTGCTTTTTTCAATTTCACTCTGTCCAATTCTTTTATATCTAGTTTTCACTACACCCTCACAAAAAAATGGTCATATTTTATTTTGAAGAAGTCAATTCATAAAATGTAAAATTAGATTAATGTGAATTATAAATTATTTGTGTTATGACAATGATGTACTTTGTAGGTAATTTTTAAATTATATAATTTATTATATTCACAATTTAATTTACTAAACTTGAATAAATTTATGTTTTTTAAAATTAATTTCCAAAATCCAAAATGAATCATATATTCTCTTTTAACATGCCATTTTTGCCCTTTTCTTTCCACAAGATGGGGATAAAAAAAGCTGAAACAGAAAGAAAGATAAAATGACCAATCTAACCTTTGGGTGTTTCCGGAACAAAGAGCTTCTTAATAGCAATATCATCAATAATGGGCCCACAAGTCGGATCATCCTCCATTCCAGGATTCCTAAAAATCACCCGCACGTTATCTTCCTCCACCTGAACCGCCCACGCGTACGTATCCCAGCCCTGCACGCTGTACACCGTTTGCAAATCAATGGTCTGTGACGCAGGCGGCACTGACACGTTGAGTGCCTCTAGCTGAGCGCAGGTCCGAGCCGCGCTGAACGTGATGGAATAAAGCGAGCCCTTTTCGAGCTTGACTTCTTGGCTGATTTCGGCGTCGTTGCCCAGTCTGACGGCGTGTTCACCTTCTGGTACGATGAGGATCATACCCCCTTGTTTTTGCCCGGACTCGACGAGCTCAACGGTGCCGTTTAGTGTCCAGTTGGGGATTGCAGTGGGGCCATCTGCTACTCCGTCGTCGGAGAAGCCTCCCGTTGGTGGGGTCTCGAAGTCACCGTTGATTAGTAGTCCTGTAAAGATCGTACGGTTATGAAGATTGGTAGTACTAGTACGACTATATAGTCAATTTGTAGACAAAATGTTTACTGTCACGTCAATGAGTTGTTGACAGCTCAAATCATGAAATATAATTATAGGACGCAGAAAAGGTCAAAACATGGAGTAAAAAGCTTGCAACTTGTTTAGCCTAAAAGAACTTGAAAGTCAATTTGATAATGGAGACCCTATTTCGTATGTTTTGAAAATTTTCACATAATTATTTTTTACATAAAAACTAGACTAACACAATAAATTATATAAAAATATCAAAAATACATACAAAATATGATAATGAGTAGTAACTAATTACTTTACAGTAAAACATTAAAATTATTACATTTTATTGATATTTATATCATATTTTTTTGATACATATCATACTTATTAAATTAATGTAATAATAAAATTCATTGGAAGTGATATTAATTATTTTAATAATTAAATAATATTTATTCTATCCACTTTTTAAATTACATTCACATTTCATTTCAAAAAAAAATTATATTCACATTAAGTTTAATTAATTTGTATATATAAGTTCATTGTACTAGAATTTAATACATTCCATGTATGATGATAAAGAGAACTACTATATAAACATCAATTTACCTAGATATATTTATAATTTAAAAATTTATTAATTTATGATTTTGACGGGAGCATATATTTATACAAGGGTCTTTTTAAAAATATTATTTTATCAAAATTATTAATTTACCCTATTATCTCAAGTCAAAACTGAAAAAAATATTATTTTAAAAAATTATTAATTTATAGAGATTCTACTGTATATGACTCGGGATGAGATTTTTTTTTAATTTATAATAGACTTTTAAAATATTAGATAAATTTTCTACGTGACATGATGTTATTATTGGATAGGATAGAAAACTAATTTTACAGACCATCTTTATATAATTTATTCTCTAAAAAAAATTATGTCCAAGTAATTGTCTAATGCAAACCGTTCCAAGAAAATATGGGCAAAATAAGTAGAACCATTGTGAACAACTCTAAAGAGAAGAGAGTATTGTTATGCATGGCTATAAATTTATAAGAATTATAGAAATACATCACTTATTGCATATCTCTCTAAAAAAATAACAGTAATATTTATGCATTAATTAACAATCAGAAAATCAATATAAACATTCATAATATATATCAATTTCCTATACATTATACAAACTTGATTCCCAATATCAAATCAAATTTGACTTTTTAAAGTTAATATGAATATTTTGAATGCAAAACCGATATAACATATTTAGATCTTGTAATTAATAGATGATTATGTTTACAATATTTATAATTATATTGTTTAAAATTAAATTAAATATAAAAACATTTCAAATAAACACAAAAATCTAAATAAATGTATAATTTTAGAACGGATGGAGCTGTAGCTTTTATTCTCTTGCCTTGCAACTTTTGAGAAATACAAATACCCAAGAAGAAAACAAAAGTGTAGGTGGGAAGTACCAAGAGTTTTGATGAAGAAATGGCGTGTGATGGTAGGGGCCAGGCACATTGTATATGTATATATAAGCTTTTGTCATCTAATGTGTAGTGAAGATATGAACAGAATAATAAAAAGAAATCGTCCCATCCTAACTTTATAGAGCAATTATGGAAACCGCGTTAACCGGCCTTTGGGACCCTCTTCTTCTTCTTCTTCTTCTTCCCGCGCTTATCTAGAAAAGTTTGGCTTACTTATAAAATCATCAACCTAGTGTGGTGTTTCATTTCTGGATAACATTGCACACATTTCACATGAAGTAGCACAACAAAATGTTCAATGACAATGTTTTACCAACTATGGTGGTCCATGTTTATCTGGTTCAACGGATCATGTATATGGGTCACTGTTATAGGGACCATGTTTTTCCTGGTCATGCATGGCAGTATATTTTCTGTTGGTACTCCCTCCTTAAACTCTCTTACAAAGCTGTTTACACATGTTATCACAAAATGTTTGACAGGGCAAGGGTTTATTGGGTTACCACATTTGCAGCATAATATCGCATTTCTCCAACGCACCAAAATAAACAAGCCCCTACTATGTTCATTACAATGTACAATAAAATTTAAAATTTGTGCTGGAAATATCATAAGCCTAATTTTAATGCATGTATAGGGCGGCATACATACTCCATCAACAGAATTTGGACTATACAACCATATCAAACTTGGGGTTGTCGATAGTCCCATAATCGAACTTCTTAACAAGACTATGAACATCCAGCAAAAATTTTAACTTTACAAGCTAACATAAATTCTTTTAACTCCACAGCCTTCTAAAGAAGCAAGCAAAGTTACATTCACCATGAAAGAGACTATCTTTACAGGTAATATAATCACTACATTTGATCTGTGCTATATATAGTATATCTTTTTCTCGATTTTCTAAGGGTCAAAGTTGTTCAACAAATGTGGGTCATACCACCTTAAACCATATTTAAAGATTCTGACAGAGGACTTTACATCTACCAAGTTTGATTCCCTTGGCTTCATGTGAAAGTTAGGTTTGTATACTGTGTCCTCAACTAATGCTATGGCCTATCAAGTTAACCAAGATGAGAATGTGAGTGGTAATTTCCCTGAATTTGCAGAGATATTTTTATTTGTTCTTCTTTTCTTGGCAGTGGCTAGGAAAGGCCAATAATTGAGATGCGTGTCTTTCATTTATTGTGAATTCTACCAAAATCTAACTAGAAGTTCACGTGGGTAGAGTATTCAATATATTCAATATATTAAGGTTTACACTTGAGCTCATCAGGAACAATGAGCAAGGAAATGTATGGCAAAAATGTTAATTTATACAAATTGTTTTAAAAAATGGGGTGTAGCCTAGTTGATCTGATCACCCTCCTCCCTCAATCCAATCAAGAATTGCCTTATTCTCTAGGTAGACTTGACACCAATTAAAGGATATTAACCCTTGTGTATATTGCCAAAAAATCTGGAGTTTAAACATGGAACTAGGTAGGATGTTATATAAGCATCGAAACTAATAAAATATCTGTCATAGCATTAGGGTTGCGGCAATGGGAGTAATAGGACACACAAAAACTTTTGTGCATGTCCCATACCATACTCTTTTTTCTCTATATACGTGTATTAACACTACATGGGGTTGGGGCACAAAAAATTAAATAAGTACAAATTGTAGTTAGTCTATACATATAATTAATTAGACAAAACATAAACCAATAAATTGTCCATTCAGGAATCAAAGAAGATCTAGTATACTGCCGACCAAGTAAAGCAAGAAAGGGGTTTCCCAAGGTATACTTAATACTCAATAAATGATGGCCTGGGGCTGGGGATCTACATTGTTAAATACTTAAAGACCATAATCATCAAAGTCCTTAGTCAAATATAATACTACAATAAGAACTAGCCCAAAAATGAACTTATTTCCATTTCTACTACCAGTTTCAAATAAACTCATTTAATAATGATGAATCATGTCATTTCATGAAATTGTAAAGATGACCAGCTATGAACAAAATGGTGTATTCTCTTACAATTCTAAATGAGTTGATTCATTCAGAAAAAGAAGTACACATGTTAAAATTTTAAAAACACTAGAAAATAAAAATTCTATTTAAATTGGGGGCAAGTGGACAACCAAACCGGCTCTTATGATATCATCTTATGAGCTACCCAGAACTTATTCCTCTTTACAGTAAGAACCTACAAAACTTGCCTCTTCTAAGCAATAAATTATTCCATCCAAAAAACAAAAGGAGTCCTTACGATTTACAAATAAAATGGTACTGCACCTTGTTTTAGGACAGAGTGAGTATGACTTTTCAAGTTCTATGAAAGCTTTTAAAACATAATACTACCATTCAATGAAATTGCAAGAAGAAAGAGCAAATAACCATAATACATGCACTGACAATTTCAAGAAAAATAAATCCATATAGCCACATTCAAAGGAAAAGAAAAATTAGAGTAATAATGGTCGGATCTCAAATATGAAGAACACCCATCAAACAAAAACCCACATAAGATGAGACAAATCTATTGGAAATGTTGTATGAGCTTGACAGAGAAAATTAGAAATCAGAGATCATCAAAGAGGTAGAGAAAGAACAGAGAAACTGTACCATCTTCTACTAGAGCAGCAGCTATTTGAGCCATGAGAAGCACACACACTGCAACCCATTTGCGCCTTGTTGAGCTCCAAACCATCTTCATACCCAAAATAATCTCTCTCTCTCTAAACAGAGTATAATCTCCTTTTTCTCTATCTATAAATAGAGTACAAAATGGGAGCTTGTAGTGAGAGAGACAAAGCAAGTGTTTTTTTATCCAATATTCCAGGTCTTCAGTCCTCACTCCTCACTCCTCACTCCTCACTCCTCACTCCTCAGTGACAGTACTAGTCTTTTTCACCTCAAGCTGTACCCCTTCGCTGGCTTGCTTTGATATTTAAATTAATGTTACGGATCGTGGGAATGAACTTTGGAATGAATGAAAATTTATTTTATTTATGTGTAGTAGGTGGAATAAAAAAAAATTAATGAAAAAAATTTATGTGATAATTTTATCATTAATATTCAAGTTCTCAATCATCACTAATAACCAAATATATACTTCAAATGCTTTAAAATTATTTTATTTTGTCCTCAATTTTATTCTTTCAATGCAAACACAATAAAAAACAAAGAATACTTCATTAGTTTCTTTATCGGGTTCGACGGTTCGTTGTTCAGTTATAATCGTTTATAACATTTGTAACAAAACAATGTTTAGTTATTGTAATTAAAAATAATACTTTAAATCTTAGTTTTGTTAGTTAAATAAGTTGTGTTTAGCATAAATTATTTATAAACGATTAAAATTCTCAAATATTTTTAAAGTTTATATGCATTAAACCCTTTATAAGTTGATAGATAAACAAGTACCAAGAGTTTCATTTATGAAGTTTACAAATTCTATAAATATTGTATAATAATAAATCATGTTGTTATACTTAAAAATATTACGTCAATTTTTTCCATTATCTATAAAATAAATACTCCGTTTGTAGAATAATTTTTTTAATGAATGAGACTATTTTATGAAATACGGATAGTATAAAATAAATAAATAAAGTATCTTTGACCATTAAATTAAAGGGGAAAAATTACTTTTATATAGTTAAGTCCAAAAGGGGGGGTTTCTTTAGTGTTGTTCAATTGGAAATTTGGAATACAAAGAGGAAAAGTTCAACCCAATGTTCCCACTCCCACCGCCGAGTTCACACCGATTTTAGGGCACATTCCTCCGTGTATTGAGAACTGGTGATGGTCCACCGCCGTATTTCCACAATCATGATTCAAAGCACTCGTGACTTTAATTACTATTTATTTATGCAATAACTTTCATTATTGTTTTCTTTTCTTTTTCTTTTTTTTTTTACTTTTTTTTTAAAAGATTTACTTCCACATTTCTACCTTACACTAAAAAGGGTAGATTAGAAATTTGGAACAATTTCACTTTTCTAATTTCTTTTACTTTTTAGATCTTTTCTTTTGCTTTGTGTGAAGAAAAATACTTTCTACTTCCCAAAATGGTATTTCATTGACATTTTATTTTAGGTTAATAAAATCACAATTCTTATAAACAATTTAAGTATATATTCTTATCTAAAATTTCTGTTATTTTCATAACTTACCTGAATTAATTTTATTATTTTGTGAATTAGCTTTAAAAAGGAGAGAGAGAGAGAGAGAGAGAGAGAGAGAGTACTATAGATCCGGTTATGAGGTTAATTTCATAGTAAATTGGTCAATTTATTAATACCTGGTCTGTGTGTCAACACCATATTGATCTAGTGACCGAAGTTAACTCTATGCTAACCACTCCCGTATGAACTCTTCTAGGTGGACATAAAAATTGGACTCGAGTGTATTTGAATTTTATTTATTTGTATTTTTACCCACCATTGAGGGTTAAAATACAAATAAGTGAAATTCAAATTCTCATATCCAATTTCTATGTCCACATAAAATTTTTGCTCCCGTATATTGAACAAGTCTACGCGGACAAATTTTTGGAACCGGAAAATTGGACCGGTCCAATTTTTTTTTCTCTTTTTTTATCTAAAAATTATAATATTTATTTTAACTAAAATTTTTACAGAATTTAGTGATTTAGATGTGATTTAGATGTAATTTAGATACATATAAATATGAGTTACTTGCAATTTGTCTGTTTTATTTTTTATATGTATCTAAATTATACATAAATCATTGAATTATGTAAAAATTTGAATTAAAATAAATATTATAATTTTTTAGGAATCAAAAGAAAAAAATAAATAATAAAATTAGACCAGTCTCCTGTATATTATATATTTACCTTCAAGTGTCCTTCTAATTATTAATAGAAATGATTAGCAAACTTTATTTAAAGAAACCAAACTTATTTGTTGTCTTAGAAGGAGCGTAATCAAAGGGAAAGTTTGAGCTAAACTACAATAAAACCAAAATTGATTCTAACAACTTGTTGCTTGATGATTGAGAAAAAGCTGGTTTGATGAAGTCTATTATGGATCATATCAAGCTCATTATCTTTTCTTTTGTAATCTACAAAATTTATGATGAGTTTGAATTCTTTTAATGTATTATGGGCTATCATGCACCTTATTACATCATAAATAAAATATTGAGGAAAGAGTATTTTTCTGAATGTTAGAGGAGATATATACTGTTAATAAAAATTGAATTTTCGATCTTTATATTATTAATAGAAATGAGTCGTATAAGTGGACCAAATGCGTAAATTTTTTATTGTTATTTACGTAGATAAATATTAGTGATAATTATTTTAAAAAGATGTGTAGTAAATAAAATCCTATTATAATTATTATTAATTTTATATATTAATAAATTTTATAATTATAATTGAACGTAAATTTATTACAAACTCATATAATTTAACAAAAAATAGATCATGGCACTTACTAATATTAAAAGTAAATTTAAGATTCCTTGAGCTCAACTTGTGAACTTTTTAGTACCTTGACTAAAATTGAAACAGATTTATCATATTAATGTCAATATTCAAAGCAAAGCAACTAATTGATTTGACGCTTGATTATTTATTGGACATGGTATACAGCTGGATGCAACCAGCAAACGGGGCCCAATAGCTCATTAGTGGGCCGTAAGGATGGCTTGCGTAATGAACATTCTGAAATATGATGATGCCCAAAAACCGTAGGTTATGTTTGTTTGTAATAATTATATTTGAGATAAAATTATTAATTTTATGAATTATAATTTTAAAATTATTAATTTTAAGTTATGTTTATTTGTAAATATTATAATTCATGGGATTATAATATTAGAATTATAATATAATTCTAAAATTATTAAGCCATTTTATATATCTAGACTAATCTCAAGACACTTGGATTAATAGTCTTATCTCAAATATAATACTTGCAAATAAACATAATATTAGGATTATAATCTCAGGAATATTAAATCATTTTATAATTTTAATTCTAAATTTAAAAACAAACAAGAGAAGACACTTATTAATCCCAAATATCTTGTTTGTTTTCAAATTTAAACTTAAAGCTATTAGTGCATAGATGGACTTGGTATGATTATAATAGGGATTGTTTCTAAGTATAATCATGTAGTAATTAAAACGATTATCTTTTAGTAGTAGTCATGGATAATTTGTGGTCGTTAATCTTAATGAATACTGCGATTATCTTTTAATAGTCATGGATAATTTATTATCTTTAATGAATACTGCGATTATCTTTGGATAATTGGATAATTCGATGGTCGCGATCTTAATGAATATCGCTGGCGTGTAGTGCGGGGATGATTCGATGATATGGATTAATTATTGAAATGTGAGTCTCGTGATGAAATATTAATTAATTGAATGTGGTAAAAAGTCAATCTTTTAGTAGTAGTCGTTGATAGACTTAGTATGATTATGACCAAAGATTATTCGGTATAATCACGATAGTAATTGAAAACACGAATATCCTTGGCCAGGTGATGCGTAGATAATTAAATGGTCGTGATATCTTATTAAGGCTGCGTCTCGGCATTATTGGTTTCTGATTTGTATATCTTTTGGCGCGTAGTCGCGAAGATGAATTGTTAATGAATATCTTTGGTAGGATTGCGAAGATGAATTTAATATTTTTAACGATAAAGGTATTCAGAGTATCCTCACCTCTTTATCATATCGGTACGTCTTCTAATTTCGGTGAAATTTCATAAGAAAGGGAGGTTGTAAGACCTCAAATTTTATAAATAAAGATGAATTTTCTATAAATATTATTTTTGAATATTATGGAATAAATTTGATATAATATTATAGTTGTGGGTAATATTTATAAATTTTGCAAAGTAAGCAAGTTGTTATAAAATATTCGTTTGGTTCCAGAATATTCTTTTTGTTTGAGAGAATATTAGATGCAACGGCTCAATCGATGGTGGACCCCACAACTAAGTATTGTCGTAGTTAGAAAATAACAAAATTATCTTTCTATAAAAATAACGGCAGAGGTGATACTGAATTAAAAGCATTGAACTACCCTAGTAGTAAAAGTACAACGAATACATGTGGTTGCGTAGTAGCACCACGGTATTGATTATTGATCTTTACGTGAAAATCGCTTAGCTATACTCAATTATTCACTCTACGATAATTCTTTGCATCATATCTCTTATATTATTGATTCAATTATTGTCACGATATCATCACATATAATATGTTATATTATTAATTGAGACGACAAGTTATAAATGATTAATAATTGTTGAAAGATTAAATATGTGTTAATTAAAAATAAAATGATTTGTGGTAATATTTATTCAATCCTTGATGTATATAAAGAAGTACATTATGAAAGCGTTTGTGGTAAGTTTGATTATTTTATGGGGGCCCATATGTAATCATCTAAGAGTCTCTTCGTCGATAGTATTTACCTTTGTGAATAGTAATTACCTTTGTGAATAGTAATTACCTTCGTCGATAGTATTTACCTTTGTGAATAATAATTATCTTTGTGAATAGTAATTACCTTCGTCGATAGTATTTACCTTCGTCGATATAGTAATTACCTTCGTCGATAGTAATTACCTTCGATATCGATAGTAATTACCCATTCATGAATAGTAGTTGTCCCTTGATATTACGAGTTAAGAGCCTCTTGCCTGTTCGATGTTCCAAGGGTTAATTACCCCTTCATGAAATAGTAGTTATTCTCTCGATAATATTACCAAGAGTCATTTTGACCTTCGTTAAGGCCAAAGAGCCACCCCGGTTTTTCTATAAATAGAAAGCATTCCTTCATTATTTCTTACGAATTCATTGAAACTATAGAGAGCCCTATAGAGAAAGAAGAAAAGTATTCTCTACTTCACTTTTCGAATATTCAGGTTCTTACAGGTAAGGTGTGGCCTTCCCCAAAATTAGGTATACATCACCCATCTTGGGTCGCCACTTACATAGTGCATGTAATTTAAATACAACTTACTAACATAATTTAATATAATACAACATAAATGTAACGCCCAAAAATAGGTATACATCACCTATTCTCGAGTTGTCGATACGTGATATGTAAACAACTACAACTTTATTATTACAACGAAGAAAAGCGTGAGTTTGAATACAAATATTATCTTCAGACAATATCTATACTCAAATAAATCCTCATCACATTTATTGATACATTATTTTACAAAAATGGTGAGGACTACTAAACAATCCTTTCTAAAACCTTCATTCCATACCCCGACTCGTACTTTCGCTTATATTCTCGCCTCTCGAGAAAAATGGAACAAAAGGAAAAGGGTGAGCTCAACTAGCTCGGTAAAGAATATTATGACTAAGATAATATACAACAAATTACCGTTAGTCTTCAACAGGGGAAAAATTTAATAGAATCTGATAGACAACAAATTTTAAATCAATATTCATATAGGAAATAATAATTCATTAGAAGAGTTAAGTAGAGAATGCAAACTACTATATCTTACATGTATGAATTTAAAAGTTCATCGCTCATCTTTTATCCCTGTAACATCAATCAATATACATACGGAATCAAATATTCATCTTTGCACTACAGCCAAAGATATTCATCGATTAGTCATGTTCATTTAAACACTGCTTAATCTTTGCACTACTACGAAGATATTCTTGATATTCTTTTGCAAAAGATCATTCATAAGAATCTTTCTGCACTACAGGCCAAAGATATTCCATAATATCATCATTTAAGGTAGAAGATGATGAAAAATATTTTTTAAAAAAGCGAATCCAAAGAAACAAAATGACAAGGATTAAGGATTAAGGATTAAGTACTTGGTTTTATCCACGTTCAAAAATACTTCAAAAATAATCATAGTGGTGTAAAATTCAAGAATGATCAAAACATGGATACAATCAAAGCTAGTATCCGAATAGATATTTTGACGAAAAAGAAGAAATTTTATTTTTCGATTGAATAGTCAGAGTATCGTGAATAGTCTTCAGTATCGTGAATAGTCTTGAGTATCGTGAATAATAACTCAAAAGATAGAAATTCCACAAAAAACATCTTCACGCTTCATGAATAGTACTCGTGAATAGTAACTCGTGAATAATAACTCATGAATAGTAACCCATGAATAATAGCTTCGTAAGACCCCGAATTTTATGAAATAAAAGTATTCAATTTTATTTTTTTTAATTACTATTCATGAGTTCTTATTCACGAGTACTATTCATGAAACATGATAATGTTTTTTTAAATGAAGGCATTACTCAATAATTATTACGATAATTCTTTATTCAATATTTTATTTTATTGATTCAATAATTACTCGTTGATATTTTATATTATTGTTGTTTGATAATTGTCATTACGATATCTTTCATTATCGAAGCAATAATTCATATTATCTGAATAATATTATTAGATAACATTATTGGCAATGTCTAGAAAGTTACGTCTAAGGAGAGGTTTGGTCATCTAATTGCGGCATGAAGAAGAAATTCTTATTGGAAAGCCCCTCTTTCTGAGGCGCACGGTTGTCAATATTGTGATTACATAATATTATTTGTGAATAATTAATTATTGATTTATATGATGAGGAAAATATTGATTTTATGTGGATATAGATGGAAAAATTTTAAAATGACAATTGTTGAAAATTAATATTTTATCTTTTTTACGATAAAATAATTCATTTAAATATATTATTTTAATAATATATTAAGCGGTGATATTTTACAATGAATGTGGGATATATGAGTATATGAGGAGGAAGAGTATTTTGTGGTATTAAATGTTTAACACATGTTTTTTGTGTGTTGAGGTGGACACAATTATTGAATGAAAATTTGATTATAGCACAGTAAAATCGCTTGGTTTGGATTTCTTTTGATTTTTGTTTGGAATTTGGAAAAACTTTCTTACTGCAAAGTTGTAGAGAATTGAATTTCCTATAAAAACTCGTGAGATTCAATTTTCTGATGAAAGGCTCTTTATTATGAATTATTGAAGTTCAAGCTCAAAATAATTGATTTTTGGGAGTTTAAATTATTTTTATTAAGAAAAACGTTTTTGTATTTTTTGGACATCATTAACATGTGTGGCTGGTGTTTTTGACCAAAAGGTGGGCTAAGGAAAATTTGTATAATTATATTAATATTATATTAAATTTTACGCTTTGGTGTTATTAGCGTTTTCCTATAAATAGGGTCTTGGGTTAGAATTGAAAATCACACGAAAAATGAAGTTTTCTCTCTATTTCTCTCTCGATATTTTGGCGTATTCTTGTGAGTATTTTGAGTATACTTTGAGTATTGCTATCTGGTGCAAGTTAGATTCGGTATTATTCCAGTCGAAATCTTTGCTCTCTTTTGAGGTAAGGGATAGTAAGGGATTTTAAGGGTTATTATGTTTTTAGTTTCGAAATTTTCCGAACCTTCAAAAATTCTGGAAAATTTTGAAATGATATTTTGATGAGTTTTGTAGAGTGTGTCCAAAAATGGCGATTTTGGATGTATAGATTAGGAGTTATGGATTTTTATGAGAAAAGACTATTTTAAAAGTAACAAGCTTATAACTCCTTGTGATTAACTCCAAAATTGATGAAATTTTTATTGGGAGTACATCTATATAATATCAGTATACCGTGTAAATTTCAAATTTTTGGATAAAAGTATAATTTATGATAAATGTTTAAATATTCAGGTGGTTTTGGCCATATGAAAAATAGTAAATGAATTTTTAAAATTTTGAGAAAAATATATATTCAATATGGGACTATGTTATGCTAAATCCCAGAAAAGAAATATTTTGGAACTGATTTGGTATTTTTCATGAAAATATTCTAGTTATGAATAAATGAATTAAATATGTTATGTGAAGTAAGAAAATTGAAAAATATGATTTATTGGCTTGAGAATCATATATGAGGTATATGCAGATTTTTATGAGGTTTTTGGTTAATGATGATGAAATCTTATGAGTTTGGCATTTTAGATGATTAAATGCATTAATTATTAAAGTGTAAATAATTGGATTAAATTATTTATAAGTTTAAGAAATGATTAAAATATTATTATAATATTAATAATATTAGATTATGAGATTTCTAAGTGATTTATAACATTTGGATTAAGGTGTTATAAATATGGATATGAATTTTATTATGAAACTTTATCTTTTAGGTATCGAGGAGTTCTTATGCATCGTTATCACGGTTTTATATGCGAATACGAAGTCTTATTCACGACAAATTGGTTTCTTCTTTGACCAAATTATCGTTGATTTATGAATCTTACTCTTGAAATTAAAATCATGTTTTGATTATATTGTTTTATATAACATTCTTATAACCTAATGATAATATTTCTCTTTGACTTGAGTGTAAAGATGGGTAGATTATTGGTATGATCGTGACCATAGGTTCTCTTTGGCGATGGTCTGAAAAGTTGAATTGTTGGTTTGGTATGATCATGACCATTGAATTTACAATTGAATATTTTTAGCTTAAGTACAAAAGGTGAATTGATCGACATGGTTATAATTATTGTTATATAACTCTGAAATGATTATGTATGATATCTTTGGCTCGTAATGCAAAAGATGACTGTTGTTGAATATCTTTGCTTTTGTAGGCAAAAGATGAATTATTGATGAATATCTTTGGCTCGTCTTCGCAAGATATATTATTGTTGAATATCTTTGGCTTTGTAGTGCAAGATGAATTATTGATGAATATCTTTGGCTCGTGTCTGAAGATGACTTTTGTTGTTGAATATCTTTGCTTTGTAGGGCAAAGATGAATTATTGATGAATATCTTTGGCTCGTGTCAAAGATGACTTTTGTTGTTGAATATCTTTGCTTTGTAGTGTAAAGATGAGCTGTTGATGAATATCTTTGACGAGTGGTGCAGAGATGAATTTATTAATATGATTATGAGCGAGGAGGCTGTGATTTGGTATAACCATGATATTTGATGTTTCGGTAAAGGCAATTGATGAAAATTATCTTACGTCTAGATGGGAAGAGGAATTTAGAATCACCATTATGATTATGAGTTTTTCATATGATTGTGGAAAGAGGCTGTTGATTGATGTTACGAGGATAAAACATTGTTGGTGGACTTTTAACGTGGAAAGACAATAGACTTTATAGTCTATTTGACTCTTTAATGGATTGCTCGTTCATTTGCAACTATATGGTTTGAAAAGTTTTATCATCTACCATATGTTCTAAATCTACGATTTATTCTTGATGAAGACTATTGATAATTTATTTATCTTTAGTCATAATATTCTTCTTGAGCTAGTTGTGCTCACCCTTTTGTTTCACAATTCCTTTCGAATTAATAAAAGTGTAGGCTGGGTTGGCCAGATAACAAGGGAATAGAGCGGTGGTCTATAGTTGTTGAGGTTCTCCACTAAAGAGTATGAAAATAATTTTATTGAGGGCTTTAGTGTGTGCTGTATTTTATACATCATTTAATAGTCATTTTGGTGAATTAAATAGGGTGAAAGCGAACCCAACTTTGGAAGGGTGTTTTGTCACTATCATCATACAAGATGTCTAATGACATACTGACTTCGTGTTATCATAAGACATGGTTGTGCTCATCCACTTCTTTGAGTATATATTCTGAAACCTTACTATATGATCTTGGTGTTTGTTTGAAGTATAATTCTCAATTTGAGGCAGTGTGGAGATAATGATAGATCGAGAAGACTAAGCCATTGGGAAGAATATGATAGTAATCTTCTCGTTTTTCTTTAGGGGTCTATTAGATTCAACCAGGATAATTACGTGGCCATATGATATCTACCGTAACCTAAAAGCATGGCCTCCCATATCTGAAGGTTTCCTTGAGCACTTCCCAAAGATTCTAATTTCTAAAACAGGTTTTAGTATGCCTTTATGTAAGGTGTCATGGTGGCGTGTTATCGAGTTGGTGTCGAGTTACATTTGGTATATATTGGTATCCAAACTCACGGCGTATATGTTTGTTGTATTTTGCACGACAATTGTTGTAATAAAGTTGTAGTTATTTACGTACCATGTATTTAACGACTTCGAGAATAGGTTGGATGGAATGGACCTATTTTGGGGTTATTCTGATAACCCCGAACATGAAAAAGTTCCAAATTTGATAAAAACTTCAGATCGACATTTCGGTATAATGATATTGAAGAAATAATATCATTACGAAAAAATAATATCCACTTACCTCGAAAGATCGATTACTTCTAGCTAGAATACTAGGGTATAGTCTTGAAGGAACTTGCAGATCTAGCAATACTCAAAGTATACTCAAAATACTCACAAAGAATAATTTCGATAATATAGAGAGAGAAAATGCTTTATTTATAGGAAAATGCTTAGAACACCAGCGAAAAATTTAATAAAATAATAATATAATTAAACAAATTCAAGCCCACCTTAGACCAACTGAATTCAGCACATTTGTATCACATGTGGGATTGCAAAAAACGTTTTTCTTAAATAAAACAATTAAAACTTCCAAAAATTAATTATTTGAACTTGAAGCTTCAATAATTCATAATAAATATCCCTTTCATCAGAAAATTCGAATCTCGCGAGTTTTTATAGGAAATTCAATTCTCTACAACTTTGCGAAGAAAGTTTTCCAAATTCAAAGCAAAATCGACCGAAATCCATAAGCAGGCGATTTTACATTATAATCAAATTTGATCGATAAATGGGGTCCCACCGAGCATGTTTAACATGTTTTAAACATTTATTGCAACAAAATACTCTTCCTCCTCGTATACTCATATATCCCACATTCATTGTAAAATATCACCGTTTAATATATTATTAAAATAATATATTTAAATGAATTATTTATCGGAAAAGATAAAATTTCAATTTTCAACAATTATCACTATAAAAATTTTCTCCATCTATATCCACATAAAATCAATATTTTTCTCATCATATGAATCAATAATTAATTATTCATAAATAATATTACAGAATCACAATATTGTGACGAGGCGGTTCGAGGAAGAGGGGCTTTCTAATAAGAATTTCTTATGCTTGGCGGTATTGATTAGGTGATTGAACCTCTCCTTGAAGCGAACTTTCTAGACATTACCAATAATGTTATCTAATAATATTATTCGAGATAATATGAATTATTAGCCGATAATGAAAAATCTTTGTGTAATGACAATTATTGAAACAACAACAATATAAAATATCAACGCGACAATTATTGAATCGATAAAATAAAATCTTTGAGCGATAATTCTGTAAACCATTATTGAGTAGTGCCTTCTTACGTAAGAATCGATAATTGGTGCAATCTGAGTATCTTTGCTTTCAACAACAGCGTATTAGTGTGTTTTAACCATTAGGTATTCAATGATATTAATCTAATGACTTCTGTAGTTATTTAAAAATAACTTATATTTGTCGTTTTCTTCATCAAATCGCTTTCCAGTTATGGGGCCCACACATGGTGTATTCTTGGCGTCGTGCGAATATTTCCGACAGATCTGAATATTCCACGACCAAAACCGAATATTCCCAAGCGATAATGAATATTTTATAACCACTTGCTTATTTTGAAATATTTGCGTAATTAACCCTTAACTATCCACATTAATCAAATCAACCCTTACTATTTCAAAATAATAAATAAAGGAAATTCCTTTTTATTTAAAAATTTCGGTCTTCTGACCTCCCTCCTTATGAAATTTAGTCCTCGAAATTGGCGTCACGTCACTACAGTGTTTCAAAAAGGTGAGGATACCTCGCTTTCATTTAGTTTCCAATTCCCGGTCATTTCCTCTATAGCATGATTCCTCCACAAAACTTTAACTTGTGGTATGACCTTTCTTGGCGTAGGACATGCTCCTTCCTATCCAAGATCTTGGCGGTACCTCCTCATACGTTAAGTCTTGGCTATCTCGTCCGGTTCTAACTTCGATAACGTGGTTAAGGTCTTTCACATATTTACGAAATCAGGATATATGAAACACATTATGAACACGAGACATACTCGGAGGTAGCATGAGTCTATAGGCTACATTTCCTACTCGGTCGAGAATTTGAAATGGACCAATAAATGCGTGGATTGAGCTTTCCTCTCTTCCCAAATCTTGTAACTCCTTCCATGGAGCAACTTCATGACAATCATGATCCCCATATTAAATTCCACGTCCTTTCGATGAAGATCCGCATAACTCTTTTGTCGATCTTGTGCTTGGTTTGTATCGTTGTTGAATCATTTGGATCTTTTAGGTGAGTCATACGTCTTAACTTTCGGGTCCCAACAATGTTGCTTCACCCACCTCATCCCAACATATTGGAGAGCGACACTTTCGTCCATATAATGCTTCCAATGGAGCGACACCTATACTTGCCTGATAACTGTTGTTGTAGGAGAATTCCACCAATGGTAAATACTTATCCCAACCGCCCTTGAAGTCTAGGACACGAGTCTTAATAAATCTTCAAGAGTTTGAATAGTCCTCTACGATTGTCGAGTCCATTTAGGGATGGTATGCCAAATAAATCGTAAATCCGTGCCCGTAGCTTTTGCAAGCTAACCCAAAATCTTGAAGTGAATCTTGGGTCACGATCCAAACTATGGATACTGGCGTGCCATCTGACCTCACAATCTCATTCACGTCATCTGCAAAGGCGTTCGAGGAATAAGTCTCCGTATTGGCAAGAAATGGCGGAGACTTGGTTAATCTATCAACAATAACCCAAATAGCATTAATGCCTTGAGAAGCCGTAGGAAGACCCGTAACGAAATCCATAGTAATGTGTTCCCTTCCATTCCGGAATCTCAAGTGGTTCACAGGCGGACCCTTAGGTACAAGATGCTCGCCTTTACATGCGTTGGCAAGTTAAACACATCGAGATAAACTTGGCAATCTCTCTCTTCATATTGTTCCACCAAAATGTATGTCCGAAGATCATGATACATTTAGTACTTCGAGATGGATTGCGTATGGCGTATTTTGTGCCTCCATCATAATCTTGTACTTCAAATCAGAGTCGTTAGGAACACAAAGTCTAGAGTGGACTCAAGTATTCCTTCTTCATCAATTCTAAGCTTAGGAATAGCTCCTTCTTGTACTTTCTTCTTCATCGCATCGTATCTCAAGATTCGGTGGCGAAAGCGACCTTAACTTTTTCTATTAAAGTTGGCTCTGTCGTATACTTGACATCATCGCTTTTCGTTCACATAGATATGATCTTCTCTTTCGATGCGTCATTTTTACCACGTTTGCTTTACCGGGATGGTATTGAATAGTCTGCGGTCATTAGTCTTTCAATAGCTCGAGCCCAGCGTCATTTGCTTGGCGTGTTGAGTTCTTTTTTGAGTGAAGAAATATTTAAGGCTTTTATGGTGCGAATATATCTCCACTTTCTCCCCATATAGATAGTGCCTCCATATTTTTAAGCGAAAAGCTTGTTGCTTTACCCGACTCTAGAGATCATGGTAGGATAATTCCTCTCATACTCTTTAAGTTAATACATGAGCATGAGCTATGACTTTCCCGTTGTTGCATGAGAACATCCCTAACCGCTTTTACACCGAAGCATCATTGTGAATAACAAATCCATCAGAACCGGATGGTATTGTT
>CM035174.1:94547939-94639307 GCA_020205615.1 Panax quinquefolius | reverse complement strand
ACAACAAAATTATCTTTCTATAAAATAACCCAGAAGTGATAATTGTCATAAACCGCTGAGAATACAATTCGTAGAAGTAAAAGATAAAGAATATACGTATTGCATAAGAACATTACCCAGACGACTATATCGACGCTTTACGCGAGGAAATCGCCATAGCTATACATTAATTATCGCCACATAAGAATCACGCATCATATCTCTTGTATTATCGATTCAATCTATCGGGTTACAAGACTTCATCCGTGATAATATGCTATATTATTAATCGAGACGGTATGTTATAAAACGATTAATAATCAGGAAAGATTAAACACATAAGCACTAAAATAAAACGATCTACAGAATATTTATTTCAATCCTCACGATATAAAGAGCTCCACAACAGAAACGCCGCCAGAAAGTTCGATTATTTTGCTGGGCTCATATAGGTAATCATTCAAGAAGTCTCTTCAATGGGTCAAGATTTATACTGTGGAATAGTAATCACTTTGAATAGACTTACCTTCACACATTGTATTTACCTCAGGAATAGTAGAATATCTTTGCGGAATAGTAATTACTCTCACAATAGTATTTTACCTTCGCCAATTGTAATTACTCTTCCGCCAATAGTAATTACCTTCTGCCAATAGTAATTACCTCTCCAAATCAAAAGAGTCAGTTCCTTCGTCATTACTAAGAGTTAACCTTCTTCTGCTGCTCCAGTCTGTTAATTACCCTCTTCAAGAATAGAGAATAATGCTGCCTCCATCATTACCAAGAGTCATTTCACCCTCATACACTCAAGAGCACACCGCTTTTCTGGTATAAATGTAAAGCTCATTCCTTCATTATTTCACGAATTCACTTCTAAACCATAGGTAGAACTATGTAGTAAGAATAAAAGATTCTCGCTACTTCACTCTTCCAATATTCATTTTCTAGTGTAAGGCGTGACGCCCCAAAATTAGGTATACATCACCCATCTCACGCCACTATACTACATGTAATTTAAATACAACTTACGCGACGCTTCCCCAAAATAGAGTATACATCACTCATTCCGAAAGTCACAATATACGGCATGTAAAACAACCACAACTTTATTATTACAACAAGAAAACTCTGAGTTTGAATACAAATATTATCTTCTAGATAATATCTATACTCTAAATAAATCCTCATCACATTTATCGATACATTATTTTACAAAAATGGTGAGTAGACTACTAAACAATCCTTTCTAAAACCTTCATTCCATACCCCACTGTGACTCGCTTATATTCTCGCCTCCCCGAGAAAAATGGAACAAAGGAAAAGGTCAGCTCAACTAGCTCAAGAAAGAATATTACGACTAAGATAATATACAAACAAAGTCTTCAACATGGAAAATATAATAATACAATGCATAAACAAATTTTAAATCAATATTCGCAGCTGAAATAATAATTCATTGTAAGAGTTAGCTAAGAGAATGTAAACTACCATCTTCTACGATGAATTTTAAAAGTTCATCACCTCATCTTTTATCCTCGTAATATCAATCAATATACATCTCGAATCAAATATTCATCTTTAGACCACATGTGCCAAGAGATATTCATCACTGTCATGTTTATTTAAACACCGCTCATCTTCAGACTACGGCCAAAGATATTCTTTTCAGAATCATTCATTCAGCACTACGTGCCAAAAAGATATTCTTAAGAAATCATTCATCTTTGCACTTACGTGCCAAAGATATTCCATAATATCATCATTTAAGACCCAGGTGATGATGAAAATATTTTTTAAAGAAATCGAATCCGTCAAACAAAATGACAAGCGATTATGATTAAGGATTCAGATTGTTTCATCCATCGCCCAAAATACTTCAAAAAATAATCATAATAGTGGTAAATTCAAGAACGATCAAAACATGGATACAATCAGAGTTAGCAGATCCGTATTAGATGTTTTGGACGAAAAGAAGAAATTTTATTTTTTCTGAATAGTGACCGATACGAATATGAATAATGCCGATATCGTTGAATAAAGGTCCGTATACGTGAATAAAGAATCTCTACACAAAAAAAGATAGAAATCTACCAAAACATCTTCACGCCTCATGAATAGTAGATTGCAATAAGAATCGTGAATAGAATTCTCATGAATAAGAACCTCATGAATAAGAATCGTAAGACCCTCGAATTTTAGATAAATAAAAGTATTCAATTTTTTTTTTTTTAATTACTATTCACGTAGTTACTATTCACGCAGTACTATCTAATGAAACATGATAATGTTTTTCGTATAGAAGGCATTACTCAATAATTGTTACAGAATTATCGCTCAATATTTTATTTTATTGATTCAATAATTGCTATATTGATATTTTTATATTATCTGTTGCTTTAATAATGTCATTACATAAGATTTTCTATTATCGGAAAGAAATAATTCATATTATCCTAATAATATTATTAGATAACATTATTGGCAATGTCTTGAAAGTTCTTGCTCTAAGGAGAGGTTTGGTCACCCTAATCAAGGCCAAGAAGTTAAGAAATTCTTATTGAAAGCCTCCCCTCTTCCCTGAACCGCCTCGTCATTAATATCGTGGATTCTCGTAATATTATTTGTGAATAATTAATTATTGATTTATAAGGATGAGGAAAATATTGATTTTATGTGGATATAGATGGAGAAAATTTTAAATGACAATTGTTGAAAATTAATATTTTATCTTTTTCCGATAAAATAATTCATTTAAATATATTATTTTAATAATATATTAATCTGGTGATATTTTTACAATGAATGGGATATATGAGTATAAGGAGGAGGAAGAGTATTTTGTGGTATTAAATGTTTAAACATGTTTTGTGTGTTGGTGGACACAATTATCGACCTAAATTTGATTATAATTCAGAAATCGCCCGCTTGTGGATTTCTTACGATTTTTGTTTGGAATTTGGAAAAACTTTCTTTCGCAAAGTTGTAGAGAATTGAATTTCCTATAAAACTCGTGAGATTCGAATTTTCTGATGAAAGGGCTATTTATTATGAATTATTGAAGTTCAAGTCTCAAATAATCGATTGGAGTTTAAATTATTTTTTTGTTAAGAAAACGTTTTTTGTATTTTTTTGACATCATTAACATGTGTGGCTGGTGTTTTGACCAAAAGGTGGGCTAAGGAAAATTTGTATAATTATATTAATATTATATTAAATTTTCCGCTTTGTGTTCTAAGCATTTTCCTATAAATAGGTGCTTCAAGTTAGAATTGAAAATCACAATTTAACTCAAGTTTTCTCTATTTCTCTCGATATTTTGAGCGATTCTTGTGAGTATTTTGAGTATACTTTGAGTATTGCTATACGGCAAGTTCTGCTCTGTTATTCCAATGTAAGTAACGCTTCTTTCGGCGTAAGTGGATAAGTAAGTGGATTTTAAGTGGTTATTATGTTTTTAGTTTCGAAATTTTCCGAACCTTCAAAAATTCTGAAAAATTTTGAAATGATATTTTGATGAGTTTTAGAGGTCCAAAAATGGCGATTTTTGGATGTATAGATTAGAGTTATGGATTTTATGAGAAAAGACTATTTTAAAAGTAACTATTTATAACTCCTGTGATTAACTCCAAAATTGATGAAATTTTTATTGGGAGTACATCTATATAATATCAGTATACCTGTAAATTTCAGAATTTTTGGATAAAAGTATAATTTATGATAAATGTTTAAATATTCGGTGGTTTTGGCCATATGAAAAATAGTAAATGAATTTTTAAAATTTTGAGAAAAATATATGTTCAATACGGGACTATGTTATGCTAAATCCCAGAAAAGAAATATTTTTGAACTGATTTGGTATTTTTCATGAAAATATTCTAGTTATGAATAAATGAATTAAATATGTTATGTGAAGTAAGAAAATTAGAAAATATGATTTTATGGTTTGAGAATCATATACGAGGTATATGCAGATTTTTTATGAGGGTTTTGGTTATCATGATGAAATTTTATGAGTTTGGCATTTTTATGATGATTAAATGCATTAATTAGTAAAGTGTAAACAATTTAATTAAATTATTTATAAGTTTAAGAAATGATTAAAATATTATTATAATATTAATAATATTAGATTATGAGATTTCTAAGTGATTTATAACATTTGGATTAAGGTGTTATAAATATGGATATGAATTTTATTATAAAACTTTATCTTTCGTGTCGAGGTTTATTACGCACGATACTAAGATTACGTGCATTTAATACGGGATACTATTCACAACAAATTGTTTTTCTTCTCCGACCAAATTATCGTTGATTTATGAATCTTACTCTTGAAATTAAAACCATGTTTTGATTATATTATTTTTATATAACATTCTTATAACCCTAATGATAATATTTCTTCGACTCGAGTGTAAAGATGGGTAGATTATTGGTATGATCGCGACTATAGGTTCTCTTTGGCCAAGAGTGCAAAAGTTGAATTGTTGATCGGGTATGATCATGACCATTGAATTTAATTTAATATTTTAATATTTTTAAGCCATAAAAGGTGAATCGATCAACATGGTTATAATTATTGTTATATAACTTCCAAATGATTATGTATTTGAATATCTTCGTTCGTAATGCAAAGATGACTGAATTGTTGAATATCTTTATGAATTCTTCGCTCAGGCAAAAGATGAATTATTGATGAATATGAATTTTTCGCTGAATATGAATGCAAAGATGATCACCACTAGCGAAAGTTGTCAATATCTTTAGCGATCTTTATTATTACAACAAGAAATGAATTATGAATGACGCCCCAAAAATAATTATCTGTCAATAATGGTACGTAAACAATTACAACTTTATTATACAACAAGAAAAGACTTTGAATACCAATATTATTCTGCATAACATCTATTCTCAAAAAATCCTCATCACATTTATCGATACATTATAAACAAACAATGAATTATCATTCCATGATGAATATCTTTCGCCTCCCGAGAAAAATGGAACAAAAGGAAAAGGTGAGACTCAACTAGCTCAAGAAAGATTATTATGACTAAGATAATATACAACAAATTATCGCTATCTTCATCAGGAAAATATAATAGAATGATAGACAAATATCTTAAATCAATATTCGCAGCTGCGAAATAATAATCATTAGAAGAGTTGACATGATGAACTATCTATCATTGGTATCGAAACCATTCGATATTTGATGTTCATTTAAACTATAGCCAAAGATATTCTTCAAATCATTCATCATTTGCACTACGTGCCAAAGATATTCTTAAGAAATCATTCATCTTTGCACTACAAAGCCAAAGATATTCCATAATATCATCATTTAAGACCGAGGATGATGAAAAAATATTTTTTTAAAGAAACGAATCCAAAGGAAACAAAATGACAAGGATTAAGGATTAAGGATTCAGATTTTTGTTTTATCCACGTCCAAAAAATACCTCAAAAATAATCATAGTGGTGTAAAATTCAAGAATGATCAAAACATGGATACAATCAAAGCTAGTATCCGTAATAGATATTTTGGACTTAAAAGAAGAAATTTTATTTTTCTATGAATAAGATCAGATACGTGAATAGTGTCAGATACGTGAATAAGGCCAGATACGTGAATAAGAATCTCGACACCAAAAGATAGAAATTCCACAAAAACATCTTCACGCTTCATTAATAGTACTCGTGAATAAGAATCTCGTGAATAAGAATGCTTAATAAGAACTCGTGAATAAGAACTCATGAATAAGAACTCATGAATAGTAACCCCGACATGAAAAAGTTCCAAATTTGATAAAAAGTTTCAGATCAATATTTCAAAGATAATGATATCAAGAAATAATATCATTCGAGAAAAAAATAATATCCCTTACCTCGAAAGATCAAGATTTCTAAATTTAAATACCTGATATAAAGCATATGACTGGAACTTGCACCAGATAGCAATACTCAAAGTATACTCAAAATACTCACAAGAATACGCCGATAATATAGAGAGAGAAAACTTCAGCTTCACGTGTGATTTTCAATTCTAACCCAAGACCCTATTTATAGAAATCGCTAGAACACCAAAAGTAGTAAAATTTAATAAAATAATAATATATATTTATATCAAATTTCTACGCCCACCTTAGAATTCAGATTCTCAATCATTTCACATGCCACATGTCTGACACAAAAAAACAAAAAACGTTTTTTTTAAAAAAATAATTAAAACTTCCAAAAATCAATTATTTTTAGCTTCCTAACTTCAATAATTCATAATAAATAGCCCTTTCATCGTAAAAATTCGAATCTCATGAGTTTTTATAGGAAATTCAATTTTCTACAACTTTGCGTAAGAAAGTTTTTCCAAATTCCAAATAGAAATTGATCAAATCCACAAACAAGCGATTTTTATGTGCTATAATCAAATTTCAACCAATAAATGGGGTCCAATTTACATGTTTAATATGTTTTAAACATTTATTGCAACAAAAATACTCTTCCTCCTCAGATACTCATATATCCCACATTCGTTGTAAAAAATATCACCATTATTATATTATTAAAATAATATATTTAAACGAATTATTTTATCGTAAAAAGATAAAATATTAATTTTCAACAATTGTCATTTTAAAAATTTTTCCATCTATATCCACATAAAATCAATATTTTTCTCATCATATAAATCAATAATTAATTATTCACAAATAATATTACGTAATCACAATATCGACAACCGTGCAGCCTCAGAAAGAGGGGCTTCCAATAAGAATTTCTTCATCGGCAAGCAATTAGTGACCAAACCTCTCTTGATGTAACTTTCTAGACATTGCCAATAATGTTATCTAATAATATTATTCAGATAATATGAATTATTGCTTCGATAATGAAAAAAATATCATGTAATGACAATTATCAAACAACAAGAATATAAAATATCAACGCAAAGAATTATTAACTCAATAAAATATCGAATAAAGAATTATCGTAACCATTATCGAGTAAAGGCCTTCACGTAAGAATCAATAATTGGTGCAATACCGCAGTGCATCGCGTTCAACAACGCCAGATTAGTGTTTTAACCAACGGTATTCCAACAAGATAATCTCAGAATAACTACGCCCGCTATTTAAAAACAACTTATATTTGTCGCTTTTTTCATCCAATCGCTCACATGGGGGCCCACACATGGTCGCTACTGTTGCATTTAATATTCCCCGACAAAGATTTAATATTCCACCACCAAACTAATATTCCCCGACAACAATGAATATTTTATAACCACTGCTTATTTTCAAATATTTCATGATTTTAACCCTTAACTATCCACATTAATCAAATCAACCCTTACTATTTCAAAATAATAAATAAAGGAAATTAAATTTTATTAAAAATTTTGGGGTCTTACAACCTCCCTCCTTATGAAATTTCGCCCCTAAATCGACGACGCATTCTGTGTGTTTCAAAAGGTGAGGATACCTCGCTTTCATTTCCGCTTCCAATTCCCTGTGTCATTTCCTCTATAAAGATGATTCCTCCACAAAACTTTAACTTGTGGTATGATTTAATTTTGCACAGTAGACATGCTCCTTCCTATCCAAGATCTTGACAGTACCTCCTCACACGCTAAGTCTTCTGGCTATCTCGTCCTGCTTCTAACTCAATAACGTGGTTCGGGTCTTTCACATATTTATTTAAGCATGATATGTGAAACACATTATGAACACGTAGACATACTTTGAGGTAACGCAAGTCTATAAGCTACATTTCCTACTTGGCCAAGAATTTGAAATGGACCAATAAATCGTGGATCGAGCTTTCTCTCTTCCCAAATCTTGTAACTCCCTTCCATGGAGCAACTCGCAACAAATACATGATCCCTACATTAAATTCCACGCCCTTTCGATGAAGATCCGTGATAACTCTTTTGTCGATCTTGTGCCGCTTTGTATACGCTTGTCGAATCATTTGGATCTTTTCTTAGTAGTCATACGCATTTAACTCGGGTCCCAACAATGTTGCTTCACCCACCTCATCCCAACATATCGAGAACTACATTTTCGGCCCATATAATGCTTCAAATGGAGCCACACCTATACTTGCTCGATAATCGTTGTTGTAGGAGAATTCCACCAATGGTAAATACTTATCCCAACCGCCCTTGAAGTCTAGGACACGTAGTCTTAATAGATCTTCAAGAGTTTGAATAGTCCCCTCTCGATTGTCCGTCTGCTTGGGGATGGTATGTCAACTAAATCGCAAACTGCGCTCATAGCTTTTTGCAAGCTAACCCAAAATCTTCAAGTGAATCTTGGGTCACGATCCAAACTATGGATACAGTGCATGCCATGCAACCTCACAATCTCATTCACGCATATACTAGCAAGACGCTCAAGGAATAAGTCTCCAGACGGCAAGAAATGAGCAGATTTGGTTAATCTATCAACAATAACCCAAATAAGCATGATGCCTTGAGAAACCGTAGGAAGACCCAGAACTAAATCCATGGTAATGTGTTCCCACTTCCATTTCGGAATCTCAAGTGGTTGCAACGGACCCTTAGGTACAAGATGCTCCGCCTTTTACACGCTGGCAAGTTAAACACATCGAGATAAACTTTGCAATCTCTCTTCATATTGTTCCACCAAAATGTACGTCAAGATCACGATACATTTTAGTACTTCCGTGATGGATTGCAAATGGTGTATTGTGTGCCTCCATCATAATCTCAGTACTTCAAATCGTAGTCGTTAGAACACAAAGTCTAGAGTGGACTCAAGTATTCCTTCTTCATCAATTCTCGCCCTAATAGCTCCTTTCAGTATTACTTTCTTCTTCATACGATCGCCTCCGGCCTGGCTCGAGCAACCTTAACTTTTTCTATTAAAGTCGGGCTCTACGCGATATATTTGACATCATCGCACTCGCTCCAAGATACGATCTTCTACTCAACGCACGCCTACCACGCTCGCTTTACTGTGATGGTATCAATAGTGTGGTCGTAGTCTTCAATAGCTCGAGCCAACGTCACGCCAGAGATGTCGAGTTCTTTTTGAGTGAAGAAATATTTAAGGCTTTTTATGGTCCTAATATATCTCCACTTTCTCCCCATATAGATAAGTGCCTCCATATTTTAAGCTAAAACGATCGGGCCGCTAACTCTAGATCACGTAGTAGGATAATTCCTCTCATACTCTTTTAAGTTGTCGCGAGGCATAGGCTATGACTTTCCCACGCTGCATGAGAACACATCCTAACCCTTTGCCTCAAGCATCATCAGAGATAACAAATCCATCCGAACCAGATGGTATTGTTAGAACAAAAGCCAAATAAGTCTCCTCTAAGCTCTTGGAAACTTTTCTCGATTCTTCGCTTCCAAACGAATTTTGTATCCTTCCGAAGTTAATGAAGATGGAGTAGCGATTCGAGAAAACCCTTCCACTAATCTCCGATAATAACCAAATTTAAGCCCAAAAGCTACGATTTCAACCACCGACTTTTGTTGTTCTAACTTCAGATTGCTTCAATCTTCACGGATCAACAGATACTCCATGTTTCGACACCACGCGCCCAAGGAATGCTACTTCTCTCGCCGTAACTCGATTTCTTCAATTTGGCATATAGTTTGTTTTCACGAAGCCTTTCGAGTACCAAATTTTCAAATGGTGCTCATGATCTTCACGACTTTTGAATATACGAGGATGTCATCAATAAAGACAACAACGAATCGATCCAAATATTCCTTGAATACTTGGCTCATCATATCCATGAAAGTCGCAGAGCATTAGTTAGTCCCGAAAGACATGACTAAGAATTCATAATGCCCATACCGAAGTTCTCAAGGCGCCTTTTGAATATCCTCGCCTAATCTTCAAACCGATGATATCCGTAACTAAGATCGATTTTTGAAAAGAATGTGCCCTCAGAATCGGGTCAAACAAGTCATCAATACGAGGTAGAGGATACCTATTCTCGATGGTGACATGGTTCAATTCCCGATAGTCAATATAAAGTCGCATACTCCCGCCTTTCTTCTTTACAAATAAAACAGAGCACCCCAAGGAGATGTACTAGATTTAATGAAACCGATGTCCAACAATTCCTCAGTAGTTGGACCTTTAACTCCTCAAGTTCAATAGAGCCATTCGACATGGGGTTTTAGAAATGGGCTTTGTACCAGTTCAAGATCAATAAAGAATTCAACTTCACGCTCGGGGTAGACCGGAAGTTCTTCAGAAATACGCCAGAAAGTCAATAACAACAGAATATTATTCAAATTTGACGTGTCTTTATTCAAATCCATAACATGGGCTAAGAAAGCTTGACATCCGCTTTTTCAATAAACGAATAAATTTTATGATTAGATATGATGTTGATTGATTTTAATGGTTTAGTTGTTGAATTGCATAACAAAGTCAAGTTAGAATATGAAAACTAACAACCTTATTTAAAACAATCAATTTTGGCATGATGAGTAGCTAACCAATCAATCCCTAAAATCACATCAAAAGCAAGTATCTTTAAAGAGATAAGGTCAATGTGTAAGGTGATGGTGCCAACTTGAATCAAACAAGATTTATAAACAAAGGATGTGATGAAAGTTTCTCCTAACTGAGTTTCCACAGATAGTCAAAGTCTAATTTCTCCTGAGTCAAGTTTAAACGCTGAGCACATGCAGAGAGATAAATGAATGGGTAAAGCACCCAGATCAAGTAAGGTATAAACTTCGCAAGAATTTATAAATAGCTTACCCGTGATCACCTCGTTGGGTTCCTCGATTTTGACCAACCACAACAAACGCTTCCCTAATCGCTGACTTTGACTTTTTTCGGGATGTTTTTCGAGTCACCGCCCTCGCCGAACTAGGTTTCGCCATCGCATAATCTCGAAGCGATATGTCCTTCCTTTCCACAATTATAGCATACCTTGAATCTGCTAGGGCGCTTGACCGATATGTCCTCTTTTCCCGAGATTTAGAAGATACGACCGGTGGTCGTTTCCTCCCTTAGAACCGCTTGTCACCAAGACCGCTGCCTTCACATGGTCGTTGTTAAATCTCCTTTTAAAATCTCCTCCCGACTCGCTTCTTCTATTTTCACGGCTATGATTACCACCAGAGTGGTTACCATTTTGTCCGCTCTGCTTTTTTCTCCGCCCGGTTATCATTATTTCGCTGATCGCTATCTCCGTACGATCCTCGTCAGGGTCCCTCGCTGACCGTATTTCAAGTATCTCGCCTAATAATTCGAGCCCGCTTACAACATCCAATATAGAGAAAATTTATGAGAAATGAGATATCGACGACGCCGTTTCAAACCTCTAAGAAACATCCGCGCCATACGCTCCTCATTCTCCACCAAATGAGGTGCAAACTCGATAACTCGCAAACTTTGCCTCGCATCGAGACACCGCCATGTTGTTTTGTTCCAATCTGATGAACTCCACTTCCTTCATACGATTTAACACTTTCGTGAAAGTATTTGTCATTAAATAGCTTCAAACGCCTCCCAAGACATGCCGAAAAGGGTACCGGATGGGTACGCTTCACGCATTCCCACCAAAGAGTCCGCTTCGCCATTTTAACATAAAGGTGCGTAATGGAACCTTCGTTCCTCCGCATCCCAAGACATCGAATATCTTGTAATTTGTTTGACCCATGTTTCCGCCATGATCGGATCCGCTTTCCTTAAATTCGTGGTCCCAACTTCGAATCGCTTGGTCGTGACAACCCGTGAATTGCTATCATTTCTCCTCAGATTTTGAACACGAAGTCTCCTCGCTCCGATTTTGCGTATGAATCGCAAAAAACTTCTAAACATCCCCTCGCTCATCATCTCGCTTCAATGGTGTTGTTCACAGAGGAACATTGCCACTGCTGCACGCTCTCCCGCTCAGTGAGTACAGTATCTCCACTGGCCTCATTTCCATTGTTAATATTCTCAACGACATTCTCAAACACCGCCATAAAACAAGGGTTAATTAAGGAAATCAATATATCACATAATATCCCTATATATCGACCAACTAACAAATAAGCTTAGTAGACACACTAGCCAAGGATTTACTCTGCCTCCCTCCTAGTTCTATTCCCCGATCTCCGCCAGAGATCATATCCCTAAGCTCGATACCAACCGTGACGCCCCCAAAATAGGTATACATCACCCATTTCGAAAGTTGTCAATACATGGTACGTAAACAACTACAACTTTATTATTACAACAAGAAATCGTGAGTTTGAATACAAATATTATCTTCTGATAATATCTATACTCAAATAAATCCTCATCACATTTATCGATACATTATTTTACAAAATGGTGAGGACTACTAAACAACTCTCTAAAACCTTCATTCCATACCCGACTGCACTCGCTATATTCTCGCCTCCCGAGAAAAAAATGGAACAAAAAGGAAAAGGGTGAGCTCAACTAGCTCAAGAAGAATATTATTACGACTAAGATAATATACAACAAATTATCGTTAGTCTTCAACAGGAAAAATCTAATGTAATACAATAGACAACAAATTTTAAATCAATATTCGCAATGAAATAATAATTCATTGTAAGAGTTAAGTAGAGAATGCAAACTACTATCTTCTATGTATGAATTTAAAAGTTCATCGCTCATCTTTTATCCTCAGAACATCAATCAATATACATCCGAATCAAATATTCATCTTTGCACTACAGCCAAAGATATTCATCACTGGTCATGTTCATCTAAACACTGCTCATCTTTGCACTACGCACAAAGATATTCTTCAAAAATCATTCAAATCAAAGATATTCTTAAGAAATCATTCATTTTGCACTACAGCCAAAGATATTCAATAATATCATCATTTAAGATCGAGGATGATGAAAAATATTTTTAAAGAAACGAATCCAAAGGAAACAAAATGACAAGGATTAAGGATTAAGGATTCAGATTTTGTTTTATCCACGCCCAAAAATACCTCAAAAATAATCATAGTGGTGTAAAATTCAAGAATGATCAAAACATGGATACAATCAAAGCTAGTATCCGTAATAGATATTTTGGACTTAAAAGAAGAAATTTTATTTTTCATGAATTAATTCGTGAATAGTGTCAGATACGTGAATAAGGCCAGATACGTGAATAAGAACTCGACACCAAAAGATAGAAATTCCAAAAAACATCTTCACGCTTCACTTAATAAGACTCGTGAATAAGAACTCGAATAAGAACTCAGAATAATAAGAATCGTGAATAAGAACTCATGAATAAGAACTCATGAATAGTAACCCCATACATGAAAAAGTTCCAAATTTGATAAAACTTCAGATCAATATTTCAAAGATAATGATATCAAGAAATAATATCATTCGAAAAAAAATAATATCCCTTACCTCGAAAGATCAAGATTTTAAAAAAAACACCTGATATAAAGCATGAAGGAACTTGCATCCGATAGCAGCAACTCAAAGTATATACTCAAAATACTCACAAGAATACGCCGATAATATAGAGAGAGAAAACTTCAGCTTCGTGTGATTTTCAATTCTAACCCAAGACCCTATTTATAGAAATCGCTAGTAACACCAAAAAAGTAGTAAAATTTAATAAAATATATATATATTTTATATAAATTTCTACGCATCAAACAGAAGATCTGAATTCACCAGCATAACACATGTGCCCATCTACCAAATTGCAAAAAACGTTTTTTTAATTTAAAATAATTAAAACTTCCAAAAATCAATTATTTTAGCTTTCTAACTTCAATAATTCATAATAAATAGCCCTTTCATCAGAAAAATTTGAATCTCATGATTTTTTTATAGGAAATTCAATTCTACAACTTTGCGTAAGAAAGTTTTTCCAAATTCCAAACAAAATTGACCAAATCCACAAACCAAGCGATTTTTAAAGCTATAATCAAATTTCACCAATAAATGGGGTCCACCGACATGTTTAAACATGTTTTAAACATTTATTGCAACAAAAATACTCTTCCTCCTCAGATACTCATATATCCCACATTCGTTGTAAAATATCACCATTATTATATTATTAAAATATAATAATATATTAAAACGAATTATTTTATCGTAAAAGATAAAATTTAATTTTCAACAATTGTCATTTTAAAAATTTTCTCCATCTATATCCACATAAAATCAATATTTTTCTCATCATATAAATCAATAATTAATTATTCACAAATAATATTACGTAAAAATAGTATACATCACCAACATACATCACCAACTAAGTCGCCCCCAAATACATCATATATGGTACGTAAACAACTACAACTTTATTATTACAACAAGAAATCGTGAGTTTGAATACAAATATTATCTTCTGATAATATCTATACTCAAATAAATCCTCATCACATTTATCGATACATTATTTTACAAAATGGTGAGGACTACTAAACAACTCTTTCTAAAACCTTCATTCCATACCCCGACTGCACTCGCTATATTCTCGCCCCGAGAAGAAAAATGGAACAAAAGGAAAAGGGTGAGCTCAACTAGCCCAAGAAAGAATATTATGACTAAGATAATATACAACAAATTATCGTTAGTCTTCAACAGAAAAATCTAATAGTAATACAATAGACAACAAATTTTAAATCAATATTCGCAATGAAATAATAATTCATTGTAAGAGTTAAGTAGAGAATGCAAACTACTATCTTCTATGTATGAATTTAAAAGTTCATCGCTCATCTTTTATCCCTCGTAACATCCCTCAATAACATCAATCAATATACATCTCGAATCAAATATTCATCTTTGCACTCACAAAGCCAAAGATATTCATCACCTGGTCATGTTCATCTAAACACTGCTCATCTTCATCTTGCACTACTAGCCAAAGATATTCTTCAGAAATCATTCATCTTTGCACTATGTGCCAAAGATATTCAATAATATCATCATTTAAGAGATCGAGGATGATGAAAAAATTTTTAAAGAAACGAATCCAAAGGAAACAAAATGACAAGGATTAAGGATTAAGGATTCAGCATTTTGTTTTATCCATGCCCAAAAAAAATACCTCAAAAATAATCATAGTGGTGTAAAATTCAAGAATGATCAAAACATGGATACAATCAAAGCTAGTATCCGTAATAGATATTTTGGACAAAAAAAAGAAAAATTTTAATTTTTCGATATCGTGAATAAGGTCGATAATGTGAATAAAGGCCGATACGTGAATAAGAATCCGACACCAAAAGATAGAAATTCCACAAAAACATCTTCACGCTTCATTAATAGTACTCGTGAATGAATAAGAATCATGAATAAGAATCGTGAATAAGAATCATGAATAAGAATCAAGAATCATGAATAAGAACCCCGACATGAAAAAGTTCCAAATTTGATAAAAACTTCCAATCAATATTTCAAAGATAATGATATCAAGAAATAATATCATTCGAGAAAAAAATAACATCCCTTACCTCGAAAAGATCAAGATTTTAAATTAAAAATACCTGATATATAAAGTATCACTTGAACTTGAACTTGCACCTCAGATAACAATACTCAAAGTATACTCAAAATACTCACAAGAATACGCCGATAATATAGAGAGAGAAAACTTCAGTCGTGTGATTTTCAATTCTAACCCAAGACCCTATTTATAGAAAATCGCTAGTAACACCAAAGTTAGTAAAATTTAATAAAATATTATATATATATATATAATTTTCTACGCCCAACCTTTAAGAATCTGAATTCAGCCCATCAAACACATGTTAAATTCTGTCCAAAAAAAAAAAAAACGTTTTTTTATTAAAAAAAATATTTTAAACTTCCAAAAATCAATTATTTTGAGCTTTCTAACTTCAATAATTCATAATAAATAGCCCTTTTATCGAAAAAAATTTGAATCTCGTGAGTTTTTATAGGAAATTCAATTTTCTACAACTTTGCAGTAAGAAAGTTTTTCCAAATTCCAAATAAAATTGACCAAATCCACAAAAACAAGCGATTTTACAAAGCTATAATCAAATTTCACCAATAAATGGGGTCCACCGACATGTTTAATATGTTTTAAACATTTATTGCAACAAAAATACTCTTCCTCCTCAGATACTCATATATCCCACATTCGTTGTAAAAATATCACCATTATTATATTATTAAAATATAATAATATATTTAAACGAATTATTTTATCGTAAAAAGATAAAATTTCAATTTTCAACAATTGTCACATTAAAAATTTTTCCATCTATATCCACATAAAATCAATATTTTTTCTCATCATATGAATCAATAATTAATTATTCACAAATAATATTATGTAATCACAATATCGACAACCTGTGCAGCTCCCAGAAAGCAGGGGCTTTCCAATAAGAATTTCTCTCATCATGCCGCAATTAGTGACCAAACCTCCCTAGATGTAACTTTCTAGACATCGCCAATAATGTTATCTAATAATATTATTCAGATAATATGAATTATTGCTTCGTAATGAAAAATATCAGTAATGACAATTATCAAACAACAAAGAATATAAAATATCAACGCAAAGAATTATTAACTCAATAAAATATCGAATAAAGAATTATCGTAACCATTATCGAAAGTAAAGGCCTTCACGTACGAATCAAGAATCAATAATCGTGCAATACAACGCAGTACATCGTGTTTTTTAACCAATTTAGTATTTTAACAAGATAACTCAGAATAACTACGCCGCTATTTTTAAACAACTTATATTGTCGCTTTTTTCATCCAATCGCTCACATGGGCCCACACACGGTCGCTACCGTCGCATTTAATATTCCCCGACAAGCATTTAATATTCCACCACCAAACTAATATTCCCCGACAACAATGAATATTTTATAACCACTGCTTATTTTCAAATATTCATGATTTTACCCCTAACTATCCACATTAATCAAATCAACCCTTACTATTTCAAAATAATAAATAGAGAAAATTAAATTTCATTAATAATAAGTGGGGTCTTACAACCTCCCTCCTTATGAAATTTCGCCCCTAAATCGATCGACGACGACTCGTGTGTTTCAAAAGGTGAGGATACCTCGCTTTCATTTCCGCTTCCAATTCCCTGTGTCATTTTCTATATAGCATGATTCCTCCACAAAACTTTAACTTGTGGTACGAATTTTCATGCAGTAGGACATGCTCCTTCCTATCCAAGATCTCGACAGTACCTCCTCATACGCTAAGTCTTCTGCTATCTCTCGTCTGGTTCTAACTCTATAACGTGGTTCGGTCTTTCACATATTTTAAGTAAGTACGAGATATGTGAAACACATTATGAACATTTAGACATACTTTGAGGTAACGCAAGTCTATATAGCTACATTTCCTACTCTGGCCAAGAATTTGAAATGGACCAATAAATCGTGGATCGAGCTTTTCTCTCTTCCCAAATCTTGTAACTCCCTTCCATGGAGCAACTCGCAACAATACACGATCCCCTACACTAAATTCCACGCCCTTCGATGAAGATCCGCGTGATAACTCTTTTTGTCGATCTTGTGCCGCTTTGTATACGCTGTCAATCATTTCGATCTTTTTTCGTAGTCATACGCATTTCAACTCGGGTCCCAACAATGTTGCTTCACCCACCTCATCCCAACATATCGAGAACTACATTTTCGGCCCATATAATGCTTCAAATGGAGCCACACCTATACTTGCTCGATAATCGTTGTTGTAGGAGAATTCCACCAATGGTAAATACTTATCCCAACCGCCTTGAAGTCTAGGACACAGTAGTCTTAATAAATCTTCAAGAGTTTGAATAGTCTCGATCATTGTCCGTCTGCTTGGGGATGGTATGCCAACTAAATCGCAAACTGCGCTCATAGCTTTTTTGCAAGCTAACCCAAAATCTTCAAGTGAATCTTGGGTCACGATCCAAACTATGGATATATGTGCATGCCATGCAACCTCACAATCTCATTCACGCATATACTAGCAAGACGCTCAAGGAATAAGTCTCCAGAGACGGCAAGAAATGAGCAGACTTGGTTAATCTATCAACAATAACCCAAATAAGATTGATGCCTCGAGAAACCGTAGAAGACCAGAACTAAATCCATGGTAATGTGTTCCCACTTCCATTTCGAATCTCAAGTGGTTGCAACGACCCTTTAGGTACTAGATGTCCGCCTTTTACACGCCGACAAGTTAAACACATCGAGATAAACTTTGCAATCTCTCTCTTCATATTGTTCCACCAAAATGTATGTCAAGATCACGATATACATTTTAGTACTTCCGTGATGGATTGCAAATGGTGTATTGTGTGCCTCCATCATAATCTTCAGACTTCAAATCGAGTCGTTAGAACACAAAGTCTAGAGTGGACTCAAGTATTCCTTCTTCATCAATTCTCGCCCTAATAGCTCCTTCAGATTTCTTCTTCATACGATCACCCGCCCCTGGGCTCGAGCAACCTTAACTTTTTCTATTAAAGTCGGGTTTCTACGCAGATACTTGACATCATCGCACTGCTCCTCCCGATATGATCTTCTACTCAACGCGCCACCACCACGCTCGCTTTTCCGTGATGGTATCAATAAAGGTGGTCGTAGTCTTCAATAGCTCGAGCCAACGTCACGCCGCCAAGATGTCGAGAGTTCTTTTTGAGTGAAGAAATATTTAAGGCTTTTTATGGTCCAATATATCTCCACTTTCCCCATATAGATAAGGCTCCATATCTTTAATAAAACGATCGGCCGCTAACTCTAGATCATGAGTAGGATAATTCCTCTCATACTCTTTTTAAGTTGTCGCGAGGCATAGGCTATGACTTTCCCACGCTGCATGAGAACACATCCTAACCCTTTGCTCAAGCATCATCAGAGATAACAAATCCATCCAACCAGATGGTATTGTTAGTAACAAAAGCCAAATAAGTCTCCTCTTAAGCTCTTGGAAAACTTTTCTCGATTCTTCGCTTCCAAACGAATTTTGTATCCTTCCGAAGTTAGCCGAAGTTAAGAGAGTAGCGATTCGAGAAAACCCTTCCACTAATCTCCGATAATAACCATTTAAGCCCAAAAGCTACGATTTCACCACCGACTTTTGCTGTTCCTAACTTCAGATTGCTTCAATCTTCACACGATCAACAGATACTCCATGTTTCGACACCACGCGCCCAAGGAATGCTACTTCCTCGCCGTAACTCGATTTCTTCAATTTGGCATATAGTTTGTTTTCACGAAGCCTTTCGAGTACCAAATTTCAAATGGTGCTCATGATCTTCACGACTTTTGAATATACGAGGATGTCATCAATAAAGACAACAACGAACCGATCCAAATATTCCTGAATACTTGCTCATCATATCCATGAAAGTCATAGAGCATTAGTCAATCCAAAGACATGACTAAGAATTCATAATGCCCATACCGAAGTTCTCAAGGCGCCTTTGAATATCCTCGCCTAATCTTCACCGATGATATCCGTAATCTAAGATCGATTTTTGAAAAGAATGTGGCTCTCAGAATCGGGTCAAACAAGTCATCAATACGAGGTAGAGGATACCTATTCTCGATGGTGACATGGTTCAATTCCCGATATAGTCAATATAAAGTCGATACCCCGCGCTTTTCTTCTTTACTTAATAAAACAGAGCACCCCAAGGAGATGTACTAGATTTAATGAAACCGATGTCCAACAATTCTCGTAGTTGACCTTTAACTCCTCAAGTTCAATAGAGCCATTCGATATGGGGTTTTAGAAATGGGCTTTGTACTGTGTTCAAGATCAATAAAGAATTCAACTTCACGCTCGGGGTAGTACGGAAGTTCTTCAGAAATACGCCAGAAAGTCAATAACAACAGAATATTATTCAAATTCGACGGTCTTTATTCAAATCCATAACATGGGCTAAGAAAGTTTCGACATCCGCTTTTTCAATAAACTAATAATTTTATGATTAGATATGACAAAGTTGATTGATTTTAATGGTTTAGTTGTTTGAATTGCATAACAAAGTGGTTAGAATATGAAAACTAACACAACCTTACGTAAAACAATCAATTTTGGTATGATGAGAAGTTAACCAATCAATCCCTAAAATCACATCAAAAGCAAGTATCTTTAAAGAGATAAGGTCAATGTGTAAGGTGATGGTGCCAACTTGAATCAAACAAGATTTATAAACAAAGGATGTGATGAAAGTTTCTCCTAATCTGAGTTTCCACAGATAGTCAAAGTCTAATTTCTCCTGAGTCAAGTTTAAACGCTGAGCACACGCAGAGAGATAAATGAATGGGTAAAGACCCAGATCAAGTAAGGTATAAACTTCGCAAGAATTTATAAATAGCTTACCCGTGATCACCTCGCTTGGGTTTCTCGATTTTGACCAACCACAACAAACGCTTCTTCCTAATCGCTGATTTTGACTTTTCTCGGGGGATTTTTCGAGTCACCCGCCCCTCACCGAACTAGGTTTCGCCATCGCATAATCTCGAGCGATATGTCCTTCCTTTCCACAATTATAGCATACCTTGAATCGTCAGGGGCGCTTGATCGATATGTCCTCTTTTCCGTGATTTGTAAAGATACGACCGGTGGTCGTTTTTCCTCCCTTAGAACCAGCTTGTTGTCACGCAAGACCGCTGCCTTCACACGGTCGCTGTTAAATCTCTCTTTTAAAATCTCCTCCCGACTCGCTTCTTCTATTTTCACGGCTATGATTACCACCAGAGTGGTTACCATTTTTTTGTCCGGCTCTCTGCTTTTCTCCGCCGGTTATCATTATTTCGCTGATCGCTATCTCTCGTACGATCCTCGTCAGGGTCCTCGCTGACTATATCAAGTATCTCGCCTAATAATCGAGCCTCGCTGCACAACATCCTAATAGAGAGAAAATTTTTAGAAATGAGATATCGACGACGCCGGTTTCAAAACCTCTAAGAAACATCCCGCCATAATGCGCCTCATTCTCCACCAAATGAGGTGCAAAACTCGATAACTCGCAAACTTTGCCTCGCATCGAGACACCACCGCCGCCATGTTGTTTTGTTTCTAACTAATGAACTCCACTTCCTTCATACGATTTAACACTTTCGTGAAAGTATTTGTCATTAAATAGTTTCAAACGCTCTCCCAAGACACGCCGAAAAGCGGCCGATGGGTACGCTTCACGCACTCCCACCAAGAGTCCGCTTCGCCACTAACATAAAGGTGGCGAATGGAACCTTCGTTTCTCCGCATCCCAAGACATCGAATATCTCGTAATTTGTTTGACCCATGTTTCCGCCATGATCGGATCCGCTTTCCTTAAATTTCGTGGTCCCAACTTCGAATCGCTTGGTCCGTGATAACCCGTGAATTGCTATCATTTCTCCTCAGATTTTGAACACGAAGTCTCCTCGTCGATTTTGTGCATGAATCGCAAAAAGCTTCTAAACATCCCCTCGCTCATCATCTCGCTCAATGGTGTTGTTCACAGGAGGAACATTGCCACACTGTCAGACGCTCTCCTCGCTGCAGTGAGTACAGTGCTCTCCACTGGCCTCATTTCCATCATAATATTCTCAACGACATTCTCAAACACCGCCATAAAACAAGGGTTAATTAAGGAAATCAATATATCACATAATATCCCTATATATCGACTAACTAACAAATAAGCTTTTAGTAGTAGACACACTAACAAGGATTTACTCTGCCTCCCTCCTAGTTCTATTCCCCGATCTCCGCCAGAGATCATATCCCTAAGCTCGATACCAACCGCGACGCCCCCAAAATAGGTATACATCACCCATTCTCGAAGTTGTCAATACATGGTATGTAAACAACTACAACTTTATTATTACAACAAGAAACTGTGAGTTTGAATACAAATATTATCTTCTGTATAATATCTATACTCAAATAAATCCTCATCACATTTATCGATACATTATTTTACAAAATGGTGAGGACTACTAAACAACTCTCTAAAACCTTCATTCCATACCCGACTCTGCACTCGCTATATTCTCGCCTCCCGAGAAGAAAAATGGAACAAAAAGGAAAAGGGTGAGCTCAACTAGCTCAAGAAAGAATATTACGACTAAGATAATATACAACAAATTATCGTTAGTCTTCAACAGGAAAAATCTAATGTAATACAATAGACAACAAATTTTAAATCAATATTCGCAATGAAATAATAATTCATTGTAAGAGTTAAGTAGAGAATGCAAACTACTATCTTCTATGTATGAATTTAAAAGTTCATCGCTCATCTTTTATCCCTCGAACATCAATCAATATACATCCGAATCAAATATTCATCTTTGCACCATGTGCCAAAGATATTCATCACTGGTCATGTTCATCTAAACACTGCTCATCTTTGCACATTACGCCAAAGATATTCTTTGCACTACAAAGCCAAAGATATTCTTAAGAAATCATTCATCTTTGCACATGTGCCAAAGATATTCAATAATATCATCATTTAAGACCGAGGATGATGAAAAATATTTTTAAAGAAACGAATCCAAAGGAAACAAAATGACAAGGATTAAGGATTAAGGATTCAGATTTTGTTTTATCCATGTTCAAAAATACCTCAAAAATAATCATAAGGTGTAAAATTCAAGAATGATCAAAACATGGATACAATCAAAGCTAGTATCCGTAATAGATATTTTGACAAAAAAGAAAAATTTTTTTTCGATGAATAAGTCAGATACGTGAATAAAGGTCAGATACGTGAATAAAGGCCATATGAATAAGAATCCACACCAAAAGATAGAAATTCCAAAAAAACATCTTCACGCTTCAAAATAGTAATTTTAATAAACTCGTGAATAAGAACTCGTGAATAAGAACTTGAATAAGAAATGAAATGAATAAGAACTCATGAATATAATATATGAAAAAGTTCCAAATTTGATAAAAATTTCAATCAATATTTCAAAGATAATGATGATATCAAGAAATAATATCATTCGAGAAGAAAATAACATCCCTTACCTCGAAAAGATCAAGATTTCTAAATAAAAACACCTGATATAAAGCATCAAGGAACTCGCACCGATAACAATACTCAAAGTATACTCAAAATACTCACAAGAATACGCCGATAATATAGAGAGAGAAAACTTCAGCTTTTCGTGTGATTTTCAATTCTAACCCAAGACCCTATTTATAGAAATCGCTAGTAACACCAAAGCAGTAAAATTTAATAAAATATTAATATATATATATAAATTTTACTACGCCCACACTAGAATCTGATCTCAAATTCATGCAACACACACACATGTCACATTCTCAACAAAAACAAAAAAAACGTTTTTTCTTATAAAAAAAATATTTTAAACTTCCAAAATCAATTATTTTGAGTTTCTAACTTCAATAATTCATAATAAATAGCCCTTTATCAGAAAAAAATTGAATCTCGCGAGTTTTTATAGGAAATTCAATTTCTACAACTTGCAGTAAGAAAGTTTTTCCAAATTCCAAATAAAATTGACCAAATCCACAAACCAAGCGATTTTATTGTGCTATAATCAAATTTTCACCAATAAATGGGGTCCACCGACATGTTTAATATGTTTTAAACATTTATTGCAACAAAAATACTCTTCCTCCTCAGATACTCATATATCCCACATTCGTTGTAAAAATATCACCATTATTATATTATTAAAATATAATAATATATTTAAATGAATTATTTTATCGTAAAAAGATAAAATTTCAATTTTCAACAATTGTCACATTAAAAATTTTCTCCATCTATATCCACATAAAATCAATATTTTCTCATCATATGAATCAATAATTAATTATTCACAAATAATATTATGTAATCACAATATCGACAACTGCAGCTCCTGTGAAAGAGGGGCTTTCCAATAAGAATTTCTCTCATCGCCAAGCAATTAGTGACCAAACTCTCCTGATGTAACTTTCTAGACATCGCCAATAATGTTATCTAATAATATTATTCAGATAATATGAATTATTGCTTCGATAATGAAAAATATCGCAGTAATGACAATTATCAAACAACAAAGAATATAAAATATCAACGCAAAGAATTATTAACTCAATAAAATATCGAATAAAGAATTATCAGAACCATTATCGAAAAAGGCTTCTTCACGTAAGAATCAATAATGGTGCAATACCGTGCCACCGCACAACAACGCATTACATCGTGTTTTAACCATTTAGTATTTTAACAAGATAATCTCAGAATAACTACGCCGCTATTTTTAAACAACTTATATTTGTCGCTTTTTCATCCAATCGCTTCAGCATGGGCCCACACATGGGTCGCTACCGCCGCATTTAATATTCCCCGACAAAGCATTTAATATTCCATTTACACCAAACTAATATTCCCCACAACAATGAATATTTTATAACCACTGCTTATTTTGAAATATTTCATGATTTTACCCCTAACTATCCACATTAATCAAATCAACCCTTACTATTTCAAAATAATAAATAGAGAAAATTAAATTTCATTAATAAAGAAAAGCTCAACTACATTAAAGAAGTGAGCTCAACTAGCCCAAAGAAGAAATATTATGACTAAGATAATGCGTAATAAATTATCATTAGTCCTCTTCAAACAATGTTAAACCGATAAAATACTAATAGACATTAACCAAATATGTTCTCATTTAATCAAGAGCATTGAAAGAATAAGCAATCCATTAAAAGAGTCAAGATAAGAGAATAAAAAGTCTACTATCGATTTTAGGTTTTAAAAGGTTTTCATCAATTTTTATCTTTTAGGTTTTAAAAGACTCAGACTCAAATTTTAATAAATAAACCACCACATCTAATCATCCCCGCATTCACTGGCCAAGGATTTTCATCAAATTATCAATGGTCATGACTATACCGAATCACCCCCCGGTCATAATCATACCAAAAACTATCCATCATCGCATTATGTGCCACCGAGGACTTTTTATCACATCATTTATATCAAGTCACGATTATACCGAATGATCCTCGGTCATAATCATACTAAGTTCATCTACGCACGTAAGCCAAAGATAACATAATATAACATGAGGATGATGATGACAATGACATAATAATTCAATAAAACAAGTTCAAGAATTATTTAATCCATGAATTATTAACGCCCAAATTGTCAACACGATATCGCTTTTCAGAGAGTAAAATTCAAGAATGATCGTAAGAATATTTCCATGAAAAGATATCGATGAAACGCAAATATCAAGGATATTCTACTAATTTCATGGAGTATATAAGTCAAAGTTTTAACCAACCGGGTATAATAAAGAATGGAATAACAAAAGAAATCACCACGCACGCGCAGATTTCAGATGATAAAAGTTATTCCAATGTAATAATAATAACTAACCAAAGTCGTGAAATTCACAATTTATGTGATGTTCCAATGTAATAATAAAGATGGAACTAATCCCTGTAAAACACATGATACAGATATTCCAAATGTAATGATAAAGACGGAACCAGTCCGTGTAAAACACATGCATGTGATGTTCCAATGTAAATAATAAAATTTAACCAGTCCTGTAAAACACATGCATGTGATGTTCCAATGTAATAATAAGAATGGAAGAATGTCATCACCAAGTATAGGTAAATCACAGATACAAAAGTTATTCCAATGTAATAAATAAGAATGGAATAATATAAGGATTTCACCAAGTATAGGTATGCCACAGAGACACAAAGTTATGTATAGGTATGCCACTTTTACAAAAGTTATTCCAATGTAATAATAATGAATGGAATAATGTAAGGAATATGAAAAGAAAGAAACACTCTTCAACGGTAGAAACAAATAATACCCCTTACCGTAAAAGAACCTAATATCAAAGAAGTGAAGTACCGTAATACTTCTTCTTCTTCTCTCTATAATTTTCTCTATAGCTTCTCTCTATAATTTCTCTCTGTAGTTTCAATGAATTTGTAAGAAAATAATGAAGGAACGAGCTTCTATTTATAGGAAAATGGAATGCATAAGAATTAATCCATGAACGGGCCCAGATTGATTTATTTTAATCTGACTATCCATATTTAAAGAAAAATCTTTTAAATAAAATATAATATATTCTATTTATATAAAAACATTTTACTATGCAAACACTATGCAATACTATGCAAAACACTATGCAAAACACTACGCAACACTATGCATAATAAAATATAATATATTCTATTTATGTAATAACTTTAATAAAGTATTCTATTTTATATAAAGATGTTTCGCTTTTATTACGCTAATAAACTTAATAAAACAAAACGCCATTATCGCTATAATAATTCATATTATTAATCGACAATAATGGAATCAAACCGAAAGTGACTTCTCACATAAAGATCAATAATCAATACCGTGTGCTACTACGCAACCACACGACATCGCATTTTTTACTACCGAGTAGTTCAACAAAGATCAACCAGAAACTTCCGCCGTTATTTCAATAAAATATTTTTGTCGCTTTTCAATCCGACAATAATTTCGCTAGGGTCCACCAATGATTGAGTCATTGTATTTAATATTCCTCGCTAAACCTAATATTCCCCACCAATCTAATATAATATAACCACTGTGATACTTTGCAAAATTTATAAATACTACCCACAACTATAATATTATCTCAAATTCACACCATAATATTAAAAATTATTTCACAAAATTTAAATCTTTATCGATAAAACTGGGTCTCACAATCTCCCTCCTTATGGAATTTCGCCTCTAAATTAGGGTACGACTGTATGATAAAGAGATGAGGATACTCAATACCTTTATCGTTGAAAATATTAAATTCATCTTGCAATCCCGCCAAAGATATTCATTAACAATTCATCTTGCACTACAAAGCCAAAGATATATAAATCAGAAACCAATAATGCCGAGACGCAACTAATAATTAATAAGATCATCACCACCACTTAATTATCCATGCACCATCGCCAAGGATATTCGTGTTTTCAATTACTACCATGATTATACCGAATAATCCTTGGTCATAATCATACCAAGTCTATCAATGCACTACTACCAAAGACGATTTTTTACCACATCCATGAATTAATATTTCATCACGAGAGTCATTTCAATAATTAATCCATATCATCGAATCATCCCCGCACTACGTGCCAAGGATATTCATTAAGATCACGACCACCAAATTATCCATGCACTACTACCAAAGATAATCGTGTATTCATTAAGATCACGCACTATAAATTATCCATGCACTACTACCAAAGATAATCGTGGTATTCATTAAGATTAATGCACCACAAATTATCCATGCACTACTACCAAAGATAATCGTGGTATTCATCCAGATCAACGCACCACAAATTATCCATGCACTACCAAAGATAATCGTGGTATTCATTAAGATCACGCACCACAAATTATCCATGCACTACTACCAAAGATATTCATTAAGATCACAAATTATCCATGCACTACTACCAAAGATAATCGTGGTATTCATTAAGATAATCATACCAAGTATCCATGCACTACTACCAAAGATAATCGTATTCATTTATCCATCCATCCATGCGACTACTTCAATAATTAAAGATCAATCATACAAAGATAAGTATTCATTAAGATCACGCACCACAAATTATCCATGCACTACTACCAAAGATAATCGTAGTATTCATTAAGATTATCGAATGATCACAAATTATCCATGCACATACCAAAGATAATCGGTATTCATTTTCATTTGAACCACAAAATTATCCATGCACTCGAATCACTACCAAAGATAATCGCAAGGTATTCATTAGTATCACTACACCACAAATTATCCATGCACTACTACCAAAGATAATTGTGTTTTCAATTACTGCTATGATTATACCCAACAATCCCTCGGTCATAATCATACCAAGTCCATCTACGCACTACAAAAGCCATGTATTGACTTTCAACATAATATAAACACGAGGATAATGATATAAAGAATCAATCAAATGAGATAAAGGATAAATATTAAACATTTATAATATAATTTATCCAGATTCAAGAATATCCCCATGTTATCAATCACTTAATAATCTCATAATCTAATATCATTAATATTATAACAATATTTTAATCACTTTTAAATTTATAAACAATTTATCTCAATTGTTTACGCTTTTACCATATAATGCATTTAATCATTCAAAATGCCATACTCATAAGATATCATCACCAATTATCAAATCCTCATCAAAAAAATATGATATACTCTATATAGGATTCTCTACCATAAAATCCTATTTTCAACTTTGTTATTTCACATAACATATTTAACTCATATGTTCAGAATTAAACTATTTTCATGAAAAATACCAAATCAGTCCCAAAAATATTTCTTTTCTGGGATTTAGCATAATATAGTCCCATAATGAAAATATATTTTTCTAATTTTTAAAATTCATTTACTATTTTTCAAAAATCAATTTCTAATTAATTCCTTAAGAAATTAGCTACCTCAAGTTTAACTCCAAAATTCCCAAATCTTGGCAGGACCTTACACATGTTAACGTGAGCTTCTAGTTTAAATTTCATGGTCATCTGAGTTATAGAACTCCGTTATAGCATTTTTCATTTAAAAACCTAAATATTGAAATAGTCATAACTTGCTCATTTTAAGTCGTAATGAGCTCATTTTTGGACAGGAGGTACTTTATACCATATACCTTCATGTCCCAAAAGGCCAGAATTTTTTTCTCATAATTTAAGTGGCCGAAACAGCCCCTTAAAAATCATGGCAGCAGTTTTTTTTTTTTTTTTACAGCTTTGCACCCTTTGCTAAAATCAGTCCACACAAAAATCTACAACACCTTTTCCAGTAATTCCACTTGGATTAGTTAGGTAACTCATAGATCTAACTCTAGGACTTGACCACACTCAAAAATTCAAAATATAATAAGAGATATGGTCAATTGAATTTCATGTTACGTTTTTCACCAAAATCTGATTTTCAACTCTTTGTGATTTCTAAGAAACTTTCATGTTTTCACATACTAACCAACATAACTCATCATAAAACTTACTAATACAATCATATACCCATGATTTTCATTAGTCCCAATGCTTTTATTATGACTTTCATCATAAACCACGTAAACTGCTCATTTTAGTCAAGAAATATTCGAGGGTTTAAGAAATGGGTTTTGTCATCGGGGTCAATACAAAATTCGATTTCACGCCTAGGTAGGCTAAGAAGTCTTCAAGAATACGCCAAGAAATTTATTAATGATAGAAATATCATTCAAAATCGCTGACTTTCATCCAAGACTTGATAAGACGTCACATCGATACCAATCGTGACTTCTATCCCTTAACCTAGATAAGACTCACAATGATACCTATAAACTTGCCATCTTCATTCACGATGTCGCCACAGTAAAGTCCGGCTTTTTGCATTCCACACAAGGAAGTCAACAACGAAAGGATCGGGCTCTTTACTTATGGCTTGATATAACAAATGATTAACTTTAGGGTTTGGTTACTTTGAATTCAGATAACAAAGTCAAGTTAGAATATAAAAGCTAACAACCTTAAAAAAAAAGAATAATGAGTAGTTAACCAATCGATTTCAAAAATCACATCAAAGGCAAGTATTTTCAAAAAGATAAGATCGACAGTAACGTGAAAGTGTTTATTTGAATCAAACAAGATTTAAAAAATAAAGTAGAGGTAACGAAGGTTCCTACTAACGTAAGTTTCAACCAATAAGTCAAAGTCTAACTTCTCCTGAGTCAAATTTAAACGCTGAACGCAAGCAAGAGAGATAAAATAATGGGTAGAACCCAGATCTTATAAGGTATAGACTTCAAGAATTTATAATTAACTAACCCGTGCTAACTTCGCTCTGCTTACTCGCTTTTGAGAAGTCATGAAAAATGCACTTCCTAAAACCAACGATTTTTGTTTTGTCCATATCCACCTTTGGTGCCACCGTCCCCAATTTAGACTCGACTTTGGTGCACAACAAAATCGAGCTAAATGACCTTCTTCTTGCAATTTCCACTTCTATTATCTTTGCCATGATTACCAATCAAGTGGTTACCATTCTTAGCATGATAATTTCCCCCACGATGGTTATCATTGTTCGATACCGCTGCTACACCAAGATGATTATTATCGTGTTGTTGGTCGTTAATCCTTTTGTTCGAGTCGAATCAACACTCTCATGTGCTTCATTGCTTATCTCAACAACATTTTCATATGTCATTCTCAAACACCGCACACAAAAACAAGGGTTAATTAACATATCACATATTATCCCTATACTCGACCGACCAAATAAATACCAAATAAATTTAGTAGGTCATACTAATAAGGAATTTCTGCCCTCCCTCCTAGTTCTTATCTCACATCTTAGCTGTGGATCATATCCTAAGCTCGATACCAACCGCGACGCCCCCAAAATTAGGTATACGCCACCCATCTTGGGTCGCCACTTACATGGTACATAAATTCAAATACAACTTACTAATATAACTGTCGTGGTATAATACGATATAAATCGTGAGTTTGAATACAAATATTGTCTACTAGATATTATACAAACTCAAAAGGAGTCCTCATTACAACTATTATCACACTATTTCACGTAATAGTGAGGACTACTAATGCTATCCTCTCGACCATTACTTCGCTCCCCGACTCGTTCCAAATTTATGTTCTCATTTCAAGAGAATAAAGGAAAGAAAGGGTGAGCTCAACTAGCCCAAGAAGAAATATTACGACTAAGATAATGCGTAATAAATTATCATTATTAGCCTTCAACAATGTTAAACCGATAAAATACAATAGACAAACAGCTTTAATCAGCAATGAATAAGCAATCCATTAAAAGAGTCAAGAGAGAATAAAGTCTACTATCTTTTAGGTTTTAAAAGGTTTTCATCAATTTTTATCACGAGACTCAAATTTTAATAAATAAACCACCACATCTAATCATCCCCGCGTACTACTGGCCAAGGATTTTCATCAAATTATCAATGGTCATGACTATACCGAATCACCCCCGGTCATAATCATACCAAAAACTATCCATCATCGCATTACATGTGCAATCGAGGACTTTTATCACATCATTTATATCAAGTCACGATTATACCGAATGATCCTCGGTCATAATCATACTAAGTTCATCTACGCACGTAAGCCAAAGATAACATAATATAACACGAGGATGATGACAATGACATAATAATTCAATAAAACAAGTTCAAGAATTATTTAATCCATGAATTATTAACGCCCAAATTGTCAACACGATATCGCTTTCAGAGTAAAATTCAAGAATGATCGTAAGAATATTTCCATGAAAAGATATCGATGAAACGCAAATATCAAGGATATTCTACTAATTTCATGGAGTATAGAAGTCAAAGTTTTAACCAACCGGGTATAATAAAGAATGGAATAACAAAAGAAATCACCACGCACGCAGATTTGAGATGATAAAAGTTATTCCAATGTAATAATAATAACTAACCAGTCGTGAAATTCAACCGACGATGTGATGTTCCAATGTAATAATAAAGATGGAACTGCATCCCGTAAAACACACGATAGGATATTCCAAATGTAACGATAAAGATTTTAAACTGTGTCCTATGTAAAACACATGCATGTGATGTTCCAATGTAATAATAAAAACGGAACCAGTCCTGTAAAACACATGCATGTGATGTTCCAATGTAATAATAATAAGAATGTCACCAAGTATAGGTAAATCACAGATACAAAAGTTATTCCAATGTAATAATAAGAATGGAATAATATAAGGATTTCACCAAGTATAGGTACGCCGCAGATACAAAGTTATGTGATAGGTATGCCACTTTTACAAAAGTTATTCCAATGTAATAATAATGAATGGAATAATGTAAGTTCTCTTCAAGAAGAAAGAATAACACCCTTACCGTAAAAAATAACCCCTCAATAAAGTATCGGATATCAAAGTAAAGGTAGTACTCTTCTTCTTTTCTATAATTTTTCTCTATAGCTTCTCTCTATAATTTCTCTCTGTAGTTTCAAATGAATTGTAAGAAAATAATGAAGGAACGAGCTTCTATTTATAGAAAATGGAATGCATAAGAATTAATCATGAAACTATCCGTATTGATTTATTTTAACTGACGGTCCATATTTAAAGAAAAATCTTTAAATAAAATATAATATATTCTATTTATATAAAAACATTTTACTATGCAAACACTATGCAATACTATGCAAAACACTATGCAAAACACTACGCAACACTACGCATAATAAAATATAATATATTCTATTTATGTAATAACTTTAATAAAGTATTCTATTTTATATAAAGATGTTTCGCTTTTATTACGCTAATAATAATTAATAAAATAAAACGTCATTATCGCTATAATAATTCATATTATTAATCGACAATAATGGAATCAAACCGAGTTTTGACTTTCACATAAGATCAATAATCAATAATACCGTGCTACTACGCAACCACACGACATCGATTTCTTTTACTACCGAAAGTAGTTCAACAAGAACTACCAGAAACTTCCGCCGTTATTTCAAAAATATTTTTGTCGCTTTTCAATCCGACTAATAAATTCTGCTAAGGGTCCACCAATGATTGAGCTTTGCAAAATTTATAAATACTACCCACACTATTAATATTTCCTCGCTAAACCTAATATTCCCCACCAATAAATAATAATATAATATAACCACTGCATACTTTGCAAAATTTATAAATACTACCCACAACTATAATATTATCTCAAATTCACACCATAATATTAAAAATTATTTCGACAAAATTTAAATCTTTATCGATAAAAGGTATAATAAAGAATAGAATAACAAAAGAAATCACCATGCATGCGCGATAGATCGACAGACATGCAAAGTTATTCCAATGTAATAATAAATAATCTTAACCAAAGTCCCGTGTAAAATCACATGCATGTGATGTTCCAAATGTAATAATAAAGAATGGAACCAGTCCTACAGAAAACACATGCATGTGATGTTCCAATGTAATAATAATAAAGACGAAACCAGTGTCCGGTAAAACACATGCATGTGATGTTCCAACAAAAATAATAATAAAGATTTTAACCAGTCCTGTAAAACACATGCATGTGATGTTCCAATGTAATAATAATAAAGATTTTAACCAGTCCTGTAAAACACATGCATGTGATGTTCCAAATGTAATAATAGAAGAATGTCACCAAGTATAGGTAAACCACGATATAAAAGTTATTCCAATGTAATAATAAACAATGGAATAACAACAGCTTCTTCATGAATAAGAAAGAATAACACCCTTACTTTTGGTAGGAGATTGAATATTATCGCAAGAAGAAGTAATAACAAAATACTCTCTTCTTTCTCTCTTATTCTCTCTATACTTTCTCTCTATAGTTTCGAATGAATTCGTGAAAATAATGAAAGACTAGCCTCTATTTATAGAAGATTTCTAGCTTAGCACCGCCATGTGAAAAGGCAAGTGGCTCGACGATCGATGATGTGAAAAAGAAAAGTGGTTCGACGTCAGAATGTGAAATGACAAGTGGTTCGATCACTCAGAATGTGAAACGACAAGTGGTTCGACGCCTCAGAATGTGAAACTACAAGTGGTTCGACTTATCCTGTAAATGTAATTACTATCGATTAAGGTAATTACTATTCGTAACGGGTAATTACTATCGACGAAGGTAATTATTTATCGATTTAAGGTAAATACTATCGTCGAAGGTAATTACTATTTACAAAGGTAATTACTATTCACAAAGGTAATTACTATCGATTTAAGAGACTCTTAGATGATGATATATATATGGGCCCCCATAAAATAATCAAACTTACCACAAACGCCTCATAATGCACTTTATATACATCAAGGATCGAATAAATATTACCACAAATCATTTTATTTTTAATCAACACATTTTTAATCTTTCAACAATTATTAATCATTTATAACTTGTCGCCCTCAATTAATAATATAATATATTATACGTGATGATATCGTGACAATAATTGAATCAATAATATAAGAGATATGATGCAAAGAATTATCCCGAATAATCGAGCATACTAAGTGACTTCTCACGTAAAGATCAATAATCAATACCGTGTGCTACTACGCAACCACGCCAGACATCGTATTTTTACCACCGGGTAGTTCAACAGCTTTTAATCTGAATACTCTCCGCCGTTATTTTTATAAAAAATATTTTGTCGCTTTTCAATCCGACAATAATTTCGCTTGTGGGGTCCACCAATGATCGAGCCATTGTATTTAATATTCCCTAACAAAAAGAATATTCCCCACCAAACGTAATATTTTATAACAACTCGCATACTTTTTGCAAAATTTATAAATATTACCCACAACTATAACATTATATCAAATTTATTCCATAATATTCAAAAATAATATTTATAGAAAAAATTCATCTTTATTTATAAAAGTTGGGGTCTTATACGGATAATTTGTGGTCGTGATACTAATGAATACACGATTATCTTCGGGTCGAAAGGCATGGATAATTTGTGATCGTGATACTAATGAATACACGATTATCTTCGTCGTAGTGAGGTATGGATAATTTGTGGTCGTGATACTAATGAATACATTATCTTTCGTCAGTAGTGTAATGGATAATTTGTGGTCGTGATACTAATGAATACACGATTATCTTCGGGCCAGATTGCATGGATAATTCGTGGTCGTGATACTAATGAATATCCTCGCAGAGGTGATTTGTAGAAAAGGTGGATGATTCATGATATGGATTAATTATCGAAATGAGTCTCAAAGAATGAAATATTAATTCATGGATGTGGTAAAAGTCATCTTTCGTCAGAAAAGTGCATTGATAGACTTCGTATGATTATGACCAAGGATTATTCTAAGATAATCACGATCAGATCAAATCACGTAATATCCTCGCCAAAATTGGTGCATAGATAATTCGTGGTCGTGGATACTATTAAGTCGCTAGGCTCTCAAGATTATTGGTTTTACAGCTTGATATCTTTCAATTCAGAACCTGCAAAGATGAATTGTTAATGAATATCTTCGGGCCGGATCATAAGATGAATTTAATATTTTTAACGATAAAGGTATTCAAGGTATCCTCACCTCTTTATCATATCGTGTATCGCATTCTAATTTTCGAGGGCTTAAATTTCATAAGCTAAGGGAGATCAGAAGACCCTCAGCTTTTATAAATAAAGATGAATTTTCTATAAATATTATTTTTGAATATTATGGAATAAATTTAATATAATGTTATAGTCATGGGTAATATTTATAAATTTTGCAAAAGTAAGTTAAGTTGTTATAAAATATTCGCTAAAAATTAGGTATACATCACCCATCACCGGGTGGTCGCCACTTACATGGTATGTAATTTAAATACAACTTATTAACATAACTGCTGTGTAATAATACATAAATATATAAATCGTGAGTTTAAATACAAATATCGCCTACTAGATATTATACAAACTCAAAAAAAAGTCCTCATTATAATTATTATCACACTATTTGCTGTAATAAATGAGGACTACTAATGCTATCTTCAGACCATCACTGCTTCCGACTCGTCCCAAATTATATATTCTCATTTCAAGAGAATAAATGAAAGAAAGGGTGAGCTCAACTAGCCCAAGAAGAAATATATTATGACTAAGATAATGCGTAATAAATTATCAATAGTCTTCAACAATGTTAAACCGATAAAATACAATAGATAAACCAGCTTTAATCGCAATTGAATACGCAATCCATTAAAAGAGTCAAGTAGAAAATAAAGTCTACTATCTTTTAGGTTTTAAAAGGTTTTTCATCATCGTTATAGCCGAGACTCAAATTTTAATAAATATTCCACATCATCGAATCACCCCTCGCACTACTGCCAAGGATATTCTTTAAGATCAATTACCACAATTATTCATGCACTACGCAGCCAAGAATATTTCAGGTATTCATTAATGGTCATGATCATGCCAACAATCGCCCATCAATGCACTACTAATCGAGGATTTTTATCACATCATTTGTAATATTACTTGGCCATGATTACAATCAATAGTCTCTCTCGTCATAATCATACCAAGTCCATCTATGCACTACAGTGCCATGTATTTGACTTTCAAAATAATATAAACATGAGGATGATGACAATGATATAAGAATTCAATAAAACAAGTTCAAGAATTATTTTATCCAGAATTATTAACGCCCAAATTATCAACACGACACTTTTGTAGAGTAAAATTCAAGAATGATCGTAAGAATATTTCCATGAAAAGATATCGATGAAACGCAAATATCAAGGATATTCTACTAATTTCATGGAGTATAAGTCAAAGTTTTTAACCAACCGGGTATAATAAAGAATGGAATAACAAAAGAAATCACCATGCACGCGATAGATCGCATGCAAAGTTATTCCAATGTAATAATAAATAATCTTAACCAAAGTCGTGAAATTCACACCATGTGATGATGTTCCAAATGTAATAATAAAGATGGAACTGCATCCTGTAAAACACACAGATAGATATTCCAATGTAATAATAAAGATTTTAACCAGTCCTGTAAAAACACATGCATGTGATGTTCCAATGTAATAATAATAAAGATTTTAACCAGTCCTGTAAAACACATGCATGTGATGTTCCAAATGTAATAATAATAAAGATTTTAACCAGTCCTGCAAAAACACATGCATGTGATGTTCCAATGTAATAATAGAAGAATGTCACCAAGTATAGGTAAACCACACGATACAAAAGTTATTCCAATGTAATAATAAGCAATGGAATAACAATAGCTTTCTCTTAATAATAAGAAAGAATAACACCCCTTACATTTGGTAGAGATGAATAACGCAAAAGAAGCAGTAAGAACAAAAAACTCTTCTTCTTTCTTCTCTTATTCTCTCTATACTTTTCTCTATAGCTCTGAATGAATTCGTGAAAAAATAATGAAGCCCTCAGCCTCTATTTATAGAAGATTTCTAGCTTAAGACCGCCGTGTGAAAAGGCAAAAGGCTCGACGCTAATGATGTGAAAAAGAAAAGTGGTTCGACACCAGAATGTGAAACGACAAGTGGTTCGATCACTCAGAATGTGAAACGACAAGTGGTTCGACGTCTCGTAAAGGTAATTACTATTAACGAAGGTAAATACTATCGATTAAGGTAAATACTATTCACAAGGGTAATTACTATCGATTTAAGGTAAATACTATTCACAAGGTAATTACTATCGACGAAGGTAAATACTATTCATTACAAGGTAATTACTATCGAAGGTAATTACTGTTAAGGTAAATACTATTCACAAAGGTAATTACTATCGACGAAGGTAAATACTATCGATTTAAGAGACTCTTAGATGATAATACATACGAGCCCCCCATAAAATAATCAAACTTACCACAAATCATTTTTTTTTTCATCAACACATATTTAATCTTTCAACAATTATTAATCATTTATAACTTGTCGCCTCAATTATTGATTTAATACTATAACATATTATATGTATGATAATCGCGTGACAATAATTGAATCAATAATATAAGAGATATGATGCAAAGAATTATCAGAAGTAATAATCGAGCATACCGAAAGTGACTTCTCACGTAAAGATCAATAATCAACCGCGTGCTACTACGCAACCACGCCAGACATCGCATTTTTTACCACCGGTAGTTCAACAGCTTTTAAACCAGAATACTCTCCCGCCGTTATTTTTATAAAATATTTTGTCGCTTTTCAATCCGACAATAATTTCGCAGGGGTCCACCAATGATTGAGCCATTGTATTTAATATTCCTAACAAAAGAATATTCCCACCAAACTAATATTTTATAACAAACTGCGATACTTTGCAAAATTTATAAATATTACCCACAACTATAACATTATATCAAATTTATTCCATAATATTCAAAAATAATATTTATAGAAAATTCATCTTTATTTATAAAAGTCGGGTCTTACAACCTCCCTTCTTATGAAATTTCGCCTCAAATTAGGGTACGATCGGTATGTCAAGAGGTAAGGATACCTTGATTTCATTTCGATTCTAACTCCCAAGTCATTTCTCAACATCGTGGTTCCTCCACAAAACTTCGATTTGAGGTATAACCTCGAGCGTAGAATATGTTCCTTCTTATCCAAAATTTGAACAGAACCTCTTCATACGCCAAATCTTCCGCTATTTCGTCCGGCTTCTAACTCAATAATATGGTTCGGTCTTTCACATATTTACGTAATATAGATATGTGAAAACGTTATGAACACGAGACATATTTCAGCAGAAATTTAGTCTATAGCCACGCCCTACTCGATCGAGGATTAAAATGGACCGATGAATCGAGGATTAAGTTTTTCTCTTCCAAATCTTGTAACTCCTTTCCATGGAGCAACTCTTAACAACACACGATCTCCTATATCAATTCCACGCCCTTTCGGATGAAGATCAAGATAACTCTTTTTGTCGATTTTTGTGAGGTTTTTATACGTCATTTGATCGTTTCAATCTTTTCCGTAGTCATACGCATCAACTCCCGGCCCCAACAACGTTGTTTCACCCACCTCATCCCAAAGATAATCGAGAACCACACTTTCTTCCATACAACGCTCGAATGGAGCCATGCCAATACTTGTTTGATAATCGTTGTTGTAGGAAAACTCCACCAATGGTAAGAACTTGTCCCAACTCCCCTGAAATCAAGGACACAGTAGTCTTAATAGATCTTCAAGAGTTTGAATAGTCCTCTCCGATCGTCCGTCTCGTCTCGAGGATGATATGCCGAGCTAAATCGTAAGTCCGCGCTCATAGCTTTTTTGCAAACCAACCCAAAATCGTGAAGTGAATCTGGTCTCGATCGTAAACTATGGATACCGCAGATACCATGCGCCTTACAATCTCGCTTATATGTACATACGAAAGCAAGACGCTCAAGTGTATAAGTTTCTCAGATTTCAGAAGAAATGAGCAGATTTGGTCAATCTATCAACAATGACCCAAATCGCATCAACGCCGAGAAACCTTAGAAGACCCCAGAACTAAATCCATGGTAATGTGCTCCCACTTCCATTCTCGAATTTCAAGTGGTTGCAATGGACCTTTTGGTACTTGATGTCCGCTTAACTCGCTGACAAGTTAGACACCTTGAGATAAACAAACGCTATCTCTCTCTTCATATCGCTTCCACCAAAATGTACGATTTAATATCATGATACATTTTGGTACTCCTGTGATGGATTGCAAATGGTGTGTCAGGCGCCCATCATGATATTATACTTTAAATCGTGGTCGTTAGAACACAAAGTCCGGAGTCGACTCAAGTATTCCTTCTTCATCGATTCTTGCTCCCTAAGATAAGACCTTCAGACTTTTTCCTCATATACGATCACCTCCTGTGTCCAGTAGCTCGAGCAGCCTTTTAACTTTATCGATTAAAGTCTGTTCTACTCAGATACTCGCTTATCATCACACGCGCGCCCTCGAGTCTTTAACTCTATCTCCATCCTTTGCAAGTCACACAAATGGGGCTCATACGATAATATCGCACTCAGATTTCAGATATGATTTTCTACTCAACGCGCCGCCTACCACGCTCGCTTTTCCGTGATGGTATCGATGGTACGATCATAATCTTTCAGCTCAAGCCAACGCCGTTGTCGCATGTCGAGTTCCTTTTGAGTGAAGAAATATTTGAGGCTTTTACGATCCGTGAAGATCTCCACTTTCTCCCCATACAAGTAATGCTCCAAATTTTAAGCAGAAGATAACAACCGCTAACTCTAGATCACGAGTAGGATAATTCCTCTCATATTCTTTCGAGTTGTCATGAGGCATAAAGCTATAACTTTTCCATGTTGCATAAGAACACATCCCAACCCTTTCGCTCAAGCATCATCAGAGATGACAAATCCCTCCGAGCCGATGGTATCACGTAACAAAATAAATAAGTCTCCCTCGAAGTTCTGAAAAACTCTCTCACATTCTTCGCTTCCAACCAACTTTCAGATCTTCCGAGTCACCGAATCACGGAGTAGCGATTCGAGAAAATCCTTCCATTTAATCTCCGATAATAACCAACTAAACCGAGAAAGCTACGACATTTTGGCCATCGATTTAGGTTGTTCCTACTTTCAATAGCTTCAATTCATTGGTCAACAGATATTCCACGACTTGATACCACGTGCCCAAGGAATGCTACTTCTTCAAGCCGTAACTCACATTTCTTCAACTCGCATAAAGCTTATATTCAAGCTTTTGGAGTGTCACCTCAAGTGTTGCTTTCATGATCTTCACGCTTTTGAATAAATAAGGATGTCATCAATAAAGACGACCACAAAGTGATCTAAATATTCCTCGAATACTCTGGCTCATCATATCCATGAAGGCAAATAGGAGCATTAGTCAATCCAAAGGATACGACTAGAATTCATAATGCCCGCATCGAAGTTCTCAAAGCCGCCTTTCGAATGTCACGGTTCTAATCTTCAATCGGTGATATCCTAACTAAGATCAATCTTTGAAAAGAATTTGCTCTTGCAATCGGGTCAAACAGTCATCAATACGCGGGCAATGGATACCTATTTTTGATGGTGACATGATTCAACTCCCGATAATCAATACAAAGTCGATACTCCCATCTTTCTTCTTCACTTAATGTAACAGAGCACCCCAAGGAGAAGTACTAGGACTAATAAAGCCAATGTCTAACAATTCCTCGCATTGGGTCTTTAACTCCTCAAGTTCAATAGAGCTATTCGACATGGGCTTTTGAAATAGGTTTTGTAACCGTTCAAGGTCGATACAAAATTCAATTTCACGCCCGGGGTAGGCCAGAAGTTCTTCGGGAATACGCCAGAAATTTATTAACAATAGAAATATCGCTCAAAAATCGACGATTATTTTTTTTTAAATCGTGATATGAGCTAAGAAAGCTCGACATCCGCTTTTCAATAAACTAATACTTTTATGGCTCGAGATGACCGTGATTGATTTTAATGGTTTGGTCGTTTGAATTCAGATAATAGGTTGATTAGGAATATGAAAGCTAACAACCTTATTTAAAACAATCAATTTTTGTATGATAAGTAGTTAACCAATCAATCCCTGTAATCACGCCAAATGCAAGTATTTTTAATGAAATAAGATCGACAGTAATAATGAGGGTACCGATTTGAACCAAACAAGACTTATAAAAAAGTGGATGTAATGAAGGTTTCTCCCAACTGAGTTTCCACAGATAAGTCAAAGTCTAATTTCTCCTGAGTCAAATTTAATCGATGAGCGCAAGTAGAGAAATAAAAGAATGGGTAGAACCCAGATCAAATAAAGTATAGACTTCATTAGAGTTTATGATAAGCTTTTACCCGTGATGACCTCATTCGATTTCTCGCTTTCGGGAGGTCACAACAAACGCCTCCTCAGACTACCGGCTTTAATTTTTCGGGACGGGCTTTTGTGTGTTTCCATCCTAGTCCGAATTTGTCTTCAGAACGACAAAATCGAGCTAAGTTGACCTTCTTCTTCCACAATTATAACACGCTTTGGACGGCATGACGCAGCTTTGATCGATGTGTCCTCTCCTCCGCATTTGAAGCATATACGACAGTGGTCTTTTCCTTCCTTAACAACGGGTGTCAGGCCGACGCTTTTCCATCATTGTTGAATCTCCTTTTTTCAAATGTCCATCTTATTGTTTTGGCCCCGATTACCACCAAGTGGTTACCATATCCGCCCGTTGATTCCTCCACGCTTGTTGTCACCGCTCACGACTACTCTCGCCGGTATTATAATTTTGCTTACCGCTTTCTTTTAGTCAGGTTGACTCATTATTATCGCGCTCCACTAATCGAGCCCTATTTACAACATCCTAATACAAACACGCTTTATGAGAAATAAGATGTCGACGATTCCCGCTTCAAACCTCTTAAAACATTCGCGCCATTCTCTCTTCATTATCCACCAAGGGACGAAACCGTGATAACTCCGCAAATTTTGCCTCTCGATCATTATTACTGGCCATATTGTTTTGTTCCAACTTGATAAACTCCACCTCCTTCATGTGGCTAATACTTTCGTGAAAGTATTTGTCGCTGAATGCCTCGAACTTCTCCCAAGATATCTTCAAGACAAAGAAGTCGAGTACGCTTTTACCGATTCCCACCAAGAATCCGCCTCCCAAGCAACATAAAGGCAAGAAGGGAAACTTTTGCTTCTGAGCATCCCAAGACATCAAATATCTTGGTAATCTGCTTTATCCATGCTTCCGCCGTAAGTGGTTTTGCTCTCCCTTAAACTCCCGGTGGTCCCAGCCTCCTTGAATTGTTTAATGGTGACCACCGAGAGTTTTCCGTGTTTCCACCCACGCTTTTGGACAGAGTCGCTCTCATCATTGCCAGATAAATCGCATAAAGCCTCAACATTTGATCATTCATCATTTGGTCGTTGTTGTTGTTTTTGATGAGGATCGTCGCCTCGATGCACATTATCCCGATTATCGATATGTGCAGAATCAACGATCGTCAAGGCTCCATTGCTATTCTCAACATTCTCGATGTCATTTTCAGACATCGCCACAAAACAAAAGGTTAATCGACATGTAACAAATTATCCCTATCTTCCCACCAACCAATAAAATAAGACATAAACTTAGTAGGTCATACTAATAAGGTATTTCTGCCTCCTCCTCCTAGTACTATTCTCACATCTTAGCTGTGGATCATATCCCTAAGCTCGATATTCAACCGTGACGCCCCAAAATTAGGTATACATCACCCATCTTGGGTCGCCACTTACATGGTATGTAATTTAAATACAACTTATTAACATAATCACGTGGTACAATAATATTACATAAATCGTGAGTTTAAATACAAATATCGCTCTACTAGATATTATACAAACTCAAAAAAAAGTCCTCATTATAATTATTATCACACTATTTCACTGTAATAAAGTGAGGACTACTAATGCTATCTTCGTGACCATCACTGCTTCCCGACTCGCCCCAAATTTATATCTCTCATTTCTCAAGAGAATAAAGGAAAGAAAGGGTGAGCTCAACTAGCCCAAGAAGAAATATTACGACTAAGATAATGCGTAATAAATTATCAATAGTCTTCAACAATGTTAAACCGATAAAATACAATAGAAACCAGTTTAATCGCAATGAATATGCAATCCATTAAAAGAGTCAAGTAGAAAATAAAGTCTACTATCTTTTAGGTTTTAAAAGGTTTTCATCATCGTTATAGCCGAGACTCAAATTTTAATAAATATTCCACATCATCGAATCACCCCCGCACTACTAGCCAAGGATATTCTTTAGATCACGCACCACCACAATTATTCACGCACTACTACGCCAAGAATATTTCAGGTATTCATTAATGGTCATGATCATGCCAACAATCATCCATCAATGCACTACTACCATCGAGGATTTTTATCACATCATTTGTAACATTACTGGCCATGATTACAATCAATAGTCTCTCGTCATAATCATACCAAGTCCATCTACGCACTACAAGCCATGTATTGACTTTCAAAATAATATAAACATGAGGATGATGACAATGATATAAGAATTCAATAAAACAAGTTCAAGAATTATTTTATCCAGAATTATTAACGCCCAAATTATCAACATGATATCGCTTTTGTAGAGTAAAATTCAAGAATGATCGTAAGAATATTTCCATGAAAAGATATCGATGAAACGCAAATATCAAGGATATTCTACTAATTTCATGGAGTATAAGTCAAAGTTTTAACCAACCGGGTATAATAAAGAATGGAATAACAAAAGAAATCACCACGCATGCGATAGTAATCGCATGCATAAAAGTTATTCCAATGTAATAAATAATAACCGAACCAGTCGTGTGAAATTCACACCGACATGTGATGTTCCAATGTAATAATAAAAGATGGAAATCCGCATCCCGTAAAACACATGATAGATATTCCAATGTAATAATAAAGATTTTAACCAGTCCTGTAAAAACACATGCATGTGATGTTCCAATGTAATAATAATAAAGATTTTAACCAGTCCTGTAAAACACATGCATGTGATGTTCCAATGTATAATAATAAAAAACCAGTCCCTGTAAAACACATGCATGTGATGTTCCAATGTAATAATAGAAGAATGTCACCAAGTATAGGTAAACCACGATACAAAAGTTATTCCAATGTAATAATAAGCAATGGAATAACAACAGCTTTTCTTCATTAATAAGAAAGAATAACACCCCTTACATTTGGTAGAGATTGAATAACGCAGTTAGCAGTAAGAATAAAAATACTCTTCTTCTTTCTCTTTATCTCTCTATACTTTTCTCTCTATAGCTGAATGAATTCGTGAAAATAATGAAGCCCTCAGCCTCTATTTATAGAAGATTTCTAGCTTAAGACCGCCGAAAAGAAAAAGTGGCAAAAAGTTTCGAATTAATCGGTTCGACGCTCAGAATGTGAAACGAAAGTGGTTCGACACCGAATGTGAAACGACAAGTGGTTCGACGTCCGTAATGTGTAAACTATTAAGTGGTTCGACGTCTCGTAAAGGTAATTACTATTAATTAAGGTAAATACTATCGATTTAAGGTAAATACTATTCACAAGGGTAATTACTATCGATTAAGGTAAATATATATCACGGTAAGGGGTAATTACTATCGACAAAGGTAAATACTATTCACGTAAGGTAATTACTATCGATTTAAGGTAAATACTATTCACAAGGTAATTACTATCGACGAAAGAGAATACTATAGACGTAAGAGACTCTTAGATGATATACATACGAGCCCCCATAAAATAATCAAACTTACCACAAATCATTTTTTTTTTCATCAACACATATTTAATCTTTCAACAATTATTAATCATTTATAACTTGTCGCCTCAATTATCGATTTAATACTATAACATATTATATGTATGATAATTTGACAATAATCGAATCAATAATAAGATAAGAGATATGATGCAAAGAATTATCAGAGTAATAATCGAGCATATACCGAAAGTGACTTCTCACGTAAAGATCAATAATCAATACCAAGTGCTACTACGCAACCACGCCAGACATCGCATTTTTTACCAACGGGTAGTTCAACAGCTTTTAATTCAGAATACCTCCGCCGTTATTTTTATAAAATATTTTGTCGCTTTTTCAATCCGATAATAATTTTGTGGGGTCCACCAATGATTGAGCCATCAGATTTAATATTCCCTAACAAAAAGAATATTCCCCACCAAACGTAATATTTTATAACAACTTGCATACTTTGCAAAATTTATAAATATTACCCACAACTATAACATTATATCAAATTTATTCCATAATATTCAAAAATAATATTTATAGTAAAAATTCATCTTTATTTATAAAAGTTTTATTATTCTGTAAGTTGAATAACCTTAATTTCTCGTGAATAATATTAACCATTACGCCAATAGTCATTATTCACAATAATTATTCATCATCAATTGATACTTAGGTGATCCCTTCAATATTATCAAGAATTCTTTTTTATTCCGTTAAACACCCTCGCAATAAGTAGTTTTACTTCAACCGTTCCTCAATCTCATATTGAATTATTCTAATTTGAACATCATTTTTTCTATAAATAAAAGAAATACAATTCATTATTTCGGGTTAATTCCTTTTATCATTCTAACTATATAGAAGAAAAGTATTCTCGGTATTTTACTTTTCCAATCGGATTCGGTTCCAAATTTATTATTCGATGAACATGTTATTCTTGTACAAAGAACTTCGTTATTCCATTCTTCGTTATTTAATAATTCTCATGCATAATAACTCGCCATCCGTTATTCCATCTCATGCATAACGCGAAAATGATTTCCTTTTGTTATTCCATTCTTTATTATATTTTTAAGTTAAAAAACTTCGACTATACTCCATGAAATTATTCTGTTAGAATATTCTTGATATTCTTTATTGTTATTCTTTTAACTCCTGCCTATTCCCATGCTTATTTTATGCCTTCATCCAAAGACTTCTATACTTGAAATCATGGAAATATTCTTCAAAGATCTTTCATTCTTGAATTGAATTTACTCTACAAAGCAAAGATCATGTCGATAATTTGACGTTATTAGTTCCCTAATAAATTAATTCGTGAACTTTTTTATTGAATTATTATGTCATTGTCATCATCCTCATGTTATATTATGTTATCTACGGCTTACGCACATAGATGAATTTAGTATGATTATGCACTGTGGATCATTAATATAAGATAATCATGCTTGTTATAAATGATGTGATAAAAGAATTCAATAAATGCAAGATGGATAGTTTTTATGATATGAGGGTGATTAGATAACATTAATTATTGATAATTTGATGAAAATCCTCGACCGTGGTACAAGGATGATTAGATATTGTGGTTTATTCAATGATCGAGTCTTAGTGATAAAAATTTATGAAAACCTTGAAAAAACTAAAAGATAGATTTTATTTTATCCAAGGATATTAAACAAATTTCAACATCGTTGGAGTAAATTCAAGAATGATCGTAAGAATATTTCCATGAAAAGTCGGAAAGCAAATATTTAACCAATTTCGGTATAATAAACCAACGGGTATAATAACAAAAGAAATCACCATGCATGCGATAGATCAAGCACAGCATGTGTTATTCCAATGTAATAATAAATAATCGAACTGTGTCCAGAAAACGCATGATAATATGATGTTCCAACAATGTAATAATAAAGAATGGAACCAGTCCACAAAACACATGCATGTGATGTTCCAATGTAATAATAATAAAGACGAACCAGTGTCCTGTAAAACACATGCATGTGATGTTCCAATGTAATAATAATAAAGATTTTAACCAGTCCTGTAAAAAACACATGCATGTGATGTTCCAAATGTAATAATAAAGAGACGAAACTGTGTCCGTAGGTAAAACACACGCATGTGATGTTCCAAATGTAATAATAGAAGAATGTCACCAAGTATAGGTAAACCACGTATACAAAAGTTATTCCAATGTAATAATAAGCAATGGAATAACAACAGCTTCTTCTGCTTAATAAGAAAGAATAACACCCCTTACTTTTGGTAGGAGATTGAATATCGCAAAGAAGCAGTAAGAATAAAATACTCTTCTTCTTTCTCTTATTCTCTCTATACTTTCTCTCTCTATAGCTGAATGAATTCGTGTGAAAATAATGAAGCATCAGGCCTCTATTTATAGAAGATTTCTAGCTAAAGACCGCCATGTGAAAAGGCAAGTGGCTCGACGAATGATGTGAATGATGTGAAAAGAAAAATAAAAGTGGTTCGACGCTCAGAATGTGAAACGCAAGCAAGTAGTTCGACGTAATTACGGTAAAAGGTAATTACTATCGATGAAGGTAATTACTATTCACAAAGGTAATTACTATCGATTTAAGGTAATTACTATCGATCGTAAGGTAATTACTATTCACAAAGGTAATTACTATCGACGAAGAGACTCTTAGATGATGACATATGGGCCCCCATAAAATAATCAAACTTACCACACAAACGCCTATATAATGTACTTTTATATATATCAAGGATCGAATAAATATTACCACAAATCATTTTATTTTAATCAACACATATTTAATCTTTCAACAATTATTAATCATTTATAACTTGTCGCCTCAATTATTGATTTAATAATATAATATATTATATGATGATATATCGTGACAATAATTGAATCAATAATATAAGAGATATGATGCAAAGCAATTATCAGAAAGTAATAATCGAGCATACCGAGTGACTTCTCACGTAAAGATCAATAATCAATACCGTATGCTACTACGCAACCACGCCAGACATCGCATTTTTTTACCAACCGGGTAGTTCAACAGCTTTTTAATTCAGAACACCTCCGCCGTTATTTTTATAAAATATTTTTGTCGCTTTTCAATCCGACAATAATTTCCGTTGTGGGGTCCACCAATGATTGAGCCATTCATATTAATATTCCCTAACAAAAAGAATATTCCCCCACCAAACTAATATTTTATAACAACTTGTGATACTTTGCAAAATTTATAAATATTACCCACAACTATAACATTATATCAAATTTATTCCATAATATTCAAAAATAATATTTATAGAAAATTCATCTTTATTTATAAAAGTTGGGGTCTTACAACCTCCCCTTCTTATGAAATTTCGCCTCAAATTAGGGTACGCACTGGTATGTCAAGAGGTAAGGATACCTTGATTTCATTTCAGATTCTAACTCCCAAGTCATTTCCTCAACATCGTGGTTCCTCCACAAAACTTTCGAACTTGAGGTATAACCTCGAGCGTAGAATATGTTCCTTCTTATCCAAAATTTGAACAGAACCTCTTCATACGCCAAATCTTCCGCTATTTCGTCCGGTTCTAACTCAATAATATGGTTCGGTCTTCACATATTTACGTAATATGGATACGTGAAAAACGTTATGAACACGAGACATATTTCGGCAGTAAAGTTGTAGTCTATAGGCCACGCTCCTACTCGATCGAGGATTAAAATGGACCGATGAATCGAGGATTAAGTTTTCTCTCTTTCCAAATCTTGTAACTCCTTTCCATGGAGCAACTTTAACAACACACGATCTCCTATATCGAATTCCACGCCCTTTCGATGAAGATCAAGATAACTCTTTTTGTCGATTTTGTGAGGTTTTTATACGTCGGATCGTTTCAATCTTTTTCGTAGTCATACGCATCAACTCCGGCCCCAACAACGCTGCTTCACCCACCTCATCCCAAAGATAACCGGAGAACGACACTTTCTTCCATACAACGCTCGAATGGAGCCATGCCAATACTTTGCTTGATAATCGTTGTTGTCAGGAAAACTCCACCAATGGTAAGAACTTGTCCCAACTCCCCTTGAAATCAAGGACACGTAGTCTTAATAGATCTTCAAGAGTTTGAATAGTCCTCTCCGATCGTCCGTCCGTCTCGAGGATGATATGCCGAAGCTAAATCGTAAGTCTGCGCTCATAGCTTTTTGCAAACTAACCCAAAATCGTGAAGTGAATCTTGGTCTCGATCGTAAACTATGGATACTAAAGATACCATGCATTTTTACAACTCGCTTATGTACATACGAAAGCAAGACGCTCAAGTGTATAAGTTTCTCAGATTTGTAAGAAATGAGCAGACTTGGTCAATCTATCAACAATGACCCAAATCGCATCAACGCCTCGAGAAACCTTAGAAGACCCAAGAATTAAATCCATGGTAATGTGCTCCCACTTCCATTCTGGAATTTCAAGTGGTTGCAATGGACCTTTTGGTACTTGATGCTCCGCTTTAACTCGCTGACAAGTTAGACACCTCGAGATAAACAAACGCTATCTCTCTCTTCATATTCGCTTCCACCAAAATGTACGATTTAATATCACGATACATTTTGGTACTCCTGTGATGGATTGCAAATGGTGTGTCAGGCGCTCCATCATGATATTATACTTTAAATCGTGGTCGTTAGAACACAAAGTCCGGAGTCGACTCAAGTATTCCTTCTTCATCGATTCTTGCTTCCTAAGATAGCACCTCTCAGACTTTCTTCCTCATAACGATCACCTGTGTCCAGAGCTCGAGCAAATTTTAACTTTATCGATTAAAGTCTGGTTCTACTCAGATATTCGCTATCATCACACGCGCGGCCCCTCGAGTCTTTAACTCTATCTCCATCCTTTGCAAGTCACACAAATGGGCCTCAGGTCGATAATAACGCACACTCAGATTTGCATATGATCTTCTACTCAATGCGCCGCCTACCACGCTCGCTTTTCCAGATGGTATCGATGGTACGATCATAATCTTTCAACAGCTTCAAGCCAACGTCGTTGTCGCATGTCGAGTTCCTTTTGAGTGAAGAAATATTTGAGGCTTTTTACGATCCGTAAAGATCTCCACTTTCTCCCCATACAAGTAATGCTCCAAATTTTAAGTGTAAGAAGATAACAACCGCTAACTCTAGATCATGAGTAGGATAATTCCTCTCATATTCTTTGAGTTGTCGCGAGGCATAAAGCTATAACTTTTCCATGTTGCATGAGAACACATCCCAACCCTTTGCTCAAGCATCATCAGAGATGACAAATCCCTCCGAGCCGATGGTATTGTCGTAACAAAATAAATAAGTCTCCTCTCGAAGTTCTTGAAAACTCTTCTCACATTCTTCGCCTCCAACCGAACTTTCAGATCTTTCCGAGTCACCGAGTCAATGGAGTAGCGATTCGAGAAAATCCTTCCACGAATCTCCGATAATAACCAAATTTAAACCGAGAAAGCTACGATTTTGGCCATCGATTTAGGTTGTTCTCAAACTTTGAATAGCTTCAATCTTTTCGGGTCAACAGATATTCCATGACTTGATACCACGTGCCCAAGGAATGCTACTTCTTCAAGCCGTAAACTCACATTTCTTCAACTCGCATAAAGCTTATATTCACGGCTTTTGGAGTGTCACCTCAAGTGTTGTTGCTTCACGATCTTCACGGCTTTTGGAATAAATAAGGATGTCATCAATAAAGACGCACCACAAAGTGATCTAAATATTCCTGAATACTCGGCTCATCATATCCATGAAGGCGTTAGGAGCATTAGTCAATCCAAAGGACACGACTAGAATTCATAATGCCCGCATCGAAGTTCTCAAAGCCGCCTTTGGAATGTCACGGTTCTAATCTTCAATTGGTGATATCCTAACTAAGATCAATCTTTGAAAAGAATTTGCCTCTTGCAATCGGGTCAAACAGTCATCAATACGCGGGCAATGGATACCTATTTTTGATGGTGACATGATTCAACTCCCGATAATCAATACAAAGTCGATACTCCCATCTTTCTTCTTCACTTAATGTAACAGAGCACCCCAAGGAGAAGTACTAGGATTTAATAAAGCCAATGTCTAACAATTCCTCGCATTGGGTCTTTAACTCCTCAAGTTCAATAGAGCTATTCGACATGGGCTTTTGAAATAGGTTTTGTATCGTGTTCAAGGTCGATACAAAATTCAATTTCACGCCGGGGTAGGCCAGAAGTTCTTCGGGAATACGTCAGAAATTTATTAACAATAGAAATATCGCTCAAAACCGATTTATTTTTGTTTAAATCATGATATGAGCTAAGAAAGCTCGACATCCGCTTTTTCAATAAACGTAATAGTTTTATGGCTCGAGATGACCGTGATTGATTTTAATGGTTTGGTCGCTTGAATTCAAGATAATAGGTTGATTAGGAATATGAAAGCTAACAACCTTATTTAAAACAATCAATTTTGCATGATGATAAGTAGTTAACCAATCAATCCTTGTAATCACGCCAAATGCAAGTATTTTTAATGAAATAAGATCGACATATGTAATGTGAGGGTACCGATTTGAACCAAACAAGACTTATAAACAAATGGATGTAATGAAGGTTTCTCCCAACGGAGTTTCCACAGATAAGTCAAAGTCTAATTTCTCCTGAGTCAAATTTAATCGATGAGCGCAAGTAGAGAAATAAAAGAATGGGTAGAACCCAGATCAAATAAAGTATAGACTTCATTAGAGTTTATGATGTTTTACCCGTGATGACCTCATTCGGGTTCTCGCTCTCTCGGGAGGTCACAACAAACGCCTCCTCAGACTACCGGCTTTGAATTTTTCGGGACTACTTTTGGTGCCTCCATCCTAGTGAATTTGTCTTTCAGAAACGACAAAATCGAGCTAAGTGACCTTCTCTTCCACAATTATAACATGCTTTGACGGCATGGACGCAGCTTTGATCGATGTGTCCCTCTCCTCCGCATTTGAAGCATACGACAGTGGTCTTTTCCTTCCTTAACAACGGGTGTCGGTGCCGACGCCTTTCCATCATTGTTGAATCTCCTTTTTTTGAAATGTCCATTCTATTGTTTTGGCCCCGATTACCACCAAGTGGTTACCATATCCGCCCGTTGATTCCTCCACGCTTGTTGTCACCGCTCGATGACTACTCTCGCCGGTATTATAATTTTGCTTACCGCTTCTTTTAGTCAAGGTTGACTCATTATCGCGCTTCCACTAATCGAGCCCTATTTACAACATCCGAATACAAACACGCTTTATGAGAAATAAGATGTTGACGATCTCCCGCTTCAAACCTCTTAAAACATTCGCCATTCTCTCTTCATTATCCACCAAGTGGGATTTAAACCGTGATAACTCCGCAAATTTTGCCTCAGATCGCGTATTACCTGGCCATATTGTTTTGTTCCAACTTGATAAACTCCACCTCCTTCATGTGGCGTAATACTTTCAGAAAGTATTTGTCGCTGAATGCCTCCCGAACTTCTCCCAAGATATCTTCAAGACAAAGAAGTCGAGTACGCTTTTACCGATTCCCACCAAGAATCCGCCTCTCCGCAACATAAAGGCTAGAAGGGAACCTTTGCTCCTGAGCATCCCAAGACATCAAATATCTTGGTAATCTGCTTTATCCATGCTTCCGCCGTAAGTGGGTTTCTGCTTCCTTAAACTCCGGTGGTCCCCTCAATTGTTTAATGGTGACCGCCCGAGAGTTTTCCGTGTTTCCACCCCACGCTTTTGGACAGAGTCGCTTTCTCATCATTGCCAGATAAATCGATAAAGCCTCCGAACATTCGATCATTCATCATTTGGTCGTTGTTGTTGTTTGCATGAGGATTGTCGCCTCGATGCACATTATCCCGATTATTGATATGTGGTGAATCAACGATCGTCTCGCGCTTCCATTGCTATTCTCAACATTCTCGATGTCATTTTCAGACATCGCCACAAAACAAAAGGTTAATCGACATGTAACAAATTATCCCTATCTTCCGACCAACCAATAAAATAAAGACATAAACTTAGGTAGGTCATACTAGCAAGGTATTCCCCGCCTCTCCTCCTAGTACTATTCTCACATCTTAGCTGTGGATCATATCCCTAAGCTCGATACCAACCGCGACGCCCCAAAATTAGGTATACATCACCCATCTGGGTCGCCACTTACATGGTATGTAATTTAAATACAACTTACTAATATAACTGCCGTGGTACAATAATTATATAAACGTGAGTTTGAATACAAATATCGTCTACTAGATATTATACAAACTCAAAAGGAGTCCTCATTACAATTATTATCACACTATTTTGCTGTAATAGTGAGGACTACTAATGCTATCTTCGTGACCATCACTGCCGCTCCGACTCGTCCCAAATTTATATTCTCATTTCCTCAAGAGAATAAAGGAAAGAAAGGGTGAGCTCAACTAGCCCAAGAAGAAATATTATGACTAAGATAATGCGTAATAAATTATCATTAGCCTTCAATAATGTTAAACCGATAAAATATAATAAACATCAAGTTTAATCATAGCAATGAACAAGCAATCCATTAAAAGAGTCAAGTAGAAAATAAAATCTACTATCTTTTATGATTTAAAAGGTTTTTCATCATCGTTATATAGCCGAGACTCAATTTTAATAAATAATCCACATCATCGAATCACCCCGCACTACGCCAAGGATATTCTTTTTTAAGATCACGACCACAATTATTCACGCACTACGCCAAGAATATTTCAGGTATTCATTAATGGTCATGATCATGCCAACAATCGGCCCATCAATGCACTACTACTAATCGAGGATTTTTACCACATCATTTGTAATATTACTGGCCATGATTACACCAATAGTCTCTCGGTCATAATCATACCAAGTCCATCTATGCACTACAGCCATGGATGACTTTCAAAAAAATATAAATACGAGGATGATGACAATGATATAAGAATTCAATAAAACAAGTTCAAGAATTATTTTATCCAGAATTATTAACGCCCAAATTGTCAACACGACATCGCTTTTGTAGAGTAAAATTCAAGAATGATCGTAAGAATATTTCCATGAAAAGATATCGATGAAACATAAATATCAAGGATATTCTACTAATTTCATGGAGTATGTAAGTCAAAGTTTTAACCAACCGGGTATAATAAAGAATGGAATAACAAAAGAAATCACCACGCATGCGATAGATCAAGATGCAATAAAAGTTATTCCAATGTAATAATATAATAACGGAACCAGTCGTGAAAACACATGCATGTGATGTTCCAAATGTAATAATAAAGAATGGAACCAGTCCGTAAAAACACATGCATGTGATGTTCCAATGTAATAATAATAAAGATTTTAACCAGTCCTGTAAAACACATGCATGTGATGTTCCAATGTAATAATAATAAAGATTTTAACCAGTCCGGTGTAAAACACATGCATGTGATGTTCCAATGTAATAATAGAAGAATGTCACCAAGTATAGGGTAAACCACGTATACAAAAGTTATTCCAAATGTAATAATAAGCAATGGAATAACAAGAATAACACCCTTTCTTCATGAATAAGAAAGAATAACACCTTCTTTACTGGTATTGGTAGGAGATTGAATATCGCAAAATGGTAATAAAAAAATAACTCTCTTTCTTCTTCTCTTATTCTCTCTATACTTTCTCTCTCTATAAATTGAATGAATTCGTGAAAATAATGTAAAAGCATTTACAAGTATTTTACTAATAAAGTAGGTGTAAGACCTCAAATTTTTTAAATAAAAAGGAATTTCCTTTATTTATTATTTTGAAATAAGTAAGGGTTGATTTGATTAATGTGGATAGTTAAGGGTTAAATACGCAAATATTTCAAAATAAGCAAGTGGTTATAAAATATTCATTTTGTTTTGGGAATATTCGTTTGGTCGTGGAATATTCTGATCGCTTGGGAATATTCGTGGAATATTCGTATCGACAGAGCATTGATGGGCCCCATAATAAAAAGCGATTGGATGAGGAAAACGACAAAGTTTGGGTGGTTATAAAATAACTACGTAGTTGTTACCAAGTAAGATCGTTGAATACCCTATGGTTAAAATACAAGAATACGCGCGGGTCGCATAAAGAAATACACCAGATTGCACAAAGATTGTTGAATTATCGATCCTTACGTAAGAAGGCACTACTCAATAATTTTCACAAAGAGTTATCGCTCAATATTTTATTTTATCGATTCAATAATTGCTGCTATTGATATTTTATATTATCATTGCTTCAATAATTGTCATCGCACAAGATTTCCCATTATCGATCAATAATTCATATTATTTGAATAATATTATTAGATAACATTATTGGCAATGTCTAGAAAGTTCTGTCTAAGGAGAGGTTTGGTCACCTAATTGCGCTACCAAGAAGAGAGATCCTTATCGAAAGCCCCTCTTTCCGGGAACAACTGTCATTATAAATGTGATTTCGTAATATTATTTGTGAATAATTAATTATCGATTCATATGATAAGGAAATATTTATTTTATATGAATATAAATGATGGATTTATTTATGTGGTTATTAATGAAGGAATTAATGTTGAGGTGTTTTATCAAGATTTTATCTGATCGAGGTATTAAAAATCAAATCGTGGGTTTTCAGATATATCATGGAGTTATAATTTTTAATCCCGACCGCTGGATCGTGGTAATTTTTGGGTATGTTATACATACATAAGTTGAGTATATGTCCACAAATTTTGAACCGCTAAAATTCACTTAATGATTTGTTATGAATTTTAAGAGGTGTCTGATTCTAAATTAGGTTTATAATTGATTTTGGTGGAAAATTCTAGAATTGAGTGGGCCCCACTTGTGGGGTTGGTGAAGAAATGTGCTGAATTTTATTTCAAATGTGGTGGGTGGCAATATAAGCAGTAAAGCCATCGTGTAAAGAAAGTCAAGTCCGCTTTTTATGGCTAACATTTTCCTATAAATGAGGGCTGTTAGAATTGAAAATCACACCGTAAACAAAGTTTTCTCTTTTCTCTATATTATCGAGCGATTTTGTGAGTATTTAGATACTTTGAGAGTTGTTGTCAAGATAAGTTTCATTCAAAGATCACTTCCCGACCTTTCCTTCCAAGTAATCGATTCTTCGAGGTAAGTGGATGTTATTTTTTCTCAAATGATATTATTTCTTCAATATCATTACGTCAAATATCGATGGAACTTTTTATCAAATTTGGAACTTTTTCATGCTTGGGTTACTATTCTGGGTTACTATTCATGAGTTACTATTCACGAAGTTACTATTCATGAAAGTTACTATTCACGAAGTTACTATTCACGAGTACTATTCATGAAGCGTGAAGATGTTTTTTGTGGAATTTCTATCTTTTGGTGTTTGAGTTACTATTCACGATACTCAAGACTATTCACGATACTAAGACTATTCATTCAATATCAAGACTATTCAATCGAAAAATGAAAATTTTTCTTTTCGTCTAAAATATCTATTTCGGATACTAGCTTTGATCAGATCCATGTTTTGATCATTCTCGAATTTTACACCACTACGATTATTTTTGAGGTATTTTGGACACGGATAAAACAAAGTACTTAATCCTTAATCCTTAATCCTTGTCATTTTGTTTCAATCGATTCGCTTCTTTAAAAATATTTTCATCATCCTCGCCTTAAATGATGATATTATTGAATATCTTTCGCCCAGAAGCAGCAAAAAGATGAATGATTTTCAAGAATATCTTTGGCCCAGAAAAGATGAATGAATAAATGAATAGTGACAAGAATATCTTTGGCCCGTAGTAAAAGATGAATGTGTGTTTAAATGAATACGACCGATCGATGAATATCTTTGGCCTTTAGTGCAAAGATGAACAAAAGTTGAGATGAATACGACCGATTGATGAATATCTTCGCCTCAGAAAAGTAAAAGATGAATATTTGATTCGAGATGAATATCGATTGATGTTACAGGATAAAATATTGATGATGGACCGTTAAATTCATAGATTATAAGAGATTTCATTCTCTACGTAACTCTTCTATGAATTATTATTTCACCGTAATATTGATCTCAAACTTGTTGCCTATCAGATTCTATCGATTTTTTCCTCGTTGGAGACTAACGATAATTTGTCAGATATTATCTTAGTCATAACATTCTTTATCGGGCTAGTTGAGCTCACCCTTTCCTTGTTGTTCCATTTTTCTTCTCAGAGGCTAGAATGTAAATGAAGTACTAGCTGGGGTATGGAATGAAGGTTCTAGAGAGAGTTGTTTAGTAGTCCTCACCATTATTGTAAAATAATGTATCAATAAATGTGATGAGGATTTATTTTGAGTATAAATATATCTCTGTAAGATAATATTTGTATTTAAACTCACGCTTTATTGTTGTGATAATAAAGTCAGTAGTTGTTTCGTACTCATGTATTTGGCACTCGTAATGGGTTGGATGGAATGGACCTATTTTGGGGTCGCCACATGCTTGGTATCGTAGCTTAGGATACGATCTCCATGAGATCGGGAATAGTAATCCAGAGGGAGAGACGAGTAAATCCTTCGCTAAAGGTGTCCTACCTAAGCTTATTTGTTAGTCGGGTCAAGATATAGGATATTATGTGATATATCGATTTATTTAATTAACCCTTGTTTTACGACAAAGATTTGAGAATGTCGATCGAGAATATTAATAGTGGTGTAAATGAGACCGTGGAGATGCCTCAGATTTAACAACGAGGAGAACGCGCAACAGTCGGCAATGTACCTCCCGTGAATAACACCACCGAAAGCAGATGATGAACGAGGATGTTTAGAAGCTTTTTATAGCTCATGCAAAATCGCACGAGGAGACTCGTGTTCAAAATACATGGAGGAGATGATAAGAATTCACGGGTGGTCACAAATGCAAGCAGCTCAAAGAGTTGGGACCACCTGCAATTTGGGAAAGCCGATCCGATCACGGCATGGAAACACGGGTCAAGCAAATTACCAAGATATTCGATGTCTGGGATGCACGAAGGAATGTAAAGTTCCATTCGCTACTTTTATGTTCCGTATGGCGAGGCAGACATCGTGGGAATCATGAAGTTGCACTCCATCCAAACCGCACTCAAAGATGTCATGGGAGACGCTTTCAGAAATAGTTCAATGACAAGTACTTCCTCGAAAGTATTCGCTATATATGAAGGAAGTGGAGTTTATTAGATCGAGCAGTAATAACACGATTTGTCCCAAAGACGAGGTAAGTTCATGAGTTATCCGTGTTTGCACCTCATTTGGTGGAGAATGAGGAACGATGACGCGGATGTTTCGAGAGGTTTGAAACCCTAAGATACGCCAAGATCTCATTTCTCATAATTTTTCTCTATTCAGATGTTGTCAACAGGCTCATTGTTAGAAAGCGAGATAACGAAGTACGCTCAACCGAGGGACCATAACCAGATCATATCAAAGATAAGAAATCATCGTAATAACGATAACCAAATGGAGAAAGAAGAATACGGACAAAGGCAGAACCACTCCGTGGTAATCGTGGGCTATGAAAATAAGAAGAAGCGAATCTGGGAGGAGATTTTAAAAGAGGAGATTCAACAACCACCATGAAGAAGACGCCGCCAAAAAAGCAATCGGTTCCAAGTGGAGGAGAAAGACCACCCGGTCAGATGATGTTATAAATGCGGAAAGAGGGATGATATCACCAAACCGCCCACAACAGCTTTAAGGTATGCTATAATTGTGGAAAAGAAGGACATATCGCCGAGATCAGACGATATCGAAAACCCACCCAATGGAATGGTGACTCAAAAGGATGTCCAAGTAAAAGTCAAAGTCAACGATTCTCGGAAGAGCGTTTGTCGTGGACTTCCATTAAAATACGAGGAACCCGAACGGTTAGCAGCACGTTAGTTAATTATAAATTCGCATAAGTTTATACCTTACTAGATAACCTGCTTCTACCCATTCTTTTATCTCTTGCTTTCATACCAACGCTTGAACTCGACTACGAGAAATTAGATTTTGACCTATTTATGGAGACTCCGCTAGAGAAACTTTCATTACATCCGTTGTTTAAAAATCTTGTTTGATTCAAGTTGGCACCATTACATTACCGTTAACCTTATTTCTATAAAGATATTTTTTTTTGGGGATTTAAGGTTAACTACTCATCACGCCAAAATTGATTGCTTTTGTAAGGTCATAGTTTTCATATTCCTAAGCAAACTCGTTATTCAATTCAAGCAATCAAACCATCAGAAGTCAAACATTTTCATATCAAGCCATGAAGTCATTCGCTTATTACGGATGTCAAGTTTTCTTAGTCCATGTTATGGATTTGAATAAAGACACGCCGATTTGAATAATATTCTTGTTGTTATTGATTTTTCCCGACGATTTCAAGAATTTTCGCTTACTCCCAAAGATCGATATTAAATTTTGTATCGACTTTGAACCCCAGACAAAACTCATTTCTAAAATCTCATATCGAATGGCTCCTATTGAACTTCGTGAGTTAAAATTCAACTATAGAATTTGGTACCGAGCCTTTTTATCTTGTGACTTTTTCAGGAATTCACCCAAGCCGCACTCTCGTAGGGGACGCCATATTCGCAAGCGATAGTAAATCGATAGTGTCATTGTGACGCTATCCAAGATTGGGATATGAGTCACAGCTTGAGAGCAACCTAAGTCAAGAATCTAAATACGTAGTTTTTTCAGCTTAGTTGGTTATTATCGGAGATTCGTCAAGGATATTCTCGAATCGCTATTCCATTAACGCAAATTTAACTCGTAGAGATACAAAATTCGAATGGAGCAAGGAATGTGGGAAGAGCTTCAAGAACTCAAGAGGAGACTCATTTCAAAGACATGTTCGACCATGCCATCCTCGAAAAGTTTAACGTGGTAAATGACGTGTTGAGTAGAAGATCGATACAAGCACGAAGTACGAATATTGTCAAAGACTCATTTCAGATAATATACAAATAATAGAGATGGAGATGAAAACTCTAGGTACCCACGTGATGATATACGGTACGTACGATGATGATATACTTAGTATAATCGATTTTAATCGATAAAGTTAAAGTCGCTCAAGCTACACACCGAGCCGATGAATTTGAAGAAGGAGGTGCAAGAAGTTGTTATTTTAAAAGCGAGAATCGGTGAGGTGAGGAAAGCTCAAACCTTCGATTTATTAATCCATTTGAAATTCTCGATCGAATAGAACGCGGGCCTATAGACTCGCTTTTACCACCAAGTACGACGCGCGGTTCATAACGCTTTTCACACGATCGATGTTACGAAATATGTGGACTAATTCAAACACGCTATCGAAGTTAGAACCCCACGAGATAGCCAAGACTTAACGATGACGAGGAGGTACCGCCAAGATTTTGATAGAAGAAAGAATACGACCTATGCATCGAGGTTATACCATAAGTTAAAGTTTTGTGGAGAAACCATGTTATTGAGGAAATGACCGGGAGTTGGAAACTAAAATGAAAGCGAGGTATCTTTACCTTTTCAAACACCAGTACGCACGCCAATTTCGAGGATTAAATTTCATAAGGAGGGAGGTCAGAAGACCTCAAATTTTTTAAATAAAAAGGAATTTCCTTTATTTATTATTTTGAAATAGTAAGGGTTGATTTGATTAATGTGGATAGTTATGGGTTAAATACGCAAAAATATTTCAAAATAAGCAAGTGGTTATAAAATATTCATTTTGTTTGGGAATATTCGTTTGGTCGTGGAATATTCTGATCGCTTTGGGAATATTCGCACGATTCGCACGCAGTAAATGTGTGTGGGCCCCATAACGGAAAGTTTATTGGATGAGGAAAACGCACAAAGTTTGGGGTGGTTATAAATAACTATAGTAGTTGTTACCAAGTAAGATCGTTGAATACCTTGTGGTTAAAATAAGAATACGCTGGTCGCACAAAGAAGATTACCAGATTGCACAAGATTGTTGAATTATCGATCCGCACGTAAGATGGCACTACTCAATAATTTTCACAAAGAGTTATCGCTCAATATTTTATTTTATCGATTCAATAATTGTCGCTATTGATATTTTATATTATCATTGCTTCAATAATTGTCATCGCACAAGATTTCCCATTATCGATCAATAATTCATATTATTTGAATAATATTATTAGATAACATTATTGGCAATGTCTAGAAAGTTCGTTCTAAGGAGAGGTTTGGTCACCTAATTGCGCCGCCAAGAAGGAGAGATCCTTATCGAAAGCCCTCTTCCCGGGAACTACCGGTCATTATAAATGTGATTCTCGTAATATTATTTGTGAATAATTAATTATTGATTCATATGATAAGGAAATATTTATTTTATATGAATATAAATGATGGATTTATTTATGTGGTTATTAATGAAGGAATTAATGTCGAGGTGTTTTATCAAGATTTTATCTGATCGAGGTATTAAAAATCAAATCGTGGTTTTTCAGATATATCATGTGAGTTATAATTTTTAATCCGACCGCTGATCGTGGTAATTTTTGGGTATGTTATACATACATAAGTTGAGTATATGTCCACAAATTTTGAACCGTTAAAATTCATTTAATGATTTGTTATGAATTTTAAGAGGTGTCTGATTCTAAATTAGGTTTATAAATTGATTTTGGTGGAAAATTCTAGAATTGAGTGGGCCCCACTTGTGGTTGGTGAAGAAAAATGTGCTGAATTTTATTTCAAATGTGGTGGGTGGCAATAGTAAAGCAGTAAAGCCATCGTGTAAAGAAAAGTCAAGTCCGCTTTTACGGCTAACATTTTCCTATAAATAGAGGGCTAAGTTAGAATTGAAAATCACACCGTAAACAAAGTTTTTCTTTCTCTCTATATTATCGAGTTTATTTTGTGAGTATTTAGATACTTTGAGAGTTATTGTCAAGATAAGTTTCATTCAAAGATCTATTCCCACCTTTCCTTCCAAGTAATCGATTCTTTCGAGGTAAGTGGATGTTATTTTCTTCTCAAATGATATTATTTCTTCAATATCATTACGTCAAATATTGGTTGGAACTTTTATCAAATTTGGAACTTTTTTCATGCTCTGGGTTATTATTCATGAGTTACTATTCACGAAGTTACTATTCATGAGTTACTATTCACGAAGTTACTATTCACGCAGTACTATTCATGAAGCGTGAAGATGTTTTTTTTGTGGAATTTCTATCTTTGGTGTTTGAGTTACTATTCACGATACTCAAGACTATTCACGATACTAAGACTATTCATTAATATTTAAGACTATTCATCTAAAAATGAAAATTTTCTTTTCGTCTAAAATATCTATTCGGATACTAGCTTTGATCAGATCCATGTTTTGATCATTCTGAATTTTACACCACTATGATTATTTTTGAGGTATTTTTGACATGGATAAAACAAAGTACTAATCCTTAATCCTTAATCCTTGTCATTTTGTTTCAATCGATTCGCTTCTTTAAAAATATTTTCATCATCCTCTACCTTAAATGATGATATTATTGAATATCTTTGGCCCGTAGAAAGTAAAAAGATGAATGATTTCAAGAATATCTTCGGCCTCAGTAGTGCAAAGAGAATGAATGAATTTTCAAGAATATCTTTTGGCTGTAAAGTTTAAATGAAAAGATGAAGCGGTGTTTAAATGAATACGATCGATCGATGAATATCTTTGGCCTTTAGTGCAAAAAAGATGAACAGTGTTGAGATGAATACGACCGATTGATGAATATCTTCGGCTCAGAAAGCAAAAGATGAATATTTGATTCGAGATGAATATCGATTGATGTTACAGGATAAAATATTGATGATGGATCGTTAAATTCATAGATTATAGTAGATTTCATTCTCTACGTAACTCTTCTATTAATTATTATTTCACCGCGTAATATTGATCCGAAACTTGTCATTCATCAGATTCTATCGATTTTTTCCTCGTTGGAGACTAACGATAATTTGTTGTATATTATCTTAGTCATAACATTCTTTATCGGGCTAGTTGAGCTCACCCTTTTCCTTGTTGTTCCATTTTTCTTCTCGTGAGGCTAGAATGTAAATGAGTACTAATGGGTATGGAATGAAGGTTCTAGAGAGAGTTGTTTAGTAGTCCTCACCATTATTGTAAAATAATGTATCAATAAATGTGATGAGGATTTATTTTGAGTATAAATATTGTCTGTAAGATAATATTTGTATTTAAACTCACGCTTTATTGTTGTGATAATAAAGTTGTAGTTGTTTCGCATCTACGATTTGGCTTCGAGACTGGGTAATGGAATGGATGGAATGGACCTAGAAGATTTTTGGGGTCGCAAGTGGCACAAGTGGTTTCGCCTTTGTAATGTGAAAAGCACAAGTGGTTCGACTCATAATGTGAAAGGTAAGTGGTTTGGACGTATTAAAGGTAATTACTATCGACGGTAAGGTAATTACTATTCACAAGGTAATTACTATTGGACGAAGATAATTACTTATCGACGGAAGGTAAATACTATATATCGAAGGTAATTACTTATTATCGAAGGTAATTACTATTCACAAAGGTAATTACTATTGTGAAGAGACTCTTAGATGATGACATATGGGCCCCCATAAAATAATCAAACTTACCACAAACGCCCCATAATGAGACTCTTTTTATATACATTAAGGATTGAATAAATATTACCACAAATCATTTTATTTTTAATCAACACATTTTTAATCTTTCAACAATTATTAATCATTTATAACTTGTCGTCTCAATTAATAATATAATATATTATATGGATGATCAATGTGACAATAATTGAATCAATAATATAAGAGATATGATCAAAGAATTACCGAGTGACTTCTCACGTAAAGCATCAATAATCAATACCATGTGCTACTATGCAACCACGCCAGACATCGCACTTTTACCAAGGGTAGTTCAACAGTTTTAATTCAGTAACACCTCCGCCGTTATTTTTATAAAATATTTTTGTCGTTTTCTCAATCCGAAATAATAATTACGTTATGGGATCCACCAATGATTGAGTTATTTATTTAATATTCCCTAACAAAAGAATATTCCCTCATCAAACTAATATTTTATAACAACTTGCATACTTTTGTAAAATTTATAAATATTACCCACAACTATAACATTATATCAAATTTATTCCATAATATTCAAAAATAATATTTATAGAAAAATTCATACGTATTTATAAAGTTGGGGTCTTACATGGATAATTTGTGGTCGTGATACTAATGAATACACGATTATCTTTGGTTGTAGTGCATGGATAATTTGTGGTCGCGTGATACTAATGAATACACGATTATCTTTCGCCGTAGTAGTATGGATAATTTGTGGTCGTGATACTAATGAATACACGATTATCTTTAAGTAGTAGTGTAATGGATAATTTGTGGTCGCGGATACTAATGAATACACGATTATCTTCGGTAGTAGTGCATGGATAATTCGTGGTCGTGATACTTAATGAATATCTCGCCCGTAGTGAAGAATTGATTCGATGATATGGATTAATTATTGAAATGAGTCTCAAAGAATGAAATATTAATTCATGGATGTGGTAAAAGTCATCTTTGGTCGTAGTGCATTGATAGACTTGGTATGATTATGACCAAGGATTATTCGAAGATAATCACGACCGTAATTGAAAACATGAATATCCTTGGCCAATTGGTGCATAGATAATTCGTGGTCGTGATACTATTAATTGCGTCTCAAAGATTATTGGTTTCTGAGTTGTATATCTTTGGCCTGTAGTGCAAAGATAAATTGTTAATGAATATCTTTGGCGGATTGCGAAGATGAATTTAATATTTTTAACGATAAAGGTATTCAAGGTATCCTCACTCTTTATCATATCAGTATCGCACACTAATTTCGAAATTAAATTTCATAAGAAGGGAGATTGTAAGACCCCGGCTTTTATAAATAAAGATGAATTTTCTATAAATATTATTTTGAATATTATGGAATAAATTTAATATAATGTTATAGTTGTGGGTAATATTTATAAATTTTGCAAAGTAAGCAAGTTGTTATAAAATATTCGTTTGGCTGGGAATATTCTTTTTGTGGGGAATATTAAATGACGACTACTCAATCGATGGTGGACCTCTAACTAAGTATTGTCGTAGTTAGAAAAGCGACAAAATTATCTTTCTATAAAAATAACAGCAGAGGTGATACCGTTAAAACCGTTGAACTACCCGGTAGTAAAAAAGTACGAGAATCTGGCGTGGTTGATAAGTAGCATTGCGGTATTGATTATTGATCTTTACGTAAGAAGTCGCTAGCTATACTCAATTATCGCTTTCAAGAATCACGATCATATCTCTTATATTATTGATTCAATTATTGTCACAAGATCATCCAGATAATATGTTATATTATTAATTGAGACGACAAGTTATAAATGATTAATAATTGTTGAAAGATTAAATATGTGTTGATTAAAAATAAAATGATTTGTGGTAATATTTATTCGATCCTTGATGTATATAAAAAAGTCATTACAGGACGTTTGTGGTAAGTTTGATTATTTTATGGGGGCATATGTCATCATCTAAGAGTCTCTTCGTCAAATAAGATTTACCTTTGTGAATAGTAATTACCTTTGTGAATAAGTAATTACCTTTGTCAATAGTATTTACCTTTGTGAATAGTAATTACCTTTGTGAATAAGTAATTACCTTCGTCAATAGTATTAACTTCGCTAATAGTAATTACCTTCGTCAATAGTAATTACCTTCATCAATAGTAATTACCCTTCGCAAATAGTAGTTGTCCCTTCAATATTACTCAAAGAGTTAATCGCCTTCTTGATTGTTCCAAGGGTTAATTACCCTTCATGAAATAGTAGTTGTCTCTTCAATATTACCAAGAGTCATTTTGACCCTTCGTTAACACTCAAGAGCCACCCCGCTTTTTTTCTATAAATAGAAAAGTTTTATTCCTTCATTATTTCTTATTTAATTCATCAAACTCTAGAGATAAACTATAGAGAGAAAGAAGAAAAGTATTCGCTACTTCACTTTTCCAATATTCAGGTTCTTCTAAGGTAAGGGATATTATTTGTTGTGATCCGTAAGGGTGTTATTCTTTCTTATTTATGAAGAGAACTTACGTTATTCCGTTCTTTATTATTCATTGGAATAACTGTGATACGCCAGATACCTACTATACTTGGTGAAATCCTCTGTTATTCCATTTTATTATTATTCGTTGGAATAACTCAGATATCCATGGATACCCTATACATAATCAGATATCGTGGTTTACCCTATACTTGGTGACATTCTTCTATTATTCATTGGAACATCCTCGTCATGTGGTTTTACACGGATTCTGGTTAAAATCTTTATTATTATTACGTTGGAACATCCTGCTCATGTGTTTACACCGGACTGGTTAAAATCTTTATCATTCTCGTTGGAATATCCTATCTCGGTGTTTTTTAATCGGATCCGGTTTCATCTTTATTATTACGTTAGAACATCCCGTAGGTGTGAATTTCACCGACCAGTTACGTTATTATTATTACATTGGAATAACTGCTTACATGCCAAGATCGCATTTGCGTGGTGACGATTTTGTTATTCCATTCTTTATTATACCTGGGTTGGTTAAAACTTTGACTTCTATACTCCATGAAATTAGTAGAATATTCTTCGATATTTGCGTTTCATCCAAAGATCTTTTCATGAAAATATTCTTCCGATCATTCTTGAATTTTACTCTACAAAACAAGATCACGTCGACAATTTGGACGTTATTAGTTTCTGAATAAATTAATTAAATGAACTTGTTTTATTGAATTATTATGTCATCACATCATCCTCATGTTATATTATGTTATCTATGGCTTACGCATAGATAGATGAATTTAGTATGATTATAATGCGATCATTCTAGATAATCGTGGCATTGTTATAAATAATGTGATAAAAGTCCCTCGTTGGCGTATAATGCAGTTGATGGATAGTTTTTGGTATGATTATGACTAGGGTGATTCTAAGATAATTAATTATTGATAATTTGATGAAAATCCTCGACCGTAGATGAGGATGATTAGATATTATGGTTTATTCAATAAATCGAGTCTTAGTGATAAAATTTATGAAAACCTTTAAAACTAAAAAAGATAGTAGATTTTATTTTCTACTTGACTCTTTTAATGGATCAGATGTTCAGTTCCACTGCAGATTAAACCGGTTGTCTATTGTATTTTATCGGTTTAACATTGTTGAAGACTATTGATAATTTATTCTGCATTATCTTAGTTATAATATTTTTTACTACTGGCCATTGAGTTTTACCCTTTCTTTCACCGCTCTCTCTTGAGGAAATAAGAATATAAATTTATTTGGACGAGTCGGGGAGCAGAGTAATGGTAGGAGGATAGCGATTAGTAGTCCTCATTATTCCGTGAAATAGTGTGATAATAATTGTAATGAGGACTCTCTTTCGAGTTCAGTATAATATCTATGAGACAATATTTGTAGATTCAAACTCACGATTTTACGTCGTATTATCTACGGCAGTTATATTAATAAGTTGTATTTAAATTTATACCACGTAAGAATGTAGCAAGACGAAGATGGGTGACGATATTTAACTAATTTCAAGGCGTCACAATAAAGTCATCAACTGATTATGTGCACCCTACTATACAATTAGGAAGTTAATAGTCAAAATGAAATAAATCAAAAATAATTTTTTGTTGAAGAATGAAATAAATTTTTAAGTTTCATGATTTTTTAGTTTTACGAACATATTTATTGTGTCTATTAAAAATATAATAATAGTCGATCTACATATGTAATTTTACAAGTGATGATATATTAGAAATTTTACATGATTTTATAATTAAAAATAAAATTGACAGAAAAGAGAATGAATCACTTATTTTTGAAACAACGGAATCTATCGTATTTCTTTATTTATTTATTTTTATGTGGGGGTGAATTTGTTGCATTTATTTATATTCATATGTAGTATTTTCTTTTAATTAATTATTTATTATTATTATTTTGTGTGGGGATTTTGCAGCAATGTTTGGGTTTTGCTAAAATGCTCCGACGCCCAGCAACTCAAAGTTGGTGTTGAAGGTGGGGCAAGTGACAGAGAAACACAGAGGAGCCGTAACAGTAGTAGCAATGGCTTCATCGAGCGCACCAAAAGAGGAACAGCGAGAATTAGAGAACAAAGCTAACGATCTCAGCAAACTCCAAAAAGGTCATCTTCTCTCTCCTCCTATCCCCCCCTTCACCTCTTCCTCCAATTAACGCTAACCCTAATACAATCCCAACTTTGTTGTTCATTTGATCTGAGCATCTTTATATATAATTAATTGTAACTGCATGCCCTATTATACTATGAACTTCCTCAGACATTGCAAAGAACCACCAAGTCAGAAAAAAGTATACCATCCAGCTCGGTGAAAACGAGCTCGTCCTCAAGGTCTCTCTTATTTATTTTTTGTTAATATATATATATATATATATGTTATTTGTTTAAATTCTCAAAAATTGATGTGTTAATATGTTTGAAGGAGTTGGATCTGTTGAAGGAGGATGCAAATGTGTACAAATTGATAGGGCCGGTTCTTGTGAAGCAGGATTTGGCAGAGGCTAATGCGAATGTTCGCAAGCGTATTGATTACATTTCTGCTGAATTGTAAGTTGATGTATATATTCTCATTTTATTTTATTTTTCTTAGCTCTGGCAATTTGTATAATCACTAGGTGGTTGATTCTTGGTTACGTTACCTTTTTGCAACTTATTTGGAGAGGAAATATTTTTGGTACTATGTACAATCATGTATCGTCTAATTGTATGACGCGGCAGCTCTTGGTTGCAGTTTGAATCATAAAATAGGTTTTGCCATAATGCACTGACCCTTTGTAAGGTAATAAAACATAATATAATGGTAGATGATAATTACAGTTTCTCCATTTCTTACTTGAGATTTTGTAGCAATCAACAAGTCATAGCATTACATGCTAAATTGTGTTTGTTTCGCTTTAAGTGGGGTTGCAATGGAATGCGTTATGCAAGTTCAAAATGAAAGGGTGTAATTGTTACTTTATTGACTTTTGTTCACTTTGTTGAAATTAACTCAAATTGATATTTGGGAATGGGTGTAATGTTTACTTTATTGACTTTTGTTCACTTTGTTGAAATTGACTCAAATTGATATTTGGGAATATAGTTATTATGGTATAATACGTTGTAATGGGCGTGCCAAATGAAAAAAAAAAGGATCACTTTTACGTAATGACCTATTGGAAAAGCTACTAGATTGAGGCGACATTTGGTTTGGGTCTTCTCATGGTAGTAGCTCCATAACACCAGGCCGAGAAACCCGGGCAATCACTCCCCTATGTGCGACAATTGCTCATTGCGTGAAAGCAACATTTTTTTTGTTTGGTTCTTGCATTATACAACAATGGTTGTTTAATTTGTGTTTGCTACCGTGATTTTGTGTTTGTAATTTGGATTGTGTGCATAGTTGTCATGACGTCGCCTAGGCGATGCTTAGGCTTCCTGGCACTGGTGCATGGCAAGGCGACGACTTGGACATCGTGCGCCTTGGCAGTTGGCCTAAAGTTAAGTTATTTAACCCATGACCAATTAACTTTTCTACTGTTCCAACCCATGACCTATCACTTAAAAGAGGGAATAATTACTACTAAATTTGTAATCCATTCAAAAATAAAAACAAAAATAGGTAATACATTGAGAGTTCGATACTATGATTTGATGAATGATTTTATGTGGTGTTTGTTGACTTGTTTTACTAGTTTTTAATGTCAAGTGTTTCATGTTTGATTGTTAAGTGTTGATATAATTATGTTTTTAATGATATTTTATAATATTAATTATTATGTTTTGGGTTTTAGTATATATAAAATTTTATCGTTCAATGTATTTTTGAAGTAAAAATAAATAAGATTTAAATTACACATTGTGAACTACTTGTTGTCATACAGACGCCATGGCGTACGCCTTATCGCCTAGGCGTTTTGACGATTAGCTACCATGGCGCCATGACAACTATGATTGTGTGTCTTGTTTGATTGGCCTTGTATACTTATTATCGTTGTTTTGTTTTATTTTGATTATGTAATATACCTTTTGTGTAATAGGAAGCGTTTGGATGCAACACTTCAAGATTTGGGGGAAAAGCAAAATAGCAAGAAAGAATCGGTATGTACATTTTTTTTCTTCATATCTTTTCATAATTACCCTTCCATCTCTCATGATGCATTTCCTTATTTATTTTCCTGTCAAAACGAGAGTTGTGGTGTCATTCATTCCGAGATACATAAATCTGCTGGGAATTTAATATTTCATAGAATAAGGACTTTTGTTATTTCTGTGTTCTTTTCCCTGCGAAAGGGGTGGTGCTTTGATCTAAAGCTTTAAAAGTACACCTAGACAATAATAAACAAATGGTATCTTCAGGAAATTCAGTTTATTACATTTTCTTTCCTTGGTGCCCACCTTTTTAAGCGGTAGCAGATCGTTCAAGCTAAAAGCTGGTGATTTGTTAATGTTTAGGGTCTTGGCAGTTTGCTGAGTGTTATATTTTCATTTTTTTTAGAAGGAATAAGGAAAAGGTCAAAAAATTCTGAAACAAAAATAGGTGTACAAGATTTAGAGGTTTGGTGGAAGCCTTCTCCTTCTTCATGACAGAGAAGATCAGAAACACTCCAACTCCCTTTAAGCTACATGTTGACAGAACATTTTTCCCTTGGTAATTTTATTTTTTTTTATTTTTTTTATTTTGGGTGGGGTGGGGAGCTGGCGACATTGTTTTTTGAGATCTTATTGTCGTCAAAACCCCCCCTCCTACCCTTGGTTTGTTGAGAACTTTTGACAAAAAAGTTTAAAACTAATGCATAATTATTTATTGCTGGTATGGGACTATTACGAGTGAAGTCAATTCTATTTTCTTGGTGCTTGGATGCATAAATCATCTTCTCCTGTTCAGCATATAAATTTAATTTCATCTATAATTCAGAATTCATGCTAGAAATCTACTTATTTAATCTTTACAAAATTTAAAGATGAGGGTCCATGTGTGTATGCCACCCAGTTTTCTTAAATACAGTTTGGGGGAAAGGATAATGGCCTCCATGCGGAATGATATATCTTTTGAACATAGGATCAAATGACATGAAAAGGTTCAATGGAAGCCACAAAAAGCTCCCATATCTTTGTTACAATCATTATTTTCTTTCTTTAGTCCCCAATTGTCGTTCTCTATAAAATTTGACATAAGCATAAATTTGTAATATGAAATTTTCTACTCCAACATATGAAAGTTCCAGAAAAAGATGTAAGATAATTACTGCAAGATACATTTGATTATTATTTTTTCACCTGGGCATCATTTTGTAGTTTTCACTAGATAATTGTACCTTCTTATTATGGAATTGGATCAACTATTCCTTCAAAAGATCAAGATAAATTGATGTCTTAAGGTTTATGCACATTCCTTTCTTATTAGAAAAAAATATTTATAGATATTCTTTGGTGATAGTATAACGAGTCCCGGTGTCTGGTGGTGGTGTTTTTTTCATTGCCGAGGAATTTTGTGTTCCTGGTTATGGGAGTTTTTTTTTATATTTATTTATTTACATTTTTCACCTTGGCCTTTTATCTAGTTTTCTGCCTTCTACCCACTCCAGCAGGTTTTGGGGGAAGATAGGGAGACAAACATGTGGCAAAAGGGGGTCTTATGTTAAGCTTAGCATAATACGGATTGGCCCCCCAAATGGACCCTTTTACAGTTATTTTTATGGAAAGAAACTTTACTAAGACTTGATGATTACACACACACACACACACACATTATGATATATAAATACATGCTTACATACATAAAGACATACATGGTTCAAGTAAGAAGAGTTCATTGTTTATAACTGCCAAAAAAGAAAGAAAAGAAATTGGGATATCATTATGCTCCTGCATCTTTATCATGCTATTTTTATTGCTCAACTTGAGTCATCTTGCAGATTTACAAGTTGCAGCAAAGAATCCAATCTGGAAAAGCCAAGGCTTAATGTGTTGGTTGAGCAGTAATGATCTTGATCTCAGTTAATGCTTTGACAGTCTGATGATGTAGCTTCTCTATTGATTCAAAGTAAAGCTTTCCTCGGCCAACTCGTGTTGTATGAATGAGTATTTTAACAAGAGTAACTACGCTAATAGGAAAAAGGAAATTGAGATTTGAATCCTATTTTTATTTGTTTAAATGCCAATGTCCATAAAAATGTTATTATAAATTAATGACATGTTCTTGAAACTCGATGTATTGTCAGTTCTGCATAAGTGAATTTAGAATCTCAAAGTAAATCTAAAATATTTTCAGCTCATTTTTAATATCACCAAGTTGTTGTATTCATATTTTTGTTGGAACAATAAGTTTAGGGGACATTGTTCTAGCGACTTTTTTTTTATAGTACATTTCAGAAAATATATAAATGTATAATATTTATTTCAACTGAAATTTTTATATAAAACAGTGTTTTATGTGTAATTTGGATACATATAAGAAATTTGTATAATCATGTTCCTTGTATGTATCTAAATGTCTTTTCTTATATGTATTTAAATTATACTTAAAATACTGTTTTATATAAAATTTCAGTTGAAATAAATATTATACATTTATATATTTTTTGAAATGTACTATAAAAAAAAGTACATTTATGTGTAACTTTGAAAAGATATGGATTTGATTTGAAAGAGATTAATGTCCTTAATTAATTCTCCATAACCCTACCCCTAGCTAGCTAGTTCAAAAATTGTTTCTTCCATTAATTTCAAGTCCTCCAAATGTCAGCCTTTAATTCTGATACTACCACTTGTTTGTGGTTCTGGTTCTGGTTCTGGTTCTGGTTCAGCACGGTAGCAATTTGCATGCGCATAAAAATTATCTATAACATTTGGTCAAGAAGAAAATTATACTCCATATGATAACTTTTATAGATTAGAAAATAAATCAGTAAAGTGACGTACTTTTGTAAATATAAATATATATTTACTCATTTTTTTCAAGAGGATATATAATATATATCTGCTTGATTTTTACATTTTTTTAAAAAAAATATATTAAATTTTAATGTGGCTAAGACGCATATTCCCTTTCCTGTACATGAAGTTGTTATATAGCTAGTAGTATATTATTATGACATCCACATCCACTACAAAGAATACCAGATGGTTCCATCAGTATTAATGCTACAAACAATTACCACATTTATATATTCTCACTGTCATAATTTTCTCATTGAAAATATATTTTATTTATATTAATCTATAAACGAAATAAGTAGAATATTATATTTGCCACAAAAGTTTTATATTTTTTGATTCTTTGTGGGTGTCAGAAAACATATATTGGAATACGTACGATTCCACAATCGATGATCCCTAGCCATGGTTCACGTACAAGATCATGCATGCATGGGCATGGGCATATATATTTCAAATTTTAAAGAATACATCAATAAATTATTATCTAATTTTAACATTTGTTTATGATATCCGACGTATGTGTGATTTGTAAGATGATCTTCACTAATTATTTTTTTTAAAAATATAATTATTTCTTACAATATAATGATTTTTGTTGTTGACTACCATAAGAAAACATCATATCATTTTATAGATTAAAATAAAAAATGTACCTTTAATTTTAAAAATCCCCAAAAAAGTATTGTTTTGTATTATTATATATAGAAGCAAGTGAGTAAACAATAAAGATAATAAATAACACATAATGTCTCTAGATGGATGATAAAAATTCCACATAATGGGAAAACGTTAGATTAGACTTGATCATAAACAAATGGACTAGTTCCACCATTTGCCAAGTACATTCATCTTTAGATAAAAGGGAGAAGTGGTTAATTATGATGATGTTAATTTTGGTCAATTGATCAATAAAGTGTTTATATATATATATATATATATATATATATATATATATATATAGGTTGGGAGGTGATATCCTTCTACACGTTATTGTATTGATCGATTCAATCGATTAACTTCACCAGATAAAGAATTAGATAAAGGGTAACATTCATATATAATTACATGATGTTTTACCAATTTTTCACATTATCTATTTCCTGTAGTCTGGGAAAGCTACATTTAAATACTTGAAATTTTGAGATGAAGTGAAAAAATTATATTTTCTTTCAAAATTAAGTGTGCTATAATTGGTATTGTTGACATTTGATAATGAACAATATCAATTCATTCATTAAAATTACTACCAACTATACCATAATTAGTTTGAAAAGAAAATATAACTTTATCATTTCACTTTTTTCTAGACTACAGGTCTCATGTGAACTTTACCCTTATATAAACTTACAAATAATGCATGATTGGTGAGAATTAATTGATTACTGATTTTATTACAAAGACTATAATTCAATTTTCAATTTCTGGAGTGGAATGCATGGAAGAATCCATATGAAATATTTAGAGCATTCACAACAGTTTTTTCAATAGACTCTTTATCCCCACATTTAAAGAATATATCAATAAATCAGTATCCAACAATTTCTTTATCCTTATATAATTCTCTATTTTAATCCCTATATATGATTTGACTCCTCAGGATGAAGGAATCAAAAGAATGTTCCCTATTTATGTAAAATGACATTTCACACCCTATTTATTACAATTTTATGTTGATTAAAGGATCTTATCTCACTTAATTGCTGATTTGGATATGCCTATCAAATTCACTCATTTTTATTTTTTAAACAAAGGATTTAAAGAAGAAAGAGAACTATAAAAAAATTAAAAATCAGTCAAATTTTAATTTTGATCATTTTTGTAAAAAAATATTACTAATAATTATAAATTTTATTATTTTATAATTAAAATAAAGTTTTCATAAACACATAATGATCGTTGCACATTTTGATTTCTAGCAATATCTATTTTTAAATTAAAATAATTGTAATTTTTAAATTCAAACAAAATTACTTTTAAATAAAAAATAGTTACAACGTTCAAAACATGATTTGACTGTTGGAACTTTCAAATTTTAATTTTTAAATTTCAAAATTTAAAATTTAAGGAATCAATATAAGAAACCTGTTGGGTACATAGTGAAAAAATTGAATCCCTATCCTACAGAATGACCCAATAGTATTGCAGAGTAGAAATAAAGATAAGAAAACTGTTATAAATACTTTTAAAAGAAACTAAATAATATGAAAAGTGAATTTATATAATAATATAAAGAAACTAAATAATAATAATAATAATAATAATTTGTGGCGATATTATATCCCATGAAAGGATCGTGATTCATGTGGTAGAGAAGCATAAATCGTCACAAGGAAGGCAGATTGTTGATCATTATTACCAAATCGTTTTCTCAATTTTCGAATAAAAAAAGATTAATACAAGTCAGCCGCCCATTTTCTCGATCTACTCTAGTACTCCTAAATGAAATCACGATAGCAGACCCGTCTTCAAATTCTTTGTTTTCTTGTGTCCTTTCACTTAAATTTTATAACAGGTCTTTGTTTATTTATATCGATTGTCTACAAATGGACCATCTCTTTATTCACAAGAAGGCGTGATCTTTTTTTTTACCTCTGAATGCCTCTTAATCGATAAGACAGAAAATAAAATCTTAATAATTAAGAGGTACCTCTTAATAAAAAAATTTTGATAATTTTTTATATATAAATATATTCAACAATATTATGCACTCATTTTTGTTAAATTGAATATTTAAAATTATTAAATAAAATTTTACCCTTTAAAATGGTAAAATAGTGTCATTAAGAGACAATTTACTTTTTAGTTATCAAACAATTTTTTAGATTTAGACCTCATAACCATTAAGATGATCTAATTTATTAATATATCATAATCATTCAGATCTTAATTCCAAAGTTTATCAAACAAAACCTTAGTCTCTTACTTAATATTAATTAATTTTAAAATTAAATAAAAAGACATGTGTCAAAATTTAAATGGAGGGACACAAATGAGACAGAAAATTTTGGAACAGAAGATCTGCTCTCTGAAACCACCATACTAAAGATTCCTTTTTTTTTTATTTATTTATTATAATTCAAAACTATTGATTGAATTACTCCAGTAGGGAGGAGAGGGGAGGGGAGGCTTATAATTGAAATGATTCCTCAACAACTATGCCAATTACACGTTTCTCAATGAGTTCAAGGTCTAGCTTTTTCAATAATATTCTTTTGGTTCTAAAATAGAAAAGTAAAATTAAACAAATACGATTATAGAGAATCATAGATTATTTTCTTAAAAAATGAGGCACCGACTTGTATATTTTAAAAGTCATTGTTCTCATTTATTTGTAAAAAAATTAGGAGATTTTATATTTCAAAATGAATGGGTTTACAAATACCAACTTAATGATATCCTATTAAATAGCGTGTGAAATGGTGTTCCTAATTACCTATGTATACGGGCCATGTTTGGAATTTTCCAACGAGATAGTAATAGACGAGACGACTCAACTTGGATGCCCACTATGCCATGAATTCTTAGTTAAACTCCCTCAACTATACTAGTTAGAAAAGGAGGAGAGGGCCATGCAAAATCTATATATGTTTAATTACTTACTTACACATGCAAAATCTATCTATCTATATAATAAAACCGCAGAAAGATACAACAATTTTTTTAATGTAAAAAAAATAAAAAATATTCCTATTTTACCTTTTAAACTTTCTTTAATATTCACTTTTTTCCTTTTCTCTCTCCACTTGATCAATGTTTTATCTAGGCAATTTGGTCTATTACTCTAACACTATTCTTGCACATTTCTCTCCTCCCATAATGCACGTGTTTGTATGCATGATTTGTAAAGTATTGATAATTTCCACAATACGTACGTCTTTCTCTTTCAAAATAGAAAGGGAAGAGAGAATCGTATGAAATGGAAAGCTCTAAGTAGTGGATTGACAAATATTTATTTAGTTTTTTCTAAATTACAACAGAACATATTCCCAAACCCCAATCATCTCATCTCACCATCAAAAATATGCTTAGGCTGAACATGCCAAACACAGATCTTGAGTTACCACCAAATCCTTTTTGATAAGAATTGGTATAGCTATAAGAGAAGAAGTCATGCATGTTCAGCCTTGTACCACTAAAAAGCTGTGTGGACCATGGACAATGCCTCATCAGATGGCAATATGAATCTAGCTAGCTAGCTATAATGCATGCAAAACTGGCCATGGTCATGAAAATTTGAAGCATAATAGTATTATATATATCATCATCATCATCATCATCATCAATCTCGGACAAAAGGACAATTTTTTATTGATTTAAAGTCGACCCATCTTGTTCGTTAGTTTCCGTGTTAATTTATAATACAGCCTGGCTGGCCACTTAATCAATTAGGAACATGAAAATGTTTTGAGCCTATACTAGAACATGCTAGCCTAGAATATTTCAATAAATCTATGGCCTCGGGCGTGCCTTGAAGATAGATCTAGAGAATTAAAGAGGGATTTTATGTGGGACATGCTAATATTCTTTAGGATATATCTAATGGTGCCTCATCTTCTTCTTCATCTTCAGGTCTTTGGTATCCTAATCATTAGGACCTAAGAAACTACTAGATATATGATTGTATTGGGTAGAGATAGAGAGAGAGAGGACATGGCAAATATTAAAAGCCGAAAGGCATGTGCTCTCTCTGTGTACCCTGGAGCAAATTGGCCACATTTTAAGTATGAAAGGCCTCTTCTACCGAGCAACCTTATCATTACCATGTGCGTTGATTTAGTGTAGGAATACTTGTCAAATAAATTATTCTTTACATTTTTGGATATTTTTTTATATAAAAAAATTAGCACTTAAATCTATGCTTAATTATTACTGTAGTTAGGAAGTTTGTAGGAACATTAATGTAGCAGAAGCTCATGATAGAGCTAGCTAGCTAGGCTAGGCTAGGCAATTACTAGTAGTTTGTATCCCTAACAATCCAAATTACTAGTAATAAAAAGGTTAGTTTTTAAGTTAACGCATACGAGTGCGATTTTTGCGTCTGTCATTCCTGTCTTCTAAATCTAGACAAGTGCTATACAGGAAGCCTGAACTATGCAGCAGCATGCAGCAGCACCACCTAACATTTTTTTCATTAATGCAATAATAATACAGGCCAACAACTGATCCACCAGATTCATTTCCAAAGTCACTATCAATCCATTCTACTACTTCATTCATTCATTGCGACAGAAAACCAACTCAAATTGAAGATTACTAGCTGCACCTGCACTCGTAACCACCTAAATTTGCATAAATATTATTCTTTCATTTGCTATATACTCACCAACTCTCTTAGTATAAGACTTTTTAGAGTTGTGCACAAGTATTAAGGAAATGATTATATAACATTAAATATAATATCCAATGTCTATATTATCCTTGTATTAGAAAAAAAAATTGTTATTTATTGGACAAAAAATAGTGAGAAAACCAAAATTATATTTAATAATTAGGGTATTATTGAAAACTAAGCTTACTTGGAATTCTAAAACGTCATATATTCAGGGACAAAAAAACTTTTTTTAAATGTCTTATATTAAAGGACGGACATAAGGTTTACATATTTAGGGAGGACCACCAGTGGCGAAGCTACATTAAAAATGTGGGGTCAATTGACCCCACTCAATTTTTGATTCTAGTTAAAAAAAATTTATACGAAGCACAGTCAGGCATTTTTAACACATTTTTGACCCCACATACATCGAGAATGATGTATTTGATTGCATTGACAATAAAAGTATTATGTAACGATTTCAACGAATGAAAACATGCAGAGAGCAATTGGAATTATTATATTCTAATTCTACTAGTTATTTTTTGTGGATAAGTTTGATGCATTACAACAATGACATTATATTTTGTGGTTATATATTTGAGTCGTTTTTATTCTTATAATTATCAATTTTAATTTATCGTCTCGACACTTTAATTATCAATTGCATCATGAACCAATCCTGACTTCGCCACTGAGGACCACCATTCTTCGATCGGGACCACGGCATCCCCACCCACCCCTGGCCATCCATCCTAGCTCGATCACAAGATTACAAATATTCTTCTTCTCTGTTTTCCTGTTTATTTTTAAACATTTTTTTTATTGTAGTATCAGTCGTGAAACAGTTAAGATTGCTAATACTAGTAATAAATGGACCCCTCTTATAATTCTTACTAATCCATAGTACAACTCTTTTTCTAAGAGATCCCTTCTTCCGGGAGGGAATAAAACAAGTAATAGCCAATTAATGATTTTCAGATGATTAGAGAAGTAGAACCAATTTGTGATTCTTCAATCTTTTTGTCATCATCCTATTATTCGATCTTCATTCCAGATATATAAGAATTTAATGAAAGTTCATCATTTTGGAAGGGGTGATAACTATATGTATAATATTAGAGAAATATATTTTAGATTTTTATTTTTCTTTAGAAGTTGGTGTGCAATTGTTCTAAATGAGACAAACGCGTATTGACTTTCTTGATTATTCTTAAATAGTCCCAGAAGAACAATGAAGATAGATATGAGCTTTTTAATCACCACTTCTCCTGTGTGGTTGCCATTGGAGTTGATGATGCATTTTGGGAGTCTACCAATTTGTATTATATAAAATTCCATTCAACTTCTCTACCAAAGTGTAGGATTATTCAGGGAGATTGTGAGCGGGGCCAACCTAATTCAACTCAAAAAACTTCCCCGTGTGTGAGAGACTAGTGGAGAGGGTTTCACAGGGTGTGTAAGCGAAGCGAAGTCGATGATCCAAAAGATTTAATTCTTCGATTTTGGTTCATAAAATTTATCGAAAGATAAAATAAGATTTGATTGAAAGTTTCATTTAATATCGAAATGAAAGACGATTAGAATCGGTAATTTGTTAGATTGGACTTTTTTAACTAATATAATTCAAGATCAATAGTAAATTATAATTTGAGGAGCTTGAATAATTTATCTAACTTTAAATATATCTCATATATTCGACTCATTTATATTTCGAAATGTTCGAATCGAACTTTTTAATGTCGAGCAATCGAATCTCAACTGTTTCTTTATTTTACTGCATTTAGACTTTCACCCATGTTTTCACATCCCCACCCATCATCGAAACCAAAAAGTTATCGAGTGAATAGGTGATCACTGAATTGGTGATGTCATAAAAATATATATTATTAATAATTAATAAAAAATTTAAAAAGCATAGTCATATGTCTCCCCTATCAAAATGACAAAATAGGATGTAAATGAGTAAAATATGTGGCCCATATCATGAATTTATGACTCCTATGGATAAACTCTTCAAAGATGCCCATGGAGTCAGTCCCCTTCTGGGCTTCTCCATATGAAGTAAATTACAACTTTAGTCCTTTACAATTTTTCCACCTGTAACCATGGATGTGGAAAATCTTCAATCAAGTAATATTCGCGCGTGTATACAAGATTTGCATAATTTCGATAAGGCTTTTATAGACGCCATCATAAAAATGAAATGTTCCTAAAATATTTTCAGACTGAAATTAATAAAAAGAAAATTGACAGGATCATCGACCAAGGCATCATCAACTGGTCGGTGAATATCAACAAGAATATCTGCTTATAAAAAATAAGACAATGCATACCCTAGAGAGAGGGAGAGAGGGCAAGGATGGGAGGGACCGTTGGATATATGGCGGGAATCCATTTCACACACATGGTTCTGATTGCTTAGCATAAACAAACAACCTCCTTTGTAAGAGAGGTAGTTGAAATTGAGTTGTTAAGAGAAGCCTCTGCAGTACGCCAAGCATTCCAAAAACAGGCTCCAATTGGTCCACGTGGCATCCACTAAACAAACCCCCTCCCTGATCCGACTATGTTTCCCTGGTCCATTTCTAGATTTTTGAAATGAAAACACCAATATATTTTCATTCAAATCTGTCTTAAAGCCCTTCCCTGTCTGCACATCATTTACATCTCCACAGTTATTGATGATGGAGCTTCCACCATTACCACCACCACCCACACAAGGACCATCTTCCATTCTCTCTCTCTCTCTCTCTCTCTCTATCTCTATCTCTCACATCTCTGCAACAGCATTACGAAGAGCTCAATGCCCACCACTTTCAACTATTTTATGTTGCTTTGTCACTCCAATATTTTTCTGTCTATTTCTACCTTTGTACAAAAAATTCCCCTCTCCTTCTCTCTCTTTTCTAACCTTAATGACGCATTAGCTGCATAATCTTTCCAAATATGTTAAAGCATACTAAAAGAAGCATACCAAAAAAAGAAGCATACCAAAGGAAAATTATGCCAAGGAGTCTTTACCCGTGCCACCAGCCTCTAGCTTAGCTATATATAAACTCTTCTAAGAGACTTACCACCCATCGAAGATTAACAGACTCTACTGTAACCTTTAGAAAATCAAACCCCACAAAATGTCATTTTCCAGCACCAAAAACTTCTTACAACAGTTCTGTATTGACGACTTCCAAATGAGTACAGGTGCCCAGAGTGGCTTCTTCTCTAGTGATCTACTCCCATCTCTGGGAGCCAATATAAACCAAGCAACAATACCTCGAAAATATATAATTTCCCCATTCAATCCCAGTTATAGGTGAAAACTAAATTCCTGCTGCTTGCTAAGGTAATTTTAGGCACAACTCCAATGTTTCTGATTCTATCTTCTTCATTTCAGGGCATGGGAGATGTTTCTAATTATCCTAGTCATTTACTCAGCTTGGATCTGCCCATTTGAATTTGCATTTCTGACTTACAAGCAGGACGCTCTTTTCATCTTTGACCACATTGTCAATGGCTTCTTCGCTATCGATATAATCCTCACCTTCTTTGTGGCATATGTTGATAGCCAATCTTACTTTCTTGTTGATGATCCCAAGAAGATATCACTAAGGTCAAGTAGCATTTGATCACATTTTCCACTTACACTGAGATATTTCACTTTCAGAGTCATCACTAAACTCTATCTATAACGCTAACCCGTCAACAGGTACATATCAACCTGGTTTATTTTTGATGTCTGCTCAACCGTACCATTACAAACTCTCAGTCTCCTGCTCACAGGTCATAGCAGCGGACTCGGTTTTAAAGTCCTGAACATGCTCAGACTCTGGCGTCTCAGACGAGTCAGTTCCCTGTTTGCAAGGTCAATCACCAAATTCAAACTTTTCTTTCTGCAAATTGTTAATTATTATCCTGGCAAAACCAAAATTTTTCACTAAGCAGGTTTGCTTTCCTTCAGACTTGAGAAGGACATCCGGTTCAACTATTTCTGGACTCGATGTACAAAGCTCATCTCTGTAAGCACTAGTATATTCACTAATTCCTTTTAACGAGTACACCTCGGTTACACGAGATGTTGACAATATGCATTATTTTTCTTTCTGTTTAAATGCAGGTGACTCTGTTTGCAGTACACTGTGCCGGATGCTTTAACTATATAATTGCAGATAGATACCCTAATCCAGAAAGTACTTGGATTGGTTCAGTCTACAAAAATTTCAAGGAAGAAAGTCTATGGGATAGATACATAACTTCAATGTATTGGTCTATCGTAACACTAACTACAACTGGTTATGGTGACTTACATGCTGCGAACACAAGAGAGATGCTGTTTGATATCTTCTACATGCTATTCAATTTGGGATTGACATCGTACCTGATAGGGAACATGACGAATCTTGTTGTTCATTGGACCAGCCGCACAAAAGATTTTGTATGTCCTCCTTGCACATTTATCTTCTATTTCCAACAGTTCTTAACCTGTTCACAAAATAAATAAAAATAATATAATATAAATGAGATGTTTCACTCATTAAGTAGATTTAAGATGGAGCAGAAATGAACTCCAAGTGCAAGACAAGAATCAAGTGAAGTCCGTAGTTAAAATAGAGAACTTCTATAGTAAGGAATGCAATATCAATACACTTGGGCACATTTCGTAAAGGGGGGAAGTTCAAATATTTTGAGCCAACCAACTCCTATACGTTAGCAGAATATAACTATAGACATACCAGTCCTTTTTTCCCGTTAAAAATCATTTTTTTAATATAAATAAATTCATGAGAACCAGTACGTAATTTGAGCATGATCCATCGTTTTAATCAATATAAGAAGCATTGTTTAAAGAAACTATTTCAAGCATCAAAATCTTTCTGTTAAATATTGGAAAAAATAAATTTTCCCATCAGTAACTGAAATATTTTCATTTTGTTCTCGATTTCCTCGTTCACTGTCTATATAATATGTAAAAAGGATGTTTACTCAAGCTTATGAGTGCTAATTTTGAGTAACACTTATGTTTGGTGCTGCAGAGGGATACTGTCAGGGCTGCTTCAGAATTTGCAAAACGGAATCAGTTGCCCTCTTGTATTCAGAATCAACTTTTGTCGCATATCTGTCTCAAGTTCAGAACAGAAGGGTTAAAACAGCAAGAGACCTTGAATAGTCTGCCAAAAGCCATACGATCAAACATTTCACATTATCTCTTCTTTCCAATTGTTCAAAATGCCCGACTTTTCCAAGGGGTTTCTCTTGACTACCTATTCCAATTGGTATTCCCTTTTTCTCTCATTTGTCTTTATTCTCACACATCTGTTCGCAATATAAGAACTCACAGATTCACTAATAGAAAGATTAGAGCAAATCCATGAGGTTCTATCACAAACACAACAAAAAGTAAACAAACAAAAATAAAGGTGAAAAACAACATAAGAGAGTCAATAAGTAGATTCTTCTGAAGTATCAATGGATATAGTATGTCACTATAATAAATACATTTTTTCCGGGGGGGGGGGGGGGTGGATTTACTCTCTGATAGTAACATGGTGTACTCTTTGGCTAAAGGTGACTGAAATGGAAGCCGAATATTTCCCAGCAGAGCAAGACGTGATTTTACAAAATGAGGCTCCAACAGATCTGTACATACTGGTCTCAGGAGCAGTGGTGAGTAAGCTTATTACTCAGTTCACTTGTTATCTACGTATCCTCAAAAAATATTTACTCCTAACATCTCATGATTGTGGTGACAGGATTTGATTGCAAATATTGATGGTCATGATCAAGTACGTTGCTTTTCAATAAGTACATTTATTATTGACTACACATAAAAACATTGATTTAATGTTTCTTATACCGACATACTTCCAGGTCCTTCGCAAGGCAATTTCAGGGGATATGTTTGGAGAAATAGGGGTTTTGTGCCACAGGCCACAGCCATTCACGGCCCGAACAACTGAGATTTCTCAAATGTTACGGCTAAACAGAAATGCGCTGATGAACATTATTCAAGCAAATGCTGAAGATGGGCGCATTATTATGAACAATTTTTACCAGGTATTAATTAAATTCCATCACCTCTAGATTAAAAGTCCTTCATTCTGCACAAAGTTTGATTTATGTTTTTTTAATTTACAGGAATTAGAAAGACTTGAAAGCTATGGTTTTAAATATCACAAAAGTCCAAGATCGATCTTCAGTGAGTGGCTTGAAGGAGGGACAGAAGGAGAAAACTATTCTCATGCCATATATCAGGATGATCCAAATGGAGACCCATTGATTCAAGAATTGAGGGAATCAGAAGTTAAAGAGAAGGAAGGAGCACAAAACACTAGAATAATTAATAGATATGGAGTGGATGCAAATTCAGCTGCTGAGGATGACCAAACAGCTCTTCATTTTGCTGTTCGCAAGGGGCATCTTGAAACTGTAAGGATGTTGCTGGAAAGAGGAGCAAATATGAACAAACCAGATGCGAAAGGGTGGACACCAAAAGCTCTAGCAGAACAGCTAGGAAGCAAATCCATTTATAACCTTCTACTAAGTTATGAAAAGAGAGGCTCACCAAATGAACACAAAATAGAGTTTCTTGCAGAAACATTTGACAACACAAGGAATGATCAATTTAAACCAACACAAAGCGGGGCCCTCAATTGTTCCAATTCCTGTGTTAGAAAATCTATATTCCTTGGCTCAAGTAGTTTGAGCTACCCCGCTGACACAGAAATTGTAAAATTGAATAAAAGGAGAGTCACCATTCACATGAAGTTTTTAAAGAACAATGCATCACAAAAGCAGATTGGGAAGCTAATAATCCTACCTGATTCAATTGAAGAGCTATTCAGGATTGCAGGTAAGCTTTCTTTGACCATCAAGAAAATACACCTGGAGATTCAGATACAATATTATTAGTTAAATTAACATTACAATAAATTCAAATATTAATCAAGACGAAATGAAATTCAAAATAAAGCTCAGACCTTGAAAGTCAATGGTTTTGCTATTTAAATGAACTATTTTTGTTGGTCAATGCTTAATCTATTTGTCATCTTGCACCTTTTCGATCTGCAGGCCAAATATTTGGAGGCTACAATCTTACAAAAGTTGTAAATTCAGAGAATGCAGAGATAGATGACTTAAATGTCATCAGGGATGGAGACCATTTGCTTTTCATTCCAGAGAAGTATGAAAGTAAAGACTGTAATATGACCCAATGAAAATTTGAAGGCTGCATTTTAAAAATGCAGAGAGCTTTTTGCTAGCTATAAGTAATTGTATACTGAAATATTGTACAAAAAATAGGCTACCACAATCAATCTAATTGGGATTGAAGGGGATCGATTATACTGGAAAACTGAATCAAGTCAATTACAAGGTTGCCTTCAAAGCATTACAACGGAAGATATTTATCCCAATTGCTAGGGTCAATACCTAAGTAGAGACACAAACCATGCAAATTGCAGTTATGTGGCGGGTCATACATATTAAGACGCTTAAAACCTTTACCCTTGACTGGGATATTTAGTATGCAAAAAGTATGCAGGCCAAACAACTCATGCAATGCAGCAGAGATAAACCAAGTTGAGCCCACTGATATTGGTCAACATAATGACCAGATTTCCTTTTGATTTAAGATAAAACAATTAAACCATGTCAACAACATGATTCGATTCAACAAGCAGTAAGTTGCATAGATGTTTCTGCTGCAATGAACATATCATTCCCTCTTAGTAGTGCTTTTAATGGGAAAAGGATGAGCTTCTGTGTTAAAAACAAACTCATCCAATGGAATAACTTTGCTGTCTCCAAACAGCAAGTTTAAATACTTGAGTGTTTCACCCAAGAAAAAGGTCTCCATCTTCTCTCTTCTTTGTGGAGGAAGCACAGTGACATCATCTAAAGAAGTGTAACCTCCATAATTAACTTTTGTAGACTTCTCAAATGCCTCAAATATTTCCCATCCCCATTCTCGATTTCTGCAAGAGTAAATATTAGATAAACAGTGAAACCACATTACAGGACATTTATTCTGATTTTCTACATAAACTTCTTGTATGCTATTCAATCTACTAATTTGGTTTCTGCAGGATTAAATTAGTGAATTGATATCATTTGCTAGATTAAGATATTATTAAGCAAAGGTTGTATATCTGATCATAAGTAGCAATTAGTTATATTTGATTGTGGACAAGCTTTTGGGTATTATTAAGGTTTTTAGAAGATAAATTAAATAATTCCTGATTGTGTAATTATTGCTTGGAATAACCTAATTCTTATTCTTCATACTTCTATTGTATTAAATCTAGACTGATAGTTCTAAGTTATATGATAGTTAGGGTTTATTGGGACGATCGTCGCATTAGATTTATACATAAAGAGAATTTCGGATAATTAGCGATCGCGATTATCTAGGGTTATTAATCTAATTGAAGGGTAAATACCGTGAAAACTTGATTACTCCATAATTTGTGAAAATGTGATACTGAACTAAAGAACTGAAGTTTTTTTTTTAATTATTGTTTGTCATTGTTAATTTAGTTAATCAAATCCAAAACCTCATTTCCTTTAGAAATCATAGGATAAATATAAAACAATACTCTCTGTGGAATCGATCATTGCTTGTTACTATACTAATTCTTGAGTTAGTAGAATAGGAGTAGGTTTAATTTTGGAGTGCTAAACGACAGCTCCCAAGTGGATTTTGCCTTCTTTTTTTCTCTTATTAGCACTAAACTTCGCATCACAAAAGAATAGCCAAGCTTTGCACTGATGATTGAAGAAGTATGCCATGACAGTTCCGCCCAAAATAGACTAGTGATTCCTAACCAACATATTTTGTCCTAGTGCAACTCCAAATTATCAAACTATAAGAGCCTAACCTAATTAAAAAGTTCGACTTTACTGATTTCCAAACAAAACAGCTACAATTAGATCACACATACAACAATGCAAAATCATGTGAAACTAAAAATCTAATCTAACGGAGGAAATCAATTCTAGAAAGTAGAATCCCAACAAACAAGCCAGAATTCAATCATTAAAAAAGCGAGTCACAATTTCTAGACATTCATTTCAGTTTAAAACAACAGATAGCAAGCGAAAAGATGATCAAAACTGATTAAGAAAATCTCCAATCATATAAAAAGAGTAAGATCACAAACATTAAAAAATGGTCGTTGGCGAAACTTGGCGTTATCGTAGTGCACATCTTTCATTGAGTAGGGCAAAGATTTCGACATGCTCAATCTATATACCAGCTAGGGCTTTCAATTCTCTTCGATCTCAGCTTATATGTACGAAGAAATGCGCATAGATCAGTGTATAAATTACATGTATATGTATATCGTATAGGGACAGAATACGAGCCTCTTAAATGACTCATAAGTTCGTTTTATAAGTCATTTGTTACTAAGAATGGCTTATTTTTCTACTTATAAGTTAAGTTTTAAGTTAAAAAAACAAGTAAGTATTTATAATTTATTTAAAAATAACTTATAAGTTTTTTTAAAATAAGTTAGTTTGACCAAATCTAATGTATATATTTTGTTAAATCTTTATTTTGTTTCTCTTTTATTAATATTTTTTTTAGTAATCTTAAATTTATTTTAACTTATAAGTCATTGTGGTAACACAGCTTCATAACTTAGTTTAATTTAATTTTTAACTTATAAATTAAATTGATGCCAAATGTTTTTACGTATAAGTTATAACTTAAAATAACTTATAAATCAACTTATATTTTAATTTATAAGTCATTTAAGATAAGTCATTCCAGAACTGGTCATGCTCTACATATATGAGAATTACAACTAATATTTATTTATATGTAATTGATAACAAAAAAGTATATATATTTAAAAAACAAAAATATTTGAGGGGTACTTTAATATATATAAGTTCCCACTCCGGACTTTCTTAAAATACAGACTTTTTTTTTGGTTTTTTTTTAAACAACTAAAAAAAAGTTTAATATTTTATGGAACTTGAATCACGCCAAAAACACTGTATTATAAAAAAATTTCAGTTCCATAAAATATTAAAAAAAATTTATAGTTATTTTTTTTAAAAAAATCCGAATTTTAAGAAAGTCAAAGGAGTTAGGACTTGATCTATAGCATATATATATATATATATATATATATATGAGTTTTAGAATGAAAAAGAAGAAGTTTTACATTTCACTTATGAATTTTTGATGAAAAAATAATAGAAAACTTAAATTAGAACAAAAATAAATAAATAGAAAATATAAATTTTCTTTTGTGTTATGTGAGTTTAGAAAATCATAAAAAAAACTTTACTTTTAAATAAAGATTACCATTAATTTACCGTTATATTAAATTTTCTTGTGTTTGTATATAAAGGATAATGTAACTATGTAAGGACTACAAAATATTTAAGAATTTTTTTATTTTAGTTCAAATCTATTTATTTTAGACAATTTTTTGAAAAAAATGACCAAATTTTTTATTCATTTCTTTTCTTTTTCTCTCTTAAAAACTCAAAAACAAAATAAATGAACATAAAAATTAATATTTTCATTCAATTTTTTTTTTGTTAATACAGTGTTATGGACAAAGAAATTTTTTAACCTTTCAACACATATCTCCACTCTTGAAACGAATTATGGAATGGAAGGAGTGTATAGTATTTTAATTTTATTTACTTTGTTCAAATATTTATTTAATTAATATTTTTTTATAAAGAATTATTATAAAAATAATTTTACGTACACTGAGTTTGAATTCAGATCGATCCGCCACTGCTTAATTAAGTATCACTTTTGATCTCATGATTTGAGGTTAATAACACAAAAGTTTCAAAAAAGTAAAAATTATAGGAATAAAAAATTATTAATACGAATTTATTTAAGAGTAAAATACACTGACACCCCCTGTAAATAATCATAATAACACTCACCATCTTTCTAGTTTTTTTAAATAACGATCAAATCATCCTCTAATCTAATATGTAACATTCACCAATTTTTTAGTGTGGTTGATTAACTAATATTTAAAATTATTTTTAATATAATGTCTAATACACCCTTCAAGTTATAATGTTTAATTTCTCCACTAAATATAAATTTGTATATCATAATTTTTACTTTACTTGATCTAATTAATTAAATTATGAAATTGTGCAATAAATAACATAAAAGTCAAAAATAATAAATATTCATTTTATCAGGAAAATAAAGTCATACAATTTTACTAATTAAATTTCTCAAATATTAAAATTTACGTGATATATATTCAAATATATTTTTTTGTAATTAAAAAGTATAATGTTAATACCCATAAAATTATAAATTAACGTAATAAAATAATAATTTTTTTAAATATTAAAATTTACGTAAAACAAACTTATTATTACAATTTAAACGATTCTTATTACTTATATAAAAAAGTATTAAAAATTATATTAATTATTTTTCTCATATATTAAACTAAACATAAGTCACACTTAAACATAATTATTTACAATAAAAATAACAAATGTTGTTACTAAAAAAAAGAAAAAATATATTAAAAGATTTTTTTTTACAAGATAGAGTAGTAATAAATATAATTATATATTTTTATTTAACATTGCATAAAAACAACGTCAAATTGTATACTAAAAATATGTAATTAAAATCATAAACATTCTAATTTTTATATATACTCAATAAAATTTAACATATAAAAATTATAATATGAAACTAAAAATTCAATTAATATTTTTTGTTGTTAGCACCAAAAACTAAACTATCAATATACTCAATCACTCTAATTAGAATAGCTTCATTAATAATTTAATTTAATTTTTTTAATATTTGTATCACTTATCCAAAAATATGTGTTAATTAAACTAAATTAGTTTTTTTATATGTTACCAACAATTTAAATGAGATAGTTTTAATTACAAATAAAACTATAATTAAAATGTATTGTATTAAAAAAGGATAATTAAACACACACACATATTTATATATATATATATATATAATATTTAGTAATTAAAATTTGATAAAATACAAGGGTTAATATGTAATTTTATCTATTTAGTCAACCTTAAAAACTTGCAGAGGTAATAATTGTTACTTAAGAAACTAAAAGAGATGTGAGTGTTATTATGATTATCTAGAGAGGATGTCACTGCATTTTACTCTTTATTTAATTTAGTTAGTTTACATAGTTGTAATATTTCTTTACCTGCCAAGTTACTACTAGTGACCGAATTTAATTTCAAAAACTTTAATAAATTTATATTACTTTTTAAAAATTTAATAAATCAATTTCAAAAGGTTAAAATATATATTTAATTTAAAAGGGAGGCAGCATGCAATATTTTGAGTACAAATTAATTAATACTAGTAAGTATTACATTGGTCTGTGGATTAATTCTTACAAAACGGATCTAGTAGTGAGGATGTTCCACAGAATGTTGACATTACCACGAGGGTTAATTACAAAGCTAAGCCTATATATATAATTGACCAACCAAGAAGCTTCCACATACATTAAATTCCTAAATTCCGGAAACTCCTCTCTCTCTCTCTACCTCTCTCTCTCTCTCAAGAAGAAGAGTGATATTATTATATAGTGATATATAGATATTGATCATGGGTTTCTTCAAGTTCTTTAATATAAATCTCCTACTGCTGATGATAATAATGTCAATATTATTATCTGATCTCCAAGCTTCATCTTCATCATCTCATGAAGTAGCCGGCCAATCATCAAACTCCCCCACACAACAACAGTACCGAGTTTTAAACATCAAGAACACTCCGCCTTTCTTCTTGAAGAATCATGAACAAGAACAACGCCATAGTCGTCGTCTCAGCAAGAACAAGAAGATGAAGAAATCACAAAAGAAGAAGAGATTGAATGACGCCGGTAGGATTTTCTCAACTATGCTTCCAAAGGGTTTTGTGCCGCCGTCGGGATCTTCACCGTGCCACAATGACGTCCCCAATTCCATCACCTTCTTCTGCCGCCGCCAATAAACCCTAGCTACTCCGCTCCCAAGAATATTATATCTTAATAAAATAGTCCTGTTGATACATATATCCTGTCTCATGCAGGGTTTAAGGAGTAATTGATA
>CM035174.1:94395357-94547839 GCA_020205615.1 Panax quinquefolius | reverse complement strand
ATGACCAAGAATTTTGTATCAAGATAATCATTACCCGTGTGAAAACCCGTGATTTTATGAATAAAGAATTAATTTTCTCGAAATAATTTTTTTATATTATGGTGTGAATTTGAGATAATGTTATAGTTGTAGGTAATATTTATAAATTTTGTAAAGTATTCAAGTTGTTATATTATATTCGATTGGTTTGAAATATTCGTTTTAAAACAGAAATATTCAATGACGGCACAATCATTAGTGGACCTCACAATGAATTATTATTTGATCGAGAAAACGACAAAAATATTTTATTGAAAATAACGGCGGAAAGTTTTACTGGCTGATATTGTTGAACTACTTTCGGTAGTAAAAGTACAATGAATACGCGTTGTTGCATAGTAGCGCACGGTATTGATTATTGATATTTATGTGAGAAGTCACTCGCTTTTGTTCAATTATTGCTACAATAGTTCTTACGACAAGATCTCACATTATTTAATTCAATTATTGTTGATTTAGAAGTTTTGTTTTATTCACGTAATAAAATAGAAACATCTTTTATATAAAATGTAATATTTTATTAAAGTTATTCTATAAATAGAATATATTATATTCTATTATGCATAAGTATTCAGATAGTAAAACGTAGTGTTTGCATAGTAAAATCTTTTTTATATAAATAGAATATATTATATTTTATTTAAAAGATTTTCTTTAAATATGGATCGTCGGGATTAAAGTAAATCAATCACAGATAGTTCATGGATTAATTACTATACATTCCATTTTCCTATAAATAGAAGTTCATTCCTTCATTATTTTCTTATTAATTCAACTAACTCTGTAGAGAAACTATAGAGAGACTATAGAGATATAAGAAAAGTTTTTCTACTACTTCACTCTTTACTCTTATATCAAGTATTTTTTTACTAGTAGGGATATTATTCTTTTGTATTCAAGAAGAGAACTTTTGTTATTCCATTTCTTTATTGTTACGTTGGAATAACTCAGATATCACAAGCTACCCTATACTTGGTGACATTCTTCTATTATTCATCTTTATTATTATTCGCTTGGAATATCCGTCTGCATGCTATACTGTGGGACTGGTTCCATTTTTATTATTCCGTATTTATTGTTACATTTTAATATCCTCTGCATGCTAATCTGGGACTGGTTCCATCATTTATTATTCCGCATTTATTATTCTCATTGAACATCCGCTTGCGTTGTGAATTTCACGACCTAGTTTCGTTATTATTATTCTGTTGGAATAACCGCTACTATCTAAGTAATCGCATGCATGGTGATATCTTTTGTTATTCCATTCGGTATTATATTCAATTGATTAAAATTTTGACTTTTATACTCCATGAAATTAGTGGAATATCCTCGATATTTGCAAGTTTCATCCAAAGATTTTCATGGAAATATTCTTCCGAGCATTCTTGAATTTTATTCTACAAAGAAGTATCATGTTGACAATTTGGACGTTATTGGTTCCTGGACAAATTAATTCTTGAACTTGTTTAATTGAATTCTTATATCATTGTCATCATCCTTATGTTTATGTTATGTTGAAAGTCATCTGTGGCCTGTAGTGCATAGATGGACTTGGTATGATTATGACCAGGGATTATTCGGTATAATCATGACCGTAATGTTACAAATGATGTGAAAATTAAAAGTCCTCATTGGCCCGTAGTGCATTGATGGGCAGTTTTTGGTATGATTATGGCTATGGATTCTCTTCGGCCAAGGGAGCAAAGATGAATTATTTTATGGCATGATCAGGACCGTTAATGAAAACACGATTATCTTTGGCCCGTAGTGCATGGATAATTCGTGGTCGTGATACTAAAGAATATCCTTGGCCTGTAGTGCAAGGATGATTTAATGATGTGGATTATTTATTGAGCTGAGTCTCAGCGATAAAAGTGATGAAAACCTTTTTAAATCATAAAAGATAGTAGATTCTATTCTCTACTTGACTCTTTTAATGGATTTCTTGTTCCACTGCAGTTAAACTTGATGTCTATTGTATTTTATCAGTTTAACATTGTTGGAGGCTAATGATAATTTATTCTGCAATATCTTAGTCATAATATTTCTTACTGGACTAGTTGAGCTCACCCTTTCTTCACAATTATTCTCTTGAAATGAGAATATAGGCTGGGACTAGTCGGGGAATGAATTATGGTCCGAGATGGTAGCATTAGTAGTCCTCACTATTCTGTGAAATAGTGTGATAATAAATATAATGAGGACTCCATTGAGTTTGTATAATCTCTAGTAAGATAATATTTGTATTAAAACTCACAGTTATGTGTTGTATATTTAAGTTTGTATTAGTATTATATTTGAATTTTGTACATGTATGTTCTGGCGACCAAGATGGGTGATGTATACCTAATTTTGGGGCGTCATAGTTGGTATCAAAGCTTAGGATATGATCCCCGCTAAGATGTGAGATAAGAACTAGGAGGGGAGGCGGAATTCTTCGCTAGTATGACCTACCTAAGTTTATTTGGTATTTAATTGGTCGGTCAAAGTATAGGGATAATATGTGATATATTAATTAACCCTTGTTTTGTGGCGGTGTTTGAAAATGGCATCCGAGAATGTTGAGATTATCAATGGAGCATAGGAGACCGTTGAGTCTCCAATCAATAATCGGGATAATGTGCAACCAGAGGACAATACTCCTCATGAAAACAATAACACCAATGAAATGGTGAATAATGGAATGGTCAGAGGATTTATCCAATCATGCAACAATAAAATGAAGGCGCCCCCATCCCAAAATGCAGGTAAATCACGATAACTCTCGGACGGTCACCATAAGCGCTTTAAGGAGCAATTCATGCAACAACCAAGAAGGCGGCTCATTCCATAATCAGTGGAAACAATGGTAACCTTAACGTTAGGTCACCGCTAAGCGATTCAAGGAGTTGGGACCACCGGAGTTTTGGGAAAGCCGAACCACTTAAGGAGGAGACATGGATAAAGCAGATTACCAAGATATTTGATGTCTTGGAATGCTCGGAGGAGCAAAAGGTTCCATTCGCCACCTTTATGTTTAAGAAGAAGGAGATCATTGGTGGAATATATAAAATATACCCACTGGCCGCACTCAAGATGTCTTGGGAGAAGTTCCAAGAATTATTCAACGACAAGTACTTTCACGAAAGTATTCGTCACACGAAGGAGGTAGAATTCATCAAGTCGAGCAAAACAATATGGTGTGTCGCAAGATGCGAGGCTAAGTTTGCGAGTTATCCGGCTTGCATCCCATTTGGTCGATAATGAGGAGGCGAATGACGCGAATGTTTTGCGAGGTTTGAAACCCGATATACGTCAATACCTCATTTCTCACAAACTTTGTTTATATTCAGATGTTGTGAATAAGGCTCAGTTATTGGAGCGCGATAATGAGTCAAAGACAACCAAAAGGCAACGACCAACAACACGATAATAATCATACCGGTGGCAACGGTCATCGTAACAACGATAACCATCGTGGGGAAATTATCATGCCAAGAATGGTAACCATTTGGTGGTAATCTTGGCCAAGATAATAAGAATGGACATTTTAAGAAGAAGGTTCAATAATGACGTGAAGACGTCGGCACCAACACCCGTTTCAAGGGAAGAAGAACGCCCATCGGTCAGTATGTTTCAAATCTGGACAAGAGGGACACATCCGTCCAAACCGTATGCAATAATCCAAAGCGTGTTTTAATTGCGGAAGAGAAGGTCACCTAGCTCGATTTTGTCGTATGGTGAAGTCAAGTCCAACCGGATAGTGATGCCAAAGGATGTCCCGCACAAGCCAAAGCTTGTAGTTTAAGAGAGCATTTTTTTTCTCGTGATGAGGAACCCGAATAAAATTATCACGGGTAAGTTAATCATAAGCTCTTCACGAAGTCTATACCGTGTTGAATCTGGGTTCTACTCACTCTTTTATTTCACCTAGTTGTGTTCAATGTTTGTACTTAACTCGGAGAAGTTAAACTTTGATTTATCTATTGAAACTCCATTGGGAGAAACCTTCGTTACCTCCACTGTTTATAAATCTTGTTTGATTCAAATTGACACTTTCACGTTACCTGTCGATCTTATCTCTTTGAAAATACTTGCCTTTGATGTGGTTTTTTTGAAACAATTGGTTAACTACTCATCATGTTTTTCGTAAGGTTGTTAGCTTTCATATTCCTAACCAACCTATTATGCGAATTCAAGCAACCAAACCACTAAATTCAATCATTGTCATATCGAGCCATAAGTAAAGAGGACCGATCCTTTTGTTGATGACTTCCTTATGTGGAATGCTGCAAAGCGGACTTTACGTAAGTGGCGACGTCGTGAATGACGATGACAAGTTGATAGGTATCATTGTGAGGTCTTTATCTAGGTTAAGGATAGAAGTCACAGTTGGTATCAATGTGACGTCTTATCCAAGTCTTGGATGAGAGTAATAGCTTTGAATGATATTTCTATCATTAATAAATCTCTTGACGTATTCACGAAGACTTCTTAGCCTACCCCAGTAGGCGTGAAATCGAATTTTGTATTGACACGATTAAAACTCATTTCTTAAACCCTCAAAATATTTCTTCAACTAAACGAGCGAACGTAACATGCGCCAAAGACGTTGATTCGAAATTGAAGATTACGATCGTATTATTCAATATCATCGTGGAAGAGCGAACGTAGTAGGTGACGTGTTGAGTAGAAGATCGTATCGTTCTAAGTCGATGTTGTTAACATAAAGACTCATTTCGTATAACTTACAAATGATGAAGATAGAGTTAAAGACTCTAGGGGACCCACGTGAAGATAACGAATATCGAGTAAAATCGACTTTAATCGATAAAGTTAAAGACGCCAAGCTACATACACGAATCGATGAATGTGAAGAAGAAGGTTCAAGAGGCGTTATTCTAGAAGCAAGAGTTCTTTGAGAGGAAATCTCAACTCTCGATTTAATTGGCCCATTTGAAATCCTCGATTGAGTAGGAACTATGGCTTATAGACTCGCTTTGCTTGCCAAGTATGTCGCGTGCTCATAACGTTTTTAACGTATCAATGTTACGTAAATATGTGGATGACCAACCACATTATTAATTTAGAATCGGACGAGATAGCGGATGATTTAGCGTATGAGATCTCATGTTAAAATCTTGGATAAGAAGAATCGTATCCAACACTCGAGGGTTATACCTCAAGAGTTAGAATCAAATGAAGTCAAGGTATCCTCACCGTAAGATACAAGAATGCGTACGTAAATTTCGAGGGCAAAATTCCATAAGGAGGATATTGTGAAACCCAGATTTTATGAATAAAGAATTAATTTTCTCGAAATAATTTTTTTTTTATATTATGGTGTGAATTTGAGATAATGTTATAGTTGTGGGTAATATTTATAAATTTTGCAAAGTATGCAAGTTGTCATATTATATTCGATTGGTGGGAATATTCGCTTTAAAGCGGAAATATTTTGTATACGACTACCAATCATTAGTGGACCCCAATAACGGAATTATTGTCCGATTGAGAAAACGACAAAAATATTTTCTTGAAAATAACGGCGGAAGTTTTACGTTGATCTTGTTGAACTACTCAAGTAGTAAAAGAAAAGAATGTCTGGCGTTGTTGCATAGTAGCACTGCAGTATTGATTATTGATATTTATAATGAGAAGTCACTCGCTTTGTTCAATTATTGCTATAATAGTTGTTGCATAGTATCTCACATTATTTGATTCAATTATTGTTGATTTAGAAGTTTTATTTTATTCACGTAATAAAATAGAAACATCTTTTTATATAAAACAAAATACTTTATTAAAGTTATTCTATAAATAGAATATATTATATTCTATTATGCATAGAATGTTTGCGGCGAATTCCTTTGCGATAGTGTTTTTCATAGTAAAAATCTTTTATATAAATAGAATATATTATATTTTATTTAAAAGATTTTTCTTTAAATATGGATCGTCAGATTAAAGTAAATCAATCTGGACCGTTCATGGATTAATTCTTATGCATTCCATTTTCCTATAAATAAGTTCATTCCTTCATTATTTTCTTGAATTCATCGAACTCTGAGAGAGAAACTATAGAGAGAGACTATAGAGATAGAAAGAAAAGTTTTCTACTACTTCACTACTCTTATATCAAGTATTATTTTACTGGTAAGGGATATTATTCTTTTGTATTCAAGAAGAGAACTTTTGTTATTCCATTTCTTTATTGTTACATTGAATAACTCAGATACGCTGCTGCTACCCTATACTTGGTGACATTCTTTATTATTCATCTTTATTATTCGCTTTAATATCCTCGTCTGTGCTATACGCCGGACTGGTTCCATTTTTATTATTCCAGTCTTTATTATTACTGTCAACTAATATCCTCGTCTGCATGCTATACGCCGGACCTGGTTCCATCATTTATTATTCCGCATTTATTATTCTGTTGGAACATCCTGTCGGTGTGAATTTCACCTGACCTAGTTCCGTTATTATTATTCTCGTTGAATAACCGCTTCATGCAAGTACCGCATGCATGGTGATATCTTTTGTTATTCCATTCGGTATTATATTCAGTTGATTAAAATTTTGACTTTTATACTCCATGAAATTAGTGGAATATCCTTGATATTTGTGTTTCATCCAGTATTTTTCATGGAAATATTCTTCTGAGCATTCTTGAATTTTATTCTACAAAGAAGTATCATGTTGACAATTTGGACGTTATTGGTTCCTGGACAAATTAATTCTTGAACTTGTTTAATTGAATTCTTATATCATTGTCATCATCCTTATGTTTATATTATGTTGAAAGTCATCTGGCACAGAAGTGCATAGATGGACTTGGTATGATTATGACCAGGATTATTCTAGATAATCATAGTAGTAATGTTACAAATGATGTGAAAATTAAAAGTCCTCATCGGCCCGTGAAGTGCATTGATGGACGCTTTTTGGTATGATTATAGCTATGAATTCTCTTCTGCCAAGGGAGCAAAGATGAATTGTTTTATGGCATGATCGGGATCGCTGATGAAAACACGATTATCTTTGGCCCGTAGTGCATGGATAATTTGTGGTCGTGATACTAAATAATATCCTTGGCTCAGAGTAAGTGTGGGGATGATTTAATGATGTGGATTATTTATTGAAGTTGAGTCTCGAATGATAAAAGTGATGAAAACTTTTTAAATCATAAAAGATAGTAGATTCTATTCTCTACTGACTCTTTTAATGAATTTCTTGTTCACCGCAATTAAACTTGATGTCTATTATATTTTATCGCTTAACATTGTTGGAGGCTAATGATAATTTATTCTCGCAATATCTTAGTCATAATATTTCTTCTTGGGCTAGTTGAGCTCACCCTTTCTTCAACGTTCTCTTCAGAAATGAGAATATAGCCAGGACTAGTCGGGAAACGGATCGATGGTCCGTATGGTTGCATTAGAGTCCTCACTATTCCGGTGAATTAGTGTGATAATAAATATAAAGAGGACTCCATTGAGTTTGTAGATATCGTCTGTAAGACAATATTTGTATTAAAACTCACATTCTCATGTCAGATATTTAAGTTTGTTTTTGTATTATGTACCATGTATTTGGCATAATTCCTGAATGGGTGATGATACCTAATTTTGGGCCACAACCCATAATGTTACAAATGATGTGGTACAAATCATCATCGGCCCTAGTGTATTTATGGAAAGTTGTTGGCATGATCGCTTAATTATCGGTGATAATTAATAATGATTAATATCCTTGTCCCAGTAGTCAGCATTGGATAATTCATGGATGTGATATTAATGAATATCTTTGGTTCAGATATAGTGAATTGATAATTCAAGAATGTGATTATTTATTAAGTCGAGTCTCAAATGATAAAATTGATGATAAACTTTTTAAATCATGTAAGATAAGTAGATATCACGCCTACTTCACTTTTCTAATGGATTATTTGTTCCGGCCGCAGCTTAAACTTGTTGTTCATCAGATTCTATCGCTTAACATCGTTGCCAACTAACGATAATTTATTCTCGCATTATCTTAGTCATAATATTCTTTACCGAGCTAGTTAAGTTCACCATTTGCTTTCATTGTTTCTTTAGGAAATGAGAATATAGTTAGAACTAGTCGGGATCGAGTTGATCGTCTGGATATGTTGCTTTAATAGTCCTCACTATTCTCATGAAATAGTGTAATAATAATTGTAATGAGGACTTCAATCAGTTTGGATATCGCTGCAGAGACAATATTCGTATTAAAACTCTCAAATTTTACGTTACACGACAACAGATAATTAAGTTTCAGATTTGTAGTCCTATACTATGATTTAAGCGACTCGAATTCAAAGATGATATCTATTTTGGGGTGTATACCATCGACGCTTGACGTTAATCGTCAAATTCGTCGTCACGCCTAATAACTTATTCATGACGGACGCCACTGCTTAATGACCCCATGCCATTATCGACGCACGTTATGATGAGATGATTGTCGTTGCCACAATGACCTCATTGTTTGACAACAGAGAGGTTATTATCGATGGCAAAACCCGTTGATAATGACCTTTTTTGTAGTGGATATATAAAAATCAATCTTTTTAATGAAAAAAAATCGAAAACAATCTTGACTTTTATCTTAGAAATTAAAAATTAAATACACTTAAGACTATAAATTTCTTAACTGTCCCAACACTTCAATCAAAATATACCTCCAGGTGGGAAAATTTCTTCACGTAGGATAGAACCCACCGTATTCATCAGGCCCAATAAATCACGTTCCAACAATAATTAATTCTAATGACCACGGTCATGATTAAAGAATACTGCACTTTAATTTAGATAATATAATTAACAACAAAAGCACGGCTGGGATGATTATAATTATTAAAATAAAAAATGAAATATATATGGAATAATATTTATTCAATTAATTCTTGGTCGATCACCTTGGAATAAAGTTGTAAGAGCACTTTCAGCAAGGAGACAAAACAATGCGTGTGTAAAATTGGATCTTTTTTATTTTAGGGTTGGAAATTCAAAGATGACTTACCAAAGGAAACCATAGAGGGAAATATAAAGTTTGTGATTCGTAAGAGGAAATATAAAGCTGTGTTTGGTAATAGGAAACATAGAGTTGTGTACTTTTATTATACCGACGTGAGTTTTCTTTTTGGTGAAGTAAAATAGTAAATCAAAATCAAACTAAGTATATAAGCAACATAAAGGATAGAGTATTACTACACCTGTCCACAAATTTGTCCATAATATAAATAACAATATATATCGATACATGAGCTATAAGAAAATTAAAAAAACTTATACTAATTTATTATATTTTCTCTTTTAAAATATTACGTTAGTCGTAATTTAACTTTATTATATTCTATTTTTGTTGGTGTAAAATTACATTTTTGTTGATTTTTTCTTTACTTAGGTGGCATTCGTACACATGCAATATATGAATTTAGAATTTGTATCAAAAGATATGCCATGTCCAATCGTTTGATTCACTAGCTTCCACTTAGTCACTTGGTACTTTGGTAGGTTAAGTGCGGATATTATCATTTCTTTTCCTTTTTTATCTTTTTCCAACAGTTGGTGGATTATGTCGTTTAGTCAACTAATTGCAACTTAATTAAGATGGATAAAAGTGGCTTATTATACATCATCCAGGATAAGCACTTGCATGTAATTAGACTAATTTGCTCAACTGCATGCATGCATGTTAACTAATGGATAAGTACTTCAAAAGTTACATCGTCTGCGTATCTTTATTTTCGAACACATATATAGAAGAGGAACATAGGTACATGCATGCACAGAATACTGTCGTAGAAATTATAACTTAATTATAGCTCAAATATATTCATGCATGTATTCTCTCCTAAATTATACTCGTAGATTAGTAAGAACTAATGGATTAATTTCAGCTAGTTGTACAAAATAGACCTAATTAGTATATATATGAGAAATGATTTATAATACTATTTGTTATGGATCTTTATAAATAAGATACACCATCTCTATCATCCACTTCAAATATCAACGGACGAGATTATAAATGTCAAACCAATCGTTCTCATGGACGGTTAAAAAATGCAATCTATCCACTTCTAATAAGAATTTGACGCTAATCGATTTAATTCATCCACTACTAATTAATATATAGTAGCGAACATTAATCAACTTCCACCCCAGAAAGTGTGTTTATATTTATAAATTAGAGTTTAGAATTTATTAACTAGGATTTAGAGTTTATAAATTAGGGTTAAGTGTTTATTAATTAGTGTTTAGGTTTTAATTATTAGACAGAGTTATGTTTAGGGTTTATTAACTAGATTTAGGATTTATTAACTAGGGGTTAATAATGTTAATAAATACTCTATCCGTCCCAAATTAATTGCTTAGTTTTGACTTTTTAAAAGTCAAATTGACCATTTTAAAACTAATCTTTTACTAATTTTGCTAAAATATAGGTGAAGAGATTATAACCAAAAGAAAGTATATACAATTTATTACTAATCCTAATTTTTATAATTTTAAAATATATTTATATATGCTTAATTATTAATTCTAAAATAGTCAATTTGATTTAAAAAGTCAAATCGAAGCAGCTTAATTTGGGATTTATGAGTATTAAACCCTTGTTAATAAATTCTAAAGCTTGGTTTATAAATCCTTAATTCGGGTTAATAAATTCTAAACCCTTGTTAATAAAGTCAAACATTTAATTGCGTGAAATAGATAAAGAATTTTGATTAGCATTTGTTATTATTAATAGCGGATGGATTATTTTTTTTATCCGTCAGCTATTATTTGTAACGAACGATAGTTTTGACTTTTTAAAATATGAATCATTCCTCTATATATATATTAGGTCGTTCCTGAGATTTTGATGGCCCAGAGCAAAAAATGAAAACGAGATCTTTTTCGAAACAAAGTATTTACCCAAAAAAAAGATAAAAATAAATAAATAAAAAGTACAAGATGTATCCAAAAAATTGTCTTTCCAGAACTTAAAACATAATAGTTCGACTACAATAAAATATATGAGAACTTCGAATACATGCAGCAAAATATATGAGAAATTCGACTACAACAAAATATATAAGAATACATTTATTAAAAAATATTTTTTTTAGTATTCATAGAGTATATAGTAGGCGAGATCAGAGACAAGTTTATTCGTAGAATAAAATAGTTTTGCATGCATATTAATATTGGCCCGGCCGGGCTATGCATTGTGATCTGAGTAGTAAAGAGATATAAAAGAAAAGTTAGCATGCATCAGCAAAAGTGAGTACTTTAAAGAAAGCACTTGCAGACTTGCATCCATCAACCTTATTATGATTTAACTAACACATCAACTAGCCATCTCTCACACAGCAAAAGAATGAAACTCAAAAAGCGAAGCGGATTTATATATATTAGTGGCGTCATACGAGAGGGGGGCATCCGGGCATGGCCACCTCCGCCTTTGCCTCTCTATCTTTACACATACTTATTTTTATTATAGTATATAAATTTATGTTAATATTGATATTAATCCATTTTTATCGTAAAATATCTTAATAGTGGAGTCCTATTTTAAATATATAAATTTATACTACTATATTATATCTAAAATAATATAAAATTTTATTTTCAAGTTTCACTATATTTCAAAGTTATCTAATTAATTTTCAAAGACAAGTAACTAAGGTTAATATTAAAAATTACCTTAGCTTTAAAGTCAATAAATAATATTAATATTATGACTAATTTTAGATGTCTCAAATTTGGTCTCTCAAATTATCTTAAATATACATGTTACCCTTGTATTGGTATGTAATGAAATTTTTTAGGATCCATCACCATGATATTGAACAAATATAATGAGGACATGTGTATTTGAGTCACATTTCAAAATTTTGAGACTTTTAATTTTACTCTAATGTTAAAATGCTTTGATATAGATGAATTCATATTTATGTCAAAACCAAAATATATAGAGTTTTATTTTATGTTTATATATATTTTAATACACATTAATACTTTTTAGTGCTAAATTTTTTTATAAAATTTTATCCCCTTTCAATCGAATACACACACACACACACACACACACATATATATATATATATATATATATATATATATAATTGTTACAGTCAGCTGATTGCAACAACCATCAAAATTATCGTTAGTTTAATGTTTTGTCGTAATTATGTTAAATTCATGTATGAAAACTATCACTTTTATTCGCGAAAATATCAAAAAAATTATGTATATACACAATCTATAGAACCACGAATTAGAAGGAAAAAAAACAAAATAGGAAGATCAATTAGCGCCAATGCATGGATGGCCATGTTTTTTGGTCAATGCGAGTGGTCGTTTTCTTCTTGCAATTAAAGGGAAAAAGGATTTTGGCTGAGTTGTACGTATGTGAGAATTAAAGATATTGTAATAAATTAAGAAGATATGTTAATTTGGAAAGTTCGTACAAGAATGCTTTTGTTAAAGTCATTTTGGTGTAAAGAAAGTAATCTCAATTAGCTTCATGGAAGTATGCAAGTAATATATCTCCATGAATCTGTACGTGATGGAAGGTCGAATAATTCAGTCCAAATCTTAGTTTACCCAAAGACATGCTACTTTCCAAGGATTCCTAACTTTATATCTGAATTTAATTGTAAATATGGGAGCCCAGAATTTTCAAGATTGATCAGTAATGCTGAAAATCTTTCTATAATTAAAATAAAATATTAATTAATTAATTTAAATTTCATAATCTAATTTCATTTGTTTAAATAAAATTAAATTGATATAAAACTAGTACTTGGTTAATATTATTAGCATATTACACGTTGGATCGATATTGTTGTCCGGATATAGTATTGACAATTTACGTGCAAGTATACACGATCAACTAATATAATGATAAGTAGAGTGTCGATTTCACGAGAAATATACTAATAATATTAATCAAGTACTAACTTTATATCAACTCAATCTTATTTAAACAATTGAATTTGAGATTATAAAAGTATTAAATTAAAACTAAACTAAATTATTAACAAAGCTTAACACCAAATTTAAATGTTAAGATCACAATTTCTGATCCCAATACTTCGCCTAAATCTCTTCACTCTCTTTTCATTTAATTAATCATACCTTAATCGTTAATTGAGAATTCACACTTATTTAACAACCTCTTCGATGATTTGATAAAATATCTTTTCATGAAACTCCAATTCTCATACAAGCTACGCAGAAACACCCAAATTCCACATCGAAAGATAGGGAAAAAATTTCAGATATAAGAAATAAGCTACTATCAATAAGACTCTTCAAGTCACGACCTTTTGAGAGCCTGTGGTTGGCTAAGATAACCCAAGAAGATACTGATTAGTTAGTAGTTTTCGAGGCCTTATTTTGATGGATTTGATTCGATTCGACTTGATTTTGACCCGAGATTTGTTTCAACTCGATTTGACCCGGGTTGTTTACATGGTATCAAAGCCAACTCTCGAAAGCTCTGCCTGGCCATCCGATCGGCTCATTGTCTTTGAGGTGGGGACACGAAGGTCAGTGGTATTATCCCACAATGGAAAGATGGAGGTCCGGAGGTGGGGACACGAAGCCATACGGTAGATATCCCAATGGCTAGAGACAAAGATCTTTGGGCCGTAGTGTGGATCGGATTCGATGAACGTCGAAAATTTAAGTAGGGAGTTTGTAACACCTCAATTCCACATCAAAACATGGGGAAAAATTTGTCTCATATAAGAAATAAGTTACTACCAATAAGATCTTCAAGTCACGACCTTTTGGGAGCCTCCGGTGGGCTAAGATGACCCAAGAAGATACAATTAGCTAGTAGTTTAAGGCCTTATTTTGATGGATTTGATTCGATTCTGACTTGGAATTTGACCCGAGATTTGTTCCGACTGGATTCAATTCAGTTGTTTCAATACGTGTGGCATATAAGTATGTTCTTAATATATCTTATACACAAATCATGTTATTCAATTCCAAATATAATCAAGAACACATCAGATCATATTTAGATCCAATCCTAGAATTCATCTTCCAATCCCATCTAGGTTATATCATAATACAATTATCAATAAACACAAAATATGATAAACAACTCAAATACGAAATATAATAACTAAAACTAGACGAGAATAAATCAATTCATACTAAACATTATTTCATTGTAATCTCAATAAAAGTTAAGTCATAATAAGGTTGGGAACGTCATCATAAAACCAAATAACATCTTAAGATTACAAAAATAAAAGAAAAATAAAACAGATAAAAATCAGGTCACGCAAAATTTCTTGATTTATACACTTAGCCTCCAAGTTGCTCTCCTTCGTGCTCCTTAAAATCAGATGAAGAACCCTACCTTGGATGTGTGTTAGGGTACGTTATGATGTTAGATGAGATGTTTAGTTGTTAACCTCCTCATTTTGTGTCTCTCATCATGTATTTATAGGTTACAATTCCAAAACCTAATATATATGGAGAAATAAATTCAACTCGAGTAAAAACATGCAAAATGTGTCCCAAACATCATGCATGACACAAAGCAATGATGTCAAGCTTTCAAAATCGCCTTTACTAATGCTAATAAGGCTAGATCAAGACAAGAATATATCTCATTTCCCGCGAACTAATCCAACGTCTGTTGTGAAGGAGTTACGGGACGTGCCATATATCAAATCAAAATTAACTCTCAATAATTACTACAATAAAACTCAATTTTCAACCCAAGATCACGTACCAAACATGACGTTAAAAGTCTTTTCATCCTCCCTTATTGCCTCTACTTACATACTTAGCTACCCATGCACCAAACTTGCTTTGTCGACCTTATCAACGCCTACCAAGCTTCAAGCTTGCATCAATTTGCCAACACTGAGTCTCACGCCGACATTTGATGCACATGGCCACACGCTGAGTCAATTCGTCGCACGTCGATGCACATTTTTGCTCACTAATTAATATATGACTGATAATGCATGAATTCTCATTCAAAACACCATTCTAAGCTTGGTTTCTAATCCTACAACAAAAATACACAAAATGCATAAAAATGAACATAAAATACCCAAAAACTCACAATTTCATCAAGTCAAAAATACTCAATTCATCAATACTTATATATAAATACAGCAAAGGCTATCTTTTGAAATCAATTTGATATCTTTTCAAATCAATTTGAAATCAATTTACACCACAAGCAATCAATTTCAATCAAATCAAATTCAAATCAATTAATTAATCTTTTAATTAATCAATTCAAATCAATCTTATATTAATTTTGTGTCTTCCTCTTCTTCTCCTCCTCCTCACTTCAGTTTTTTCTTCCACCCCTCTTCCTCTTCCTCTTCCACTTCCATTTCCACTTCCACTTCCCCCTCTCCTTCTTCCACTTATATATATATATATATATATATATACACGACGCATATATAATCTCACCAAATTTTCCATATTTTGTAATCAATCACTTGATATTGATTAATAAACTCAGAACTATGTTTATTTTAATTATATTGATGTTGTTTCAATTGTATTTGGATATATGCGCAGTCGCTTTGATTCTCGTTGTTTTGTGAAGGTTTATATTATAGGTTCTTTTCAGTAGCTTCAATTTTTTATCTATGTCGCTGTATTTTATTTTATTTTTGCTAGATTATTTTATCTATGTCAATTGTTCCTCGGTCGTAAATAAATATGATTTTATTAATACATGTCAAATGGATTATACCAAATTATTTTTCTCACAATTTACTTTTTAAAACATGCATTGCTTTGGAATGAGAAAGCTTAGAAACTTGCAGCTTATGGTGAACATTGTTTATTGTATTTCTTAGATTTCTATCTCAAAAGTAGTTTTGAAGAAAAGGAAAAGCAATGAAGATTGGGCAATTAGAAGGAAACAATGACTTTAAGTGGATAATTTCATATCAAGAAGCCCTAACAATTCGGTCGAGAGTAAATTTATATTTTTGTTGTTGAATTATTGGGCATGAAATTAGTCTCGTGATTTAAAGTCGCTTAAATTTGTTTGGTTCCTCTAAAATTGTTAATACTTTTGATGTTTGAAACTATCTAAATTTATTTTAACAAAGTTAAGTTAAATGGTATTTCTTTTGGTTACTTATTTTTGATTTTTTCTAATACTTGGTAAGTCCCACACTCTCACTTACAATATTGATACTTGAATGGTCTTTTTAAGTTTATTTGTTGATGATTATAGAGATAGAGATTGTATTGTTGTGCATCGAGTGTTGGGACTTAGATTATGGGTTTCGATCCTGACTTAAATTAGCTAGCTTTTTTTGTGAAGGAAGATAGCAATTTGTGATCGACTTTCGAGCAATCAATGTTGTTGAATGTTTGTTTCTCATGTCATGTAAAAATATATTGAAAAGTTTATATAAAAATAACTTATTATAAAAAAAACATTTTTCTCATTGTAATTTTAATAAATTATATAACCCGTTATTCAAACTAGCTCGTGCATTGCACGGGCTATCAACTAGTAAGTATAAACTCACTAATCAAATACCCCCAAACATGAATCTTTGTTTGTCCTTAAGAAAAACACTAAGAACGTACATATAACAACTAATTCTAAATAGAAACTAAAATGAATCAATATGAATTTAAACAATGGATTCAACGATTATTTTAAACAATAACTCAAGCAAAGTTTCAAAAATATGCAAAACTTAAAATTTCAACCTAAACATCAGCTCCACAACTACTCACGATCCTTTACGCAAGTATGCATCCAAACCGAACCTAGCCAAAAACATGACAAACTCGTAAATTAAATACTTCATAAAAGATATTCAATATCAACTCTATAAACCTTCTTTTCGCATCAATCTCTCAAGAAGTGAAGACAAAACATAAATTTAGAGGATCCTAGGATATTTCATACATTTAAGCACACAAACCCTTTCCAAGTATTTCAAAACACAAAAAAATCTTCTTTTTTTTTTTTTTAGTGAGTGCATTTTATGCTCCATCTCAATTCTCATTGAACGAAAAGGCCTTTACCCTCCATCTAGCTCATCAGATGTGTTTATGAATGAGTGCTTTTACGCTTCATCTCAACCCACCACATAATTTCTTTTTCCACTGAGAAGGTTCAAAATTTTCAAATTTTAGATAATCCAAGATTTCCCCAAACTTATGTTAATGCCTAAATTTCGCTTCAAATGATGGTCAAATAAATTTCTAAAATTTCAATGATATCTCCACAAGTACTTAACTATAAAAAATTATTTTAAACTATAACTAGATAAACAAATGAATATGTGCTTTTAAGATCAAAAGATCACAAACAAATAGAAAACCCAACTAATAAGTCAAACTATAAACTAAACATGTTTCTCAATTTCACAAGAGTTAAAAATTATATTAATCACAAAAAAAATTCATCGCCATCATCAATTATAATAAATTTATCGCTCAAGTTACCTTAAACTTACTATCTAAAATGCAACTCTAACAAATCACATACCAAATAAACAAACAAAAATAAGGACTCCAAACATAAACTAGACATTGTTCTCAATGTCAAAAAATATAACAAGTAAAATCATAGGACTTCCCTGAGAACTGTCTGATTGGTTACGTCAGCGTCCTCTTTATCCGCTAAGTCGAAAGTCGGTATTTAGTACCTAAAAACAATTGAGACAACTAATTAAAATGTAACTAATTAACTATAGCTTACATATATAACTAAACCCCAAAATTTTAAAATTAAACTTGAATTGCCTCCCAATTAGCTCTTGGTTTAGAGTTGTCACAACCCAATTATTCATTCTCTTATCCAATTCTCCTTCAAAATTAAGGAACATGTTCACAAAAGTGCAAAATAGCATTTATAGGTTCCTTTAAACCTAGTTACTCGACATGTTCCTATCTCGCATCACACCATGGCTTCGACTTTAAGATGGCTCCCTCATCACAAATTAAGAGCATCACCGATTTAAATGACTATCAATCGAGCACGAAATTGACAAATACCGTGATCCTCGAGTATTGGTGGAAAAGGTACATGTGGCACCATTGTAATCGCATTTATCGATATTGGAACAAAAAGTGGGTCTTCTCCTTATTTTCCCCGCTCCCCTACCCCCTTCCCCTTTTCGTCATCCACATCTAACGGCTCGAGTACTCCATCGGGCCTCAAAACTACTTGGCAACGTCTCTTTCAGATAGTTGTTGATTGTGTTAACTAGTTGTCCCACTTAGTTCTCGAGATTCCGAATCCGCTCTTCTTGACTATTCATCCACTCCTCATTCAAATCTATGTACTTGGAAAGAAATTCTTTCAAGTTTGACTTTGTTTCATTATGTAGAGGAGCTGATGTTTGGAATCTAACATATTGAATTGCATCGAAGCTGATGGCGCATTGATGACTCGGATGGTTTCTAGCATAAATTAACTTCATAATTAATCATTGCCACATTTTGAATAGGTTGCGCCCCTAAAATTAATGTCAATCTTCTTCGAAAGTGTCTCTATATGTGTTGTTAATGCATAAATTGCATCGAGACCGTGAATCCATGTCGCCCTTGGTTGAGTCATCCTCGAATAAGGCCACTGAAAATTATGGTTAGCCATGGTGAAATCAAGGTTAAAACAAAGTAAATAAAAAACGTTTAAATTATGATCAAATTAATTGAAATTAATATTGAAAAATTATTAGTAATATTCCCAACAACAACACCAAAAATTGTTGTCCTAATATAGTATTGATAATTTATGTACAAGTATACACGATCAACAAGTAATATAGTGATACCCAATAACTCATGTGTGTGATATTTGAAACATCTTCCTAGTTATATTGAGAATATTTTAGATAAACTTCTTAAAACCATCTATAACATATTTACATTATATTTTAACATTAATTGTTCTAGATATTAATCTTGTAAGAAATATTTATATATATAAAATTAGTTTTCTTCATCAAGATAATGTTTTCCTTACTTACATTGGTTTTTCTTCTTCCTTTTCTCTCTTTTCCTCCACATTTCCCAATTAACTTCTAAATGTGAATCATTGTTCGAGATACTCTCTAAATTTTATTTAGAAAAAATTGTTATTATAGAAAGAAAGAAGTTCTACTTTTAATAGGAGTATTCTTTTGAAAAATAATCTATCTGTAATAGGAGTTTTATTTATTTGCAAGTTTCCTGTATTGAATAGTTTGAGAAGAGTTGTGACGCCCCCAAAATCGGTATACATCACTTATTCTGAGTCGCCAAATACATGTTACAAAATTCAAATACAACTTAATTATACAACAGTCATGTAAAATACGAATAAACATATGCTGTGAGTTTTAATACAAATATTATCATCTAGACAATATACAAACTCAATGGGGTCCTCATTACATTTATTATCATACTATTTCATGAATAATGAGGACTACTAATGCTATTATCCGACCATCACCGTTCTCGACTAGTCACCGCTACGCTCTCATTTCCAAGAGAACAATGAAAGCAAAAGGGTGAGCTCAACTAGCCTAAGTAAGAAATATTATGACTAAGATAATGCGTAATAAATTATCATTAGCCTTCAATAGTGTTAAACCGATAAAATATAAAAAATATCAAGTTTAATCAAGAATGAACAAAGAATCCATTGTAAGAGTCAAGAGAGAATAAAATCTACTATCTTCTATGATTTAAAAGGTTTTCATGAATTTTATCAATCGAGACTCACCTTTAATAAATAATCCACATCATCCTCAGACTACTACGCCAAGGATATTCATTAAGATCACAACCACAAATTATCCATGCACCACAAACAAGGATATTCGTGTATTCATCAATGGTCATGATCATGCCAACAACCCATCCATCAATACACTACGGGTCAACGAGGACTTTTTCCACATCATTTATAACATTACTACACATGATTATACCGAATAATCCTCGGTCATAATCATACCAAGTTCATCTATGCACTATAGGCCACATACGACTTTCAACATAATATAAACATGAGGATGATGATGACAATGATATAAGAATTCAATAAAACAAGTTCAACAATTAATTTATCCAGAACTAATAATGTCCAAATTGTCAACATGATACTTCTTTTGTAGACTAACACTCAAGAATGCTCAGAAGAATATTTTCATGAAAAGATATTGAATAAAGCGCAAATATCAAGGATATTCTACTAATTTCATGGAGTATAAAGTCAAAACTTTAACCAACCGAGTATAATAAAGAATGGAATAACAAAAGAAATCACCGTGCATGCGATAGATCGCATGCATGAAGTTATTCCAATGTAATAATAAATAATGGAACTCAGTCACGCAGAACGCACCGATCGGCAATATATTCCAACAAAATAATAAATAATGGAATCAGTCACGCCAGAACGCACCGACAAGATATTCCAATGTAATAATAAATAATGGAACCAGTCATGCGATAAACGCATGTATGTGATGTTCTAATGTAATAATAAACAACGAAACCAGTCACAGAAAACGCACGCATGTGATGTTCCAAATGTAATAATAAATAATGGAATAATGTAAGAATTTCACCAAGTATAGGTATCCTCACAGATATAAAAAGTTATTCCAATGTAATAATAAAGAATGGAATAACAAAAGAATTTCACCAATAAGAAAGAAGGAATACCCCTAACGAAAGTACAACAAATAATATCTATTATCGTAAAAGAAGAGTATTTTTCGACCGGTAAAAGCGTATATACTCAAAGAAAACTTGCACTACGCCAAAAGCTTTCTTAAACTCTAAAGAAATACGCCAAGATTATGTAAGAAGAACTCTCTATAATTTCTCTATCTAGAGTTTCAAAGTGAATTCGTAAGAAATAATGAAGGAACGAGCTTTCTATTTATGTAAGAATGGATCGTGATAAGAATTCAATTCATGAACTATCCCGATTGATTTACTTTAAACTGACGACTATCTAAATTGGTTTACAATAAAATATAATATATTCTATTTATAATCTAATAAAACGAATAACTTTATAAAAGTATTCTGCTTTTATATAAAAAGATTTTACTATGCAAACACTACGTAGCACTATGCAAAACACTATGCATAATAAAATATAATATATTCTAATTATTTTCTAATAAAATGTATAACTTTATAAAAGTATTCTGCTTTTATATAAAAAGATTTTACTATTAGTCTAATAAAACGAATAACTTTATAAAAGTATTCTGCTTATATAAAAAGTTTTTCCTGCTTTTATTACATTAATAATACTAATAAAACAAAACTCATCATCATTATTATAATTCACAATATTAATCGACTAGGTCGCTCCTCGGAAAGAGGGAATTTACAATAAGGATTTCTCCCCATTATTAAGCGCAAATTAGGTGACCAAACCTCTCATCGATGTAACTTCTGACATCGTTAATATTAAAAATAATAATATTAATAACTTTGTTATCATCTCAATTATCGATTATAAAATATTGACAATAATTAAATAAAATAACGTGAGATATTACGCAGAATTACTATAACAATAATCGAACAAAACCGAGTGACTTCTCACGAAGATCAATAATCAATATCATATGCCATCGTAATTAATTACGATATTATCGCATTTTTTTAACGGGTGTTTCAACAGCTTAACTGTAAAACTTTCGCCGTTATTTTCATAAAGTATTTTTGTCATTTTCTCAATCCGACAATAATTCCGCTAGGGGTCCACCAATGATTGTGCTTGCATTATAATATTCCCCGTTAAAACGTAATATTCCCCACCAATCAATATTATATAACAACTTCATGATTTTGTAAAATTTATAAATATTACCCACAACTATAACATTATATCAAATTCATTCCATAATATTCAAAATGATATTTATAGAAAATTCATCTTTATTCATAAAAGTTGGGGTCTTACAAGAGTTGTGGGTAATCTGTAAATAAGATTCTATTTTTATGTTTAGTTGTAGCGAAGCTAAAAATCATATAACATCTTAAAAGTACTTGAGAGAGGGTGCGAGTGAATTTTGAGTTTGTGTGAGAAACAAAGTTTTGTACAGGTTTTATATTTCCTGCAAAAAAAATTGTTTCATTGGAGGAAGGGTTTTGCAGTTTTTATCCCGTGCAAAAAAATAGTTGTGTTATGGATATTATAACATATTCTCAAATTTTAAGACGTAAAACTTAATAAAGGATTATTGTAAGTCCATTATTATTTTTATTGACACAATAAAGATTCAAAGTTTGACACATTATTTTTTTTATTAAAAAAAATAATGTTAAATATTCTATCATGATATTCCCGACAATCACGTCCATTTGGACAACTATTAATACAAAAATGCATGGGCGGAACCAGGGGGCAAATGTAACGAATGTGATTTTTATAATTAATTAAAATATTTATTTGAGTTAGATAAATATTTTAGTTGATTTATTTATCAATAATAAATATTGATGTTAGTTGTTATGGCTTAATTTAATTAAGCGTTATAATTTGATAGATAGTTTTATAATTGATGTGCATTTTATTATTAAGGTTTAATTGATTTTACTAATAAAATAACTTTAAATTATTTAAGTGTGATTTTATTAATTAAGTGTATGTTAAGTAATTCAATCAATTGATGTGTATTTTATTACTTTAATGTTATGAAAATATTCTAATTTAATTAAATTAGAAGGTTTGTAATGGGTTAAATAAAATTACAATTATTTTGGTTAAATAGAATTATAAGTAGTAAGGCTTAATTGAGTTTATTACTAAAATAAGTAATTATTTAAGTGTGACATTAGAAATATGTTATATGTCATAGTAAAGTAATAATAGTATATAATGAATAGCCTAACCATTGGGTTGCTTAACTAATGATGGAAAAGTGAGGTTATGCTACTAAGATGGCTTAATGTGATATTGGTCATGCATGTAAGAATTTTGTAACATAAGCCTTATGTTATTAGTGGGGGTTACTATTATATTAATTATTAACATAACTATTACCCAAATGATGAGTTACACAAGAAGAAATCCTAGAGTTTTTTTATAGCAAAAGTCTTGGTGGAAGAGAGAAATAGATAAATTGATAGAGATAGAGAGAAATAGAGGAATCAGATGAGCTAGAAGAAGAAGAAAAAAAGCTGTAAGAAGGTAACTTCTAAACTCTTATTTAATCTTTGATTTTTTTTAGTAGATTTATGTTCTAGGGTAGTAGATCATGCTTAATCTTGTTTGTATTGGTTTAATCTTGGATTATCAAGAATCAAACAAGAGGATTCAAGAAAGAAAATAAAATGGAAAGAAAATTTGAAGAACAAAATTCATAGGTTTTGAGTAATTGTGGACATATCTTGTAAAATTCATACCTCTTTGGGTATAATGAGTTAGAAAGTGATCCTTATATCAAATCGAAGATATGGAAGTAAGCTATATTCTGAAAGTGGAATCACATGAAAACTCTTTGTAGATTTCTTGCAATGTTTGTTTTAGTAAGGCTGGTCCGAAGGGAAAATAATCTGTCTAGAAAATAAAAATTGTTACGGTTTCTGACTTTGAACAATTCATATAAATTCGTGTGTTTTGAATCTGAAGAAACTTTAAACTGAAAAGTTGTAGATATGGAAGTTTACTAGCCAGACACGCGAGATTGAGCCATTTTATGGACTGTATAAGGTCCGAAATAAATTGTTTAGTAAGGATATCCATAAAATGAAATTTTCTAGACTAGTTGATAAATTGCAGAATCTGATTTAGATGGATAAGGGTCTGACTTTAAGGCCTAGATGAGGTTGTAGTACACTGAGTAAGGGTTAATTCTATATAAGAAGGAACAAAAACGGACATGTAACGAAGGAGTTATGTTAAAAATCGAAAAACGCTTTTGTTAAAGAAATTATGAAGATGAGTTTTATAATTTTGTTTGAATTAAGATTTTGGGTGATAGTATATTTTTGATGATTAAAAAAGACCCCAACTTATTATTAATGAAATTTAATTTTCTATTTATTATTTTGAAATAGTAAGGGTTGATTTGATTAATGTGGATAATAGGGAATAAAATACGCAAATATTTCAAAATAAGCAAGTGGTTATAAAATATTCATCATTGCATTTGTGGAATATTCGTTTGGTCGTGGAATATTCAGACTCGCATTATAAAGGAATATTCGTATTTATTTTTCAACATTATTAATGTGTAATTTTCATAACTAAAAGCGATTGATGAAGAAAACGACAAATATAAGTTGTTTAAAAATAATCTACAGAATAGTTGTTATTCAGATGTAATAATCGTTAAAATACCCTGGGTTAAAACACAAGAAGACACCACCAGTGGTTGCACCAATTATTGATTCTTACGTAGAAGAAGCACTACTCAATAATGGTTACAAGACTAATTAATCGCTCAAGATTTTATTTTATCGAGTTAATAATTGTCATATTGATATTTTATATTGTCATTGTTTCAATAATCATTACACACAAGATTTTTCATTATCGGCAATAATTCATATTATCCGAATAATATTATTAGATAACATTATTGGCAATGTCTAGAAAGTTCGCCTAAGGAGAGGTTTGGTCACCTAATCAAGCTACAAGAAGAAGAAATTTTATCGAAAGCCCCTCTTCCTGGAAACCGCCTCAATCACAATATCAGTGATTCTCAGAATATTATTTGTGAATAATTAATTATTGATTCATATGATGAGGAAAATATTGATTTTATGTGGATATAGATGGAGAAAATTTTTAATGTGACAATTGTTGAAAATTGAAATTTTATCTTTTTCTCGATAAAATAATTTATTTAAATATATTATTATATTTTAATAATATAATAATGGTGATATTTTTACAACGAATGTGGGATATATGAGTATACGAGGAGGAAGAGTATTTTTGTTGCAATAAATGTTTAAAACATGTTAAACATGCTCATGGACCCCATTTATCGATCGAAATTTGATTATAAATTTAAAATCGCCTGCTTGGATTTCTTTACCAATTTCTGTTTGGAATTTGGAAAACTTTCTTCCGCAGTTGTTGTAGAGAATTGAATTTCCTATAAAAACTCATGAGATTCGAATTTTCTGATAAAAGGGCTATTTATTATGAATTATCAAGTTCAAGTTCAAATAATTAATTTTTGGAAGTTTAAAATATTTTAAATTAGAAAAACGTTTTTTGTTTGTTTTGTGGCCTACATGTGTTCAAATGAGCTGAGATCAGATCTAGGTGGGCTAAAGAAAATATGAAAATATATATTAATATTATATTAAATTTTCTACGCTTGGTTCTTCTAAGCATTTTCCTATAAATAGGTGCTTAGGTTAGAATTGAAAATCACACCGTAAACTCAAGTTTTCTCTCTATATTATCGAGCGATATATTGAGAGTATTTTGAGTATACTTTGAGTATTGTTAGACGGCAGTAAGTTCCTTTCAAAGACTATACCCTTCCCGTGATTCCAAATTTAAGTACTAATCTTTCGAGGTAAGTGGATGTTATTTTCTTCTCAAATGATATTATTTCTTCAATATCATTATGTCAAATATTGGTTGAAACTTTTATCAAATTTGAACTTTTCCATGCTCTGGGGTTACTTTCATGAGTTACTATTCATGAGTTACTATTCACGAAGTTACTATTCACGAAGTTACTATTCACGAGTTACTATTCACGAGTTACTATTCACGAGTTACTATTCACGAAGTTACTATTCATGAAGTTACTATTCATGTTTACTTTCACGAAAATCTTTAAGATGTTTTTTTTCTATCTTTTGGTGTCGAGTTACTATTCACGATACTTGCAAGACTATTCACGATACTATACTACTATTCAATTTAAAAATAAAATTTCTTCTTTTTGTCCAAAATATCTATTCTCGATACTAGCTTTGATCAGATCCATGTTTTGACTATTTCTCAATTTTACACCACTACGATTATTTTTGAGGTATTTTTGAACACGGATAAAACAAAGTACTAATCCTTAATCCTTAATCCTCATTTTTGTTTCACCGGATTCGCTTTTTTAAAAATATTTTTCATCATCCTCACCTTAAATGATGATATTATTGAATATCTTTATTCAGAAGGCAAAGATGAATGATTTCAAGAATATCTTCGTCAGAAGTAAAGATGAACAGTGTTTAGATGAATACGACTTAATCGATGAATATCTTCGCCTAGAGTAAAAGATGAATATTTGATTCCGTATGTATATCGATTGATGTTACAGGATAAAAGATAGACGATGAACTTTTAAATTCATACATGTAAGATAGTAGTTTGCATTCTCTACTTAACTCTTCTAATGAATTATTATTTCACCATGTAATATTGATTTAAAATTTGTCATTTATCAGATTCTATTAGATTTTTCCCTCGTCAAGACTAACGATAATTTGTCAGATATTATCTTAGTCATAATATTCTTTATCGGGCTAGTTGAGCTCACCCTTTTCCTTTTTGTTCCATTTTTCTTCTCGTGAGGCGCAGAATATAATAGTACGTAGCCTGGGTAATGGAATGAAGGTTTTAGAAAGAATTGTTTAGTAGTCCTCACCATTTTTGTAAAATAATGTATCAATAAATGTGATGAGGATTTATTTGAGTATAGATATTGTCTGTAAGATAATATTTGTATTCAAACTCACAGCTTTCATCGTTGTAATAATAAAGTTGTAGTTGCTTTCGCACTACGATCGACAACCTGTAATGGGTGATGTATACCTATTTTGGGGGCGCCACAACTGGTATCGTAGCTAGGATATGATCTCCCATGCGAGATCGGGAATAGAACTAGAGGGGAGAGACGAGTAAATCCTTCGCTAAAGGTGTCCTACCTAAGCTTATTTTTTAGTCGGTCAAGATATAAGGATATTATGTGATATATTGATTTCTTAATTAACCCTTGTTTTACGACAAGATTTGAGAATGTCGAATCGAGAATATTAACAATGGAAATGAGACCGTGGAGACGCTCAGACTCACCAACGAGGAGAACGTGCAACAGTCGGCAATGTTCCTCCCGTGAACAACACCACCGAAAGCGTATGATGAACGAGGGATGTTTAGAAGCTTTTTGCAGCTCATGCAAAATCGCATTTGGGAGACTCGTGTTCAAAATACAGAGGAAATGATAGCAATTACCAAGTTGTCACAAACAAGCAGCTTCAAAGAGTCAGACCACCAGAATTTAAGGGAAAGCCGATCCGATCACGGCGAAACACGGGTCAAGCAAATTACCAAGATATTCGATGTCTCGGGATGCACGAGAAACGTGAAGGTTCCATTCGCCACCTTTATGTTCCGTGGCGAGGCGCATCATCGGTGGGAGTCTCAGTGAAGCGCACTCCATCCAAATTAAGACTCAAAGATGTCTTGGGAGACGCTTTCAGAACTATTTAATGACAAATACTTTCCCGAAAGTGTTCATTATACGGAAGGAAGTGGAGTTTATTAGATTAGAGAAAACAACACGACGATGTCTCAAAGACGAGGCAAAGTTTGCAGAGTTATCCAGCTCAGACCTCATTTGGTGGAGAATGAGGAACGATGACGCGATGTTTCTTAGAGGTTCAAACCCCAAGATACGCCAAGATCTCATTTCTCATAAATTTTCTCTCTATTCAGATGTTGTAAATGTGGCTCAATTATTAGAGCGATAACGAGTACTACCAACCGAGGGACCACAACCAGTGATCGCACTGCAGATAAAGAAATCAATGTAATAATGATAACCAAATGAGAAAGAAACAGACGGACAAAAATGGTAACCACTCGTGGTAATCATGGCCATGAAAATAAGAAGAAGTCGAGGAGAGGAGATTTTAAAAGAGGAGATTTAACAACGACCATGTGAAGACGACAAAGGCTTAAAAGAATCGGTTCTAAGGGAGGAGAACGACCACCCCATTATATGCTACAAATGCGAAAAGAGGGACATATCACCAAACCGCCCACAACAGCTTCAAGGTATGCTATAATTGTGGAAAGGAAGGACATATCGCCGAGATCAGACAAAGAATAAAACCTAGTTCAATGGGATTTGACTCAAAAGATCGTCCCTGTAAAAGTCAAAGTCAACGATTCCGGAAGAGCGCTTTGTCAGGATCGGTCATAATGCGAGAACCCAAACGAGGTGATCACGGTAAGCTATTTATAAATTCTCATAAGTTTATACCTTACTTGATACCGGCATACCCATTCATTTATCTCTCCCGCATGTGCTCAACGCTTAAACTCGACTCGAGAAATTAGACTTTCGACCTATCTCGTGGAAACTCCGCTAGAGAAAACTTTCATCACATCCACCGCTTATAAATCTTGTTTGATTCAAGTCAGCACCATCACCTTACCCGTCAATTTTATCTCTTTAAAGATACTTGCTTTTGATGTGATTTTAGGGATTGATCGTTAACTACTCATCATGCCAAAATTGATTGTTTTCGTAAGGTCATAGTTTTCATATTCCTAACCAACCCGTTGTATTTAATTCAAGCAACTAAACCATTAAAATCAATCACCGCTATATCTAATCATAAAGCTATTCGCTTATCAAAAACTATGTCAAGCTTTCTTAGCCCATGTTATGGATTTGAATAAAGACACGCCAAATTTGAATAATATTCCCGTTGTTATCGACTTTTCCGACGATTTCAAGAACTTCCCGCCTACCCCCGTAACGTGAAGTCAATTCTTTATCGATCTTGAACCCGCACAAAGCCCATTTCTAAAACCCCATATCGAATGGCTCCTATTGAACTTCGTGAGTTAAAGGTCCAACTACAGAATTGTTGGACATCGCTTCATTCGGCCCCAAGACATCTCCTCGGGGTGCTCTGCTTTTTTTATTCAGAAGAAGAAAGACGGAGTATGCGACTTTCAGATCGACTATCTGAATCGAACCATGTCACCATCAAGAATAGGTATCCTCACCTCGTATTGATGACTTGTTTGACCAAATCAGTAAGGGCACAATTCTTTTCAAAATCGATCTTCGCTCGATATCATCACCAAGATTAGAATCGAGATATTCCAAAGACCGCTTTTAAACTCCTGACAGACGGCATTATGAATTCTTAGTCATGTCTTTCTGATCGACTAATGCTCCCGCGCTTTCATGGATATGATGAACCGAGTATTCAAGGAATATTCGATCATTGTTGTTGTTTTTATCAATGACATCCTCATATATTCCAAAAGTCGTGAAGATCATGAGCACCATTTGAAGTCGGTACTCCAAAGGCTTCGTGAAAACAAACTATATGCCAAATTGAAGAAATGCGAGTTCGCTTGAGGAAGTAGCATTCCTCGGGCACGCGGTGTCAAAACACGGAGTATCCGCTGATCCGCCAAGATCAAGCAATACAAAGTCAGAGCAACCAAGTTTGCGGATCAAGACGAGCTTTTTGGGCTTAGCCGGTTATTATCGGAGATTCGTGGAAGGGTTTTCTCGAATCGCTACTCCATTAACTCAAATTAACTCTAAGGATACAAAATTCGCTTCGAGCGAAGAATGCGAGAAGAGTTTCCAAGAGCTTAAGAGGAGACTTATTTCTAAGACTGTTCTAACAATACCATCCGGTTCTTGATGGATTTGTTATCTACAAATGATGCTTCGTGCAAAGGGTTAGGATGTGTTCTCATGCAACGGGGAAAGTCATAGCCTATGCCTCATGACAACTTAAAGAGTATGAGAGGAATTATCCTACTCATGATCTAGAGTCAAAGCAATGCTGCTACTAAAGATATGGAGGCACTATCTATACGGGGAGAAAGTGGAGATATATTCGCACCATAAAAGCCTTAAATATTTCTTCACTCAAAAAGAACTCAACACGCGGCAAAATGACGCTGGCTCGAGCTATCGAAAGACTACGACCACACTATTCAATACCATCCCGAAAAAGCGAAACGTGGTAGCCGACGCTATTGAAGTAGAAGATCATATGCGTGAACGAAAAGCGATGATGTCAAGTATACGACAGAGCCAACTTTAATAGAAAAAGTTAAGGTTTCTCAAGCCACCGAATCTTGAAATGATGCGTATGAAGAAGAAAGTACAAGAAGGAGCTATTCCTAAGCGAGAATCGATGAAGAAGGAATACTTCGAGTCCACTCTAGACTTTGTGGTTCCTAACGACTGATTTGAAGTACAAGATTATGATGGAGGCACACAATACACCATTTGCAATCCATCCTCGAAGTACTAAAATGTATCGTGATCTTCGACATACATTTTGGTGGAACAATACGAAGAGAGAGATTGCAAAGTTTATCTCAATGTGTTTAACTTGTCAACGTAGTAAAGGCGAGCATCTAGTACCTAAGGGTCCGCTGCAACCACTTGAGATTCCGAAATGGAAGTGGGAACACATTACCATGGATTTCACACGGGTCTTCCTACGGCTTTCTCGTGGCATCAATGCTATTTGGGTTATTGTTGATAGATTAACCAAGTCCGCTTATTTCTTGCCGACACGGAGACTTATTCACTCGAACGCCTTGCTAGTATGTGATGTGAATGAGATTGTGAGGTCAGTATGGCATGCCTCAGATCCATAGTTTTGATCGCGACCCAAGATTCACTTCAAGATTTTGGGTTAGCTTGCAAAAAAAGCTATGGGCACGATTTATTTATCTGGGCTAAGATACCATCCTCAAACTGACGGACAATCGAAAGGACTATTCAAACTCTTGAAGATTTATTAAGACTCGTGGTCCTGACTTCAAGGGCGCTTGGATAAGTATTTACCATCAGTGAATTCTCCTACAACAACAAAGCTTATCGTGCAAGTATAGTGTAGCTCCATTCAAGCATTATATGGACGAAAGTGTCGCTTCCAAGATGTTGGGACGAGGTGGGTGAAGCAACACCGTTGGGACCCGAGTTGGTACGTATTTGACTACACTAAAAAGATCCAAATGATTCGACAACGATACAAACCAAGACAAGATCGACAAAAAGAGTTATGCGATCTTCATCGAAAGGACGGGAATTTAGTGTAGGGGATCATGATTGTCATGAAGTCGCTCCATGGAAGGGAGTTACAAGATTTGGGAAGAGAGGAAAGCTCAATCCACGATTTATCGGGTCCATTTCAAATTCTCGACCGAGTAGGAATGTAGCCTATGACTCGCTACATACTCCGAGTATGTCTCGTGTTCATAATGTGTTTCACATATCCGTATCAGAAATATGTGAAAGACCCGAACCACGCTATAGAAGTTAAACCCACGAGATAGCCAAGACTTAACGATGAGGAGGTACCGCCAAGATCTTGATAGAAGGAGCATGTCCCACGCCAAGAAAGGTCATACCACAAGTTAAAGTTTTGTGGAGGAATCATGCTATAGAGGAAATGACCGAATTGAAAACTAAAATGAAAGCAAGGTATCCTCACCTTTTCAAACACTGTGTACGTACGCCAATTTCGAGGACGAAATTTCATAAGGAGGGAGGTCAGTAAGACCCCAACTTATTATTAATGAAATTTAATTTTCTATTTATTATTTTGAAATAGTAAGGGTTGATTTGATTAATGTGGATAGTTAGGGTAAAATACGCAAATACTTCAAAAAATAAGCAAGTGGTTATAAAATATTCATCATTGTCGGAATATTCGTTCGTCGTCGGGAATATTCGACCGCTTCTGGAATATTCGTATTTACGGCAAGCAAATGCACATGTGTGGGCCCCATAACTGAAAAGCGATCGATGAAGAAAACGACAAAATATAAGTTGTTTAAAAATAATCTACAGAAGTTGTTACCATTAATAATATCGTAAAATATACCTTTGTGGTTAAAACACAAGAAGATACCTGTAGATTGCACCAATTATTGATTCTTACGTAAGAAGGCACTACTCAATAATGGTTACAGTAATTACCGCTCAAAGATTTTATCGAGTTAATAATTGTCATATTGATATTTTATATCATCATTGTTGTTTCAATAATCACATTACACAAATTTTTTTCATTATCGGCTAATAATAATTCATATTATCCTCAATAATATTATTAGATAACATTATTGGCAATGTCTAGAAAGTTCTCGCTCTAAGGAGAGGTTTGGTCACCTAATCATGCTACCAAAGAAGAAGAAATTTTATCGAAAGCCCCTCTTCCTGAACCGCCTCATCACAATATCAGATTCTCAGTAATATTATTTGTGAATAATTAATTATTGATTCATATGATGAGGAAAATATTGATTTTATGTGGATATAGATGGAGAAAATTTTTTAATGTGACAATTGTTGAAAATTGAAATTTTATCTTTTTCTCGATAAAATAATTTATTTAAATATATTATTATATTTTAATAATATAATAATGGTGATATTTTTACAACGAATGTGGGATATATGAGTATACGAGGAGGAAGAGTATTTTTGTTGCAATAAATGTTTAAAACATGTTAAACATGTCAAGGACCCCATTTATCGACCGAAATTTGATTATAAACCGAAAATCGCCCGCTTGTGGATTTCTTGGCCAATTTCTGCTTGGAATTTGGAAAACTTTCTTCTCAAAAGTTGTAGAGAATTGAATTTCCTATAAAAACTCTCATGAGATTCAAATTTTCTGATAAAAGGGCTATTTATTATGAATTATTGAAGTTCAAGTTCAAATAATTAATTTTTGGAGTTTTAAAATTATTTTAAATAAAAAACGTTTTTGTTTGTTTTAAGTTACCTCACATGTGTGATTCAAATGGGCTGAGATCAGATGTCTAAGGTGGGCTAAAGAAAATGTGAAAATATATTAATATTATATTAAATTTTCTACTTTTGGTGTTTCTAAGCATTTTCCTATAAATAAGTGCTTAGGTTAGAATTGAAAATCACATCGTAAACCAAGTTTTCTCTATATTATCGAGATATTCTTGAGAGTATTTTGAGTATACTTTGAGTATTGTTAGACGGTAAGTTTCCTTTCAAAGACTATATCCTAGATTCCAAATGTAGAAGTACTAATCTTTCGAGGTAAGGGATGTTATTTTCTTCTCAAATGATATTATTTCTTCAATATCATTATGTCAAATATCGGTTGAACTTTTTATCAAATTTGAACTTTTCCATGCTCTAAGGTTACTATTCATGAGTTACTATTCACGAGTTACTATTCACGAAGTTACTATTCATGAAAGTTACTATTCACGAGTTACTATTAACGAAGTTATATTCACGAGTACTATTCACGAAGTACTATTCATGAAGTTGTGAAGATGTTTTTTTTTGGAAATTTCTATCTTTTGGTGTCTGAGTTACTATTCACGATACTTGATACTATTCACTATTCACGATATTCAATTATTCAATCTAAAAATAAAATTTCTTCTTTTCATTCAAAATATCTATTCTCGATACTAGCTTTGATCAGATCCATGTTTTGATCATTCTCAATTTTACACCACTATGATTATTTTTGAGGTATTTTTGAACATGGATAAAACAAAGTACGAATCCTTAATCCTTAATCCTCGCCATTTTGCTTCACCGATTCGCTTTTTTAAAAATATTTTTCATCATCCTCGCCTTAAATGATGATATTATTGAATATCTTCGGCCAGTAGCAGCAAAAGATGAATGATTTCAAGAATATCTTCGTCAGAAAGTGCAAAGATGAACAGTGTTTAGATGAACATAACTAATCGATGAATATCTTCGCCCAGAGTAAAGATGAATATTTGATTCCGTATGTATATCGATTGATGTTACAGGATAAAAGATAGACGATGAACTTTTTTAAATTCATACATGTAAGATAGTAGTTTGCATTCTCTACTTAACTCTTCTAATGAATTATTATTTCACGCGCTAATATTGATTTAAAATTTGTTGCCTATCAGATTCTATTAGATTTTTCCCTCGTCAAGACTAACGAATTTGTTGTATATTATCTTAGTCATAATATTCTTTATCGGGCTAGTGAGCTCACCCTTTTCTTTTTTGTTCCATTTTTCTTCTCGTGGGCGTAATATAATAGTAATAAGCGAGTAGTATAGAATGAAGGTTTTAGTAAAGAATGGAATTGAATAAAGGTTTTAGAGATAGAATTGTTTAGTAGTCCTCACCATTTTTGTAAAATAATGTATCAATAAATGTGATGAGGATTTATTTGAGTATAGATATAAATTCTAAGAGATAATATTTTATATTCAAACTCACATATAGCTTTAGCTTGTGCAAGGTTGCCAAGAAATAAAGTTTGTAGTAAAACGCCAGAAGGCAAGTCTTCTACGAACTTGATGATTAACTAAAATCTCGTAAAAGAGAGGTGATGTATACCTATTTTGGGGCATTAAAGTCAAACCATGATTAGGGTTCATGAGATGTACTCAATGTTTTATGATATATATTTTATGTTGAGTTGTAAAGTTAAAGTTTGAGTTGTCTAATGTATAAAAGATATCGGTTTGATATGTAAGTATATATATATTAACTCTGATAAAGTGAATCATGGATTATATATGATTCAAAGACATGTAGATGATAAAGGTTTTGATTCAGGGAATTAAAGTATGAAGATAGAAAAGTTTAAATTATTCCGTATTTTATCATGTTTAGCATCGAATAATGATGTAAAATCAGAAGGTAGATGTGTTATTAACGACCAAAGTTAAGAATTAAATTGTATGAATTTTGGGAATTAGTTAAAAGTGGGCATACGACCCCCAAAATCCTCGCATGATATATATTAATACATTAAGAATAAATTCCGTGCCTCCCGCACTTTGGACTACTTGAGATGATTTATTAGGATGAGCGAAAAATTCAAAATCATTTGTATTTTATTATATAGATATATTAATAGTCAATAACATACATATATTAATAGTCAATATATATATATATATATATATATATATATATTATATATACAGACATGTATATATGTATAATAATAGTAGTTTATAATAGCAGTCCAAAATTTTCTACATGCACTCCATAAATTAAAAAATAGAATAAATTTTATTTTACAATGACATTCAAATGAAACAACTTAAAACACAATCAAATCTAGATCGCTACTTGAGGTTGAAGAATGATCACGAAAACCAAGTTCTTTATTTACCAAAATATTTTCTACAAACATTTTATATTTTTAAACATCATGAAACTTCATAGACTCTCCCCTTTGTTGATTTTACTGTTGTATTAATTTTGACTCCCCTCTAAAAACTTTCTGGTTCCGCCACCGCAAGAATGATACCAAAAAAGTTTTAAAAATCACCCGAAATTAAAACTATGACATTTCATTTTGAAACGTAGCGATCAAACAACTTGTTTTGGGGTCGGGTGGATAATGATGATAAGATAAGTTGATTCAAGACATGTAAAGCACGAATGGTTATTAGTCAATGGTGGCCTAGCTAGTTGGGTGGCCTGAGTTTCTTGATGGAAAGTCTCATGCCATTACTTGTAGCTGTTGGCCTACTCTCAACAAGTATTTATTTTCATACTCTGATGTTATATGGTCTGCCAAAATTAGTGCACAATACTTCAGATTTGGGTTTGGTCACATGTATATGTAAAGTGGCACGTACGGGTAAGTTTGGATAGAAATTAAAGATTAAAAGATGTGTCTTTACCCTTTACTTAACTGTTCCCTTAGCTATATATAGTTGATTTTCAGCTAGATATTGGAACTATTATTTGACCTTACAGGGAACAAAATCATGTTTTGCCTTTTCATTGTTCTTTTTGTTTATTAATTTATTTGTTTTCAATCTGTTTTTGGTTCTATCATTTAAACCTAACTACATGTACCTAAGATTAGGCAGGAAATGTATTTGTCGACCTAGCTAAGCTCACACCCTTTTACCTGAAGCTCGACCGGCATTCGGGGCTAGTATGGTCATGCAGCTTATTTGGAACAGCTTATGTAGCTTATCTTAAGAAATAAGTCAGATTTGTTTGTAAAAAGTACTTGAGATTGAACGATTTCCCTTAATTTAATATTATTTCGGACTATTTCATCATTTGACGAGAGACTATTAATCCCTTAATGTGGGACATTAGTTTCATAAAGTCATTTGACGAGAGACTATTAATCCCTTAATGTGGGACTATATACTAGTATATATTAGTCTCATAAAGTCATTTGATAACTTATAAATTATTTGATATCATCCTATGAAATAGGGGGGAGTATGATTTTAATTCCCAACTCCACAATACATTTTATTTGGTCACTCTTTTATTTAAATTCGCCACATCTATAAGCAAGTCTCAACTTCCAAATCCTTTTTCAGATGGAATTGTGTATTATAAGAAAAAATATATTGGGAGAGAACTGGAGAGTCTGCACGTCACTGGCACACAAGGCACTATAAGAGGGTGTTCAACAATGACTTATAAGTTGATTAAATTAATATATAAGTTATTTTTTATTGATAATAACTTATTTTTTGATTTATAAGTTATTATTAATAGTCAATAATTTCTAACTTATTTAAAAATAACTTATAAGTTATTCCTAATAAGTTAATTTGACCAAATATAATGCTCATTTTGTACCTCTCTGATCTATTTTACTAAATTACATGTTTATTCTTCCAACCTAATATCTAATATCTTCAATCTCCAGCATAAACAAACATTTAATACAAAATGTTAAGACAAAATTGTCGTCACCCATGTAAATAAATAAATATATATAAATACAATATAATATATTATAAATATATATATATACACATATATATTAGTAAGTATTATATTATTATATATATATTAAAATATAACATTATATATGTATATAATATAATATATTATTAATATGTGTTATATTTATTTTATATTATATTTATAATACAATATAATATATTTATATATAATATAATATAATATTTATTTAATGAAAAAATGGTGATTATTATGATATGATATCGAATCAATGTATCTTTTTATTAATATCATTTTTAGTAATATTTATAACTTGTTTAAACTTAATTTATGACTATAAGTCAAACTGGTGACGAGCGTTTTTACTTATAAGTCACATTTTAAAATAACTTATAAGTCGACTTAAATTTTAACTATAAGTCATTTTAAAATAAATCGTTGATGATCGAACATGCCCTAACACACATGTTTGAGACTCAACTTTACCAAAAAATTTAAGTTATTAGGTCTTGAGTCCATTCATATATATTAATTCTCACTCTTTCATTATTTTTCTAATGTGGGACTCCAACTCACGTGTGATATTTTATCAATCACCCCCTCACAACTCACAAATGAGTTCATCGCATTAAGAGCTCCCCATCAGTTGAACATCTTCTCTTCAATCGTCGCACACTAATTCTTGACTAATTTTTTTGGGTCCTTTTTCTCCATCGAGAGTCAGTTGCCATCAAGAATTGAATATTTTCTCTCCAATCACCGTGGGTCACCAATTTTTGGATAACCACTCTCATAACACCAACCCTTCATCAAGAATTCACCACCATCGCGTGTCTTTTAAAGAGACTGCCTGAAATTAATTTCTGAACCACCATATCGCATATCTTTTAAAGAGATTCACCGGTCTAGGATAGAATCTTTCGTAACTCTGATACTAGTTGTTGAAGGAGAACCAGGGTGCCCGCGCATTTCATGCACATACACAAAGCACTAACACATGTTTGAAACTCAATTTGACCACACAAAAAAACTTAAGCTATTAGGTCTTAACCTATTTATATAAACCAATCCTTCACCTTTTTTTTTATTTCTCCAATGTGGGACTCGAACCCACTTGTTATATTCTAACAATATATGTATAATAATACAATGTTTTTACGTTTGTCTTCCTAATTTTATTTTCATACCACCATTATTAAACTAGTAACTGATTATTTTTTAAGATAAAATAAAATAAAAATAAATTCTTAATATTTAAAATTTTGTAAATAAGAATATTTTTGTGAAAAAAAGTTGGAGTCTGACCAAGCCATATTTGTCTACAAGAAATTTCTGACACTTAACAATATATTTGCTTAATGAGCCCATAACAAAAATATGTCAAGCTCTTTTTTGGGCTTTGCCACGTTCAATTTTGATAGCCCATCACATATTGTCCGTGGCCTTCTTTCTTCCAATGAAAAGGCCAGGAGAGAGTAATTGAAACTTCAAAACAGACCATCACACTCCAATTTCGTTTAATTGAGGACTGTGAAAACAAACTTAGCATTTAAAAAGCACAGATTTGAGGTCTGAATCTGATATAGTGATATGTAATGTAGTAATATAATTTGAACTTGTCCTTATGTTTTTAATTTGTTTAAATGTAAATTATTATCCTAAATTATTAATTTTTTTTTACTTTAGTGATTCACTTTTTATTTTTCTTTTTAGATAATTAAATTTTTTAATTTTGTCCACTTTGATTTAATTGAAAATGTCAAGTCACAAGTTGATGACGTGACATTTTAGTTCTGATGTGTCAAAAAGAATTAATTTTTTATTTAATTATTATCATTTTAATTGAGTAAATGGCTAAAAACATAACAAGACATATTAATTATTAAAAAGCAAAAGCAAAATACATAATTAAAATTAAACAATCTCTTCCCAATTCAACAACTCAATCAAAACCTACATCTTTGTATCATCTCCATCTCCCACACTTGATAAATCATATTAGATTAGAGTATGATTTTCTCTAATTTGACTCATTAGCGGGCCTAATCGTACCTATTTGTTTTGACACGCGTAGGACCCTCATAAGAGGGGGCCTAATTTTAGATTAGACAAAGACTAGATGAGTGACATTTGTGTTTTCAATTAATTTTGAATTCGATCTATGAGTTTGAAGGTTTATACTAACACATTTGGTTTTTATATTTTCACATAATTATTTTTACATGAATATAAAGTGGATCCTCTTTTTATGTGAGAAAAAATTATTAAAAAAATATAAATAATACACATGAAAATAATACTCTACTTAAATTATCATACCGGATCTATCCGGACAAATCTAAAACGGAGTACAGATCCGAATCCAAATTAACCCATCACCGGACTGACAAGGGAAAAAACACAACTAGAATATCCGTGAAGTGAAACAAAATTTAAGTGGAAAAAAAGCAAAAATAAAATAAAATCACGCTCCTCTATTTCTCTCTCCTAATCTAGAGAGAGAGAGAGAGAGAGAGAGAGAGAGAGAGTTTTTACATACTGGAGTAAGTCATTTATTATTCTTCTTCATCGTCTTCCCTAGCTATACAATGAGCTCTTAGATTTTTCACTTCTATGTCTCAACAACCCAGCTCCACCACCAACTCCAATAAGCGCTCATCCTACACCAACACAACCTCCACCACTTCCGGCAGCGGCGGCGCCACCGAAGGACCCCGTTTTCCGGCGATGAAGAAGGCCAAGTCTCAGGCCGTTGCTTCCTCTCTTGAGTCCTCCCCCACCAATAAAAACGGTCTCCAACACGTCCGTTTCAACACCGAAATGGACGACTCCATGATCGAAGATCCCAACCCTAACGACGTCGTTGATCCCTCCTCGCCTGCTGGTTCCCGAGCCTCTGCCGGCGGCGTTATCGCCAATTTGGCTAGGAAGAAGGCTACTCCACCTCAGCCTGTGAAAAAGCTTGTTATTAAGCTTCTCAAAGGTTTAATTTTTGATCTAAAACTTGCTACTATCACTTCACTACCTAAAATTTTGGAATTTTATAGATTTGGGAGCAGGCTTGTTATTAATTTCAATGATTCGATCTGCTAATTGCTAGTATTAGTGTTTTTTGTATGTAAATGCAGGGGTTAGTGTTACTGGTTAGGTGTTGGAAATTTGAATATGAGCTGAAATTTAGTTCTTAATTGAACACATATTGGTTGGATAGAAATCATAGAATGTACCTTATGTTAACAACTTGGATGGAATTCGAAAATTGCTACATATTTGGGGTCAGGATGATGCTCAGAATGTGGAGCTCTTGACATTTTGTTTGCTTTTAAGTCAATCAAGTTATTGTTGTTTTGCAAAGACAGTTTAGTTTACTATTAAGACATAATTTATGGTTTTGTGAGAGTGATGCAGTAAGTGCTTAAATTTGATTGGTGCTAACACATTATGGTTAAAGAAGGTAAATTAAGCTCTGCCCAACTGAGGGCAGATCATGTCCGGGCTTCAATTGCCAGAAATGAAAAAGATGAACAGTGGTTTCTTTATTGAGGAAGTTTTAATATATTCATAAAAAGCTGTAAATTGGGGGAGCAATAGTAAAAAGATTCAATGAGAATGGAGATATGATGGCCCAAATTAGTTATGTCAATCAGTTCTGATCAAAGTCGAAGTGTCATATTTTTTTTTAATATCTTTGAATACTTGTTTCTCCCTTACCCATAGCTGTAAGTCACCAAAATAGGGTAAGATATCTCTAACCTTGCTAGAACAATAATATCAATTCTTAGTTTATGGTTTTCTGGAATCAGATCAGTACGGCGTGGCATCGATTAGACTGTAATAAAGTACTCCAGCATATACGCTTCTCCATTTCATTGGTCCATTAGATCAAAAAGTTTTGAAATGACCTTGTATCAACTATGTAATGATATAAATAAATGGAATAGGAGACATAGCTCAGTAACTTACTACAATGCTTTTCTTGCTTTTTTGGTGGATATATATATATATATACACCAATTATTTTGCTAGTTCTACTTGGTCATCTTTCACATGAGAGTGGACCCATTGTGTGAGGAGACCTAGTGGAACTAGCAAATAATTGGTGGAAATAGTCATTTCCTCTCAATCTTGTAGAGTTAGGATTAACTAGGGTCAATGTTCTAAAAGGCGCTAGGCGGGTGGCCCGGGGGGCCTAGCGCCTAAGGGGGCTAGGTGGGATTTTTTTATTGTAAGTCAATTTTAATATTTTATCTTATATTTATCCAAACAAAACAATAATATAAAGCAAAACAATCTATAATAAAGAAAATAAAGGCCTTTGCTTAAAGTTCAAACACATATCCATATTGTCAATGTCAAAGTTCAAACACAAACATGCAATTATTGAAAGTTTAAACATATATTTAACGTATTAGTTTTATTCATAAACAAGATTGCTATTAAATAATAAAATTTAAAATTTCAAGAATTTAATTCAATATTAAAACTTAAGCAACTAAACATAAATTTAAGAATTATATTGAATTAAACTAAATATTACAAATGTATCATCATTTATATAATTTGAAGTTGGTACAAGTTCAAAAATTACAACTATAATAAAATTATTCATTTTGACTTGATATTGTTCACTTCTTGTTGTGATTTTATATGCTACAACATGCATTATGAATATGGTAAATCATTAGAAAAATAAATATATCAAGATCTAGTTTGGGTAGTTATTAAAATAAAAAAAATTCTCCACCTAAACCCTGTCTAATTTTCTGGAGGGATTTTTTTGCCGCCTTGGGCCTAGGTGAGGCGTTAGGGGGGCCTAGCGCCTAGGCGGGGTCTAGGCGGACCTAGACGGAGATTTTTAGAACACTGACTAGGGTATGGCTAATGTATCTAAAAAAGAAAGGACCCTATGTAACTATTAGGGTTCTATGCTTTTATGTAAGCAGTTTATAGAAATTATTTATAGTAAGATTAATTTGTCTTTGTATATGTGTCTTTGCTGGAAAAAATTCTCCAATGTTAGCCTTTGGGCAGTATGTTATTTCTCTTCTTTTTGATTAAGAAAAAAGAGTTCTTATGCTACCTTTTGGTGTATGTCATAACTCATATCTTGTCATTTAGATCGAGGAATAGTTACTATCCTTATGCTAACTTTTGAATCTACTGTTTCCTTTTCCATTTTACCTCCCTAGCTGGACCTCTATAAAGTTATTCTCTGTTGAAAAAATGAATCTGAACAGGAATGTTTTTCCTTCCATCTATTGGGAAATGCTGTCAGTATTTCCTTCAATTTTTTAAAATTATATGTATATATATTTGGTTTCTTTGAAGCTAAACCGACGTTACCTACAAATTTTGAGGAGAATACATGGGCAACATTGAAGTCAGCAATTAGTTCCATATTCTTGAAGCAACCAGATCCTTGTGATTTGGAGAAGCTCTATCAGGTGAATTCTACTGTAACATTCTTTCTTTTAAAATGTTTAAAAGACAATATTAGATCTTCATTGTGAATTGACCAACTTTTTCGTCACTAGGCTGTCAATGACCTTTGTCTACACAAAATGGGGGGAAATCTATATCAACGGATTGAAAAGGAGTGTGAGACGCACATATCTGCTGCATTACAATCTCTAGTTGGCCAGAGCGAGGATCTAGTTGTTTTCTTATCGCTTGTTGAGAAGTGCTGGCAAGATTTTTGTGATCAAATGTTGATGATACGTGGTATAGCCTTGTATCTAGATCGAACTTATGTGAAGCAGACTCCGAACGTGCGTTCATTATGGGACATGGGTTTGCAGCTATTCCGCAAGCATCTGTCCCTAGCTTCAGAAGTTGAATACAAAACTGTATTTGGCCTTCTTAAAATGATCGAGAGTGAGAGGTAAAAAATTTCCAGCTCTATAAATTTCAGTTTACACATATTTTGCTCTTGACTCACGTAGTCATCCTCACACCATATCAAACTAGAGAGAGAGAGAGAGAGAGAATACTAGGATGGACATTTATTACTTTTAATGCTGAGAATACTTTTTGGAGGGAGTGTTTCAAGCAATGACTGCTGAGACTATTTATCAGTAGTTTATCATAGGAGAAATTTGCTAGAGCCAAAGAAAAATGGGGTAACATATATTATTTAAAAAGGATGGAACTTAGCCATTTACCATTATGTACTTGCTGTGACATAGCAGCACCAAGAATATATTATGGTGCATATTTAGCAATGGAAAACTCACTCATACACAAATTAATGCAGTCTCACTTCAGACTACCATAAGGTTTACCGTTTAGATTCTAGCATTAGGTATCAACCAGAAATGAAGAACAATCTGTTTAGCAATCTGCATTTCGTTCAATAAAATTGACTTGCATGTTTTCAGACGAGCAAGTTATGTTTAATTTACACATAGAACTTGAATTTTCTTACTTCTAAGTTTCCCCATATTCAGATTTCTGCTTGTGATTATGTTTGATCATGTTCAGTAAACCACAGCTCCCAAAACCCCCTCCCCACACCCCCCCAAAAAAAAGAAAAGAAATAAATAAAATAAAAATTGCTGCACTTTGATTTTGGTCTTTCTGCACTCTGATTTTGGTCTTTCAGGCTAGGTGAAGCAGTGGATAGGACTCTCCTTAATCATCTATTGAAGATGTTCACTGCGTTAGGAATTTACTCTGAAAGCTTTGAGAAGCCATTCCTTGAACGTACATCTGAGTTTTATGCGTCTGAAGGTGTAAAATACATGCAACAGTCAGATGTTCCTGACTACTTGAAACATGTGGAGGTGTGTCTTATTTCTTTTTTAATTCTATTTCTCCTCCAAAATGATCGTCTGCTTTATCTTTAGTTTCTGTTTTTCTTTCTTGGCAGTTCATGGGTTGCAAAAGATAGTTGTAGCTTTTACCAACTCTATTTTTTTTAATCCACATTCCATGATTTTAGATTTTTCTATAGTTATACGAGAAAGTCTTTTCTTGCAGATAAGGTTGCATGAAGAAAATGACAGATGCTTACTTTACTTGGATGTCAGTACAAGAAAGCCACTGGTAGCAACTGCAGAAAGACAACTCCTTGAACGACATATTTCTGCAATTCTTGATAAGGTGTGAATCAGTCGATCATCTCTGATGTTCTATTAAGTCGTTATTTGCTGATTTCTCCGTCTTCTAGAATTTTTTGTTGTTTGTATACAATTATAGTTTCTTAGATGATTACAGGGTTTTATGATGCTGATGGATGGAAATCGCATTGAGGATCTTCAAAGGATGTACTTGCTTTTCTGTAGAGTTAATGCCCTTGAATCATTAAGGCAAGGACTTAACTCTTATATTCGAAGGACAGGGCAGGGAATCGTTGTGGATGAAGAGAAGGACAAAGATATGGTGTCTTGCCTCTTAGAATTCAAGGCATCTCTCGATACAATATGGGAAGAAAGCTTTTCTAAGAATGAAGCATTTTCCAACACTGTAAAGGATGCATTTGAGTTTCTCATTAATCTTCGTCAGGTATTATCTTCTTGCTTGATATTTTTCATCACAAAAATATTTCTAATAAAAGAACAGAATATTTGATGCTACTGTTGAAAGATTGAGTTTCTCCTTTCAAGTTTTTTCTACTACATATATAGGCAATAAGCTATGACATTGATTATCTCTCCTCCCTTGTAGCGAGTTTAAACACTGATGGATGTGATCCAAATATTTTTATTTCTTGTTTCATTGACCAAAAAGTTGTGTTTTTAAAAAAGGTGGGTACCATGTCTGAGAAGGAGTCCAGCACTAGAAGCATAGAAGAAAACTACTTACAAAAAATAAAAGAAGAAAGAAGAAACTAATAAATATAAAGCCACTAGAATTTTGCAAACACACAAGAAAGATATCTTCTCTTTTTTTTTCTTTTTTTTTCTTTTTGGTTTAAGATCGTTGTTATAGATAATAGTCAAACATGAATCTGAAAAAAATGCAACCTCAACTTTCTACATGTCCTAACAGTATAATTGTTATATGGCCACTTCCAAACTGAATGTTGCAGCCTCAAATTTCTACATTGACCTTGTACCTTAAACAAAAAAAAATTCTTCTGCATTTCCCCCTTTCTTCATCTTCCTTTAGATTTTGTGTTTGGTTTGGATGATTTTGAGGTTGATTGACTTACAAGCTACAACTCCATTAGAGTATCATTGCTGCCTAATAACAGTCATTAGTCTGCCGTATAAATTACTAAGTAAAACCCCATGTAAATATGGACTGAATCTTTACCATTACTTCCATATTAACCTTGACTTTGAAATTGATAATATATTTGTTCACTTTCCGAAAGTAAGACAGTTTTCGTGCTTTATACCAGAACCGTCCTGCTGAATTGATTGCCAAGTTTTTGGATGAGAAGCTCCGTGCGGGAAATAAGGGTACATCAGAGGAAGAACTGGAGGGAATGCTTGATAAAGTACTAGTTCTGTTCAGATTTATACAGGTAAGCTAAGCACACTTATCAGGCAATACTGAAATTATCTCTTTCATTCACTGTGCAAGAAGTTTCAAATTCTTTTAAGCTGTCTCATTTTATTTTGTTTTGATTCAGGGTAAGGATGTATTTGAAGCATTCTATAAGAAGGACCTCGCAAAACGACTACTGTTAGGAAAGAGTGCTTCTATTGATGCAGAAAAGTCGATGATTTCTAAGGTGAAGAATGTGTAAATTGACTAGTTGTTTTTACAATTTTTTTAAATAAAAAAATGCCTTTGATAGTTTTAAGAGGTTTGGTTGCTTTTACAGTTAAAGACGGAGTGTGGCAGTCAGTTTACCAACAAACTTGAAGGGATGTTCAAGGTATTTATCTCTCTCTAACAATTCTTTTGACAAATATTGAAAGACCTCTATTCTAAAAGTTCTTAATCTGAAATTGGTGTGTACATGGATTAGCTGATTTCGAAGTCACTTGTTGACATGAGCATGGAATTTGTAATTTTTTCACGGTCTAGGAACCCGAAGTAGTTGTTAACGATTACCTCTACCCCTAATAACCACTCAAAAAAAGAGGCAGAAAAAGAAGAATAGAGATAGACATTCCTGTTTGAAGGGAAGACGACTTGCAATCCTGCAATCCTAGCACTAATTCACTTCTTTGCGAAGTGGAATTGTTTTCTATATAATCAACTCATGTCTTGTTATGTCAAATAATTTAATCATGTTTTTATGTATTTTATATATACACACACACATACATATATTAATATATATATATATATATATATATATATATACCTATGAGAATCCTGGAAATGAATTTCTATCACAATTTTATGAACTCTTGTAACACCATGTACAATGATAGATGATACCATCCAAAACGTAGAAAGGCAGAAGGCAAATTCATGCCTGCATCCTCTCAAACATATGCATGTATTTGTATGGTCTCTCTATGGATGGCGACATTCATTGTTGTGTCCTTGTGTATTAACTTCTGAAATTAGAAGATATATACACACCTAACCTATGTCTACAAATCATAAAGTACGGTGATGGGAAGGGTTTCTTTTCTTCTATAACCTGTTCTCTATCATACGTGAAGTGAAGTGGGGTTGTGCTTTTGTTTAATTCTCAAGGTAGGCTAATGATGAATAGTAGCACGAGCTGCATGCACTTTGTAATCTATTTTGTTTAAGGGAGAATAACTTTCATCCTTAATTTCAAATATTGAAAAAATTTGTTGTATTGATTTGCAAAATGTAAACTATAGGCCCATAATTACTTGTCAAAAGTTAAATAAAAAAAAGTAGGTACTAAAGTGGAAAACACATTTGAGGTACTGAAGTGTTGTTTGACATCATTATAATTAAAGCTGTAAACGAGCCAAACAGTTTGGGCTCGACTAGAAAAAATACGAGCGAGGCTCAGATTCGTTAATAATATTATGATCCAAATCTGAGTATTAAAAATAGTTTGGATAAAAATATGAGTAGAATCTGAGCAAGGTTATACTCGGCTCGTTTAATATTCAAACTACTCGAATTATTGATTGTGATTTGATACATACTCCTTGATACAGATTCGATTAGATGATCGATACATTCTCTTATAATATATACAAATTTAAATCAAATTAGGATAATTAATTATTATTATTTTGTTTTGTTTTTAATTTTAATTGTGATTTTATATTTGTAAAGTGTAATAGTAAATATATTTTCTCATTTCTAAGTAAAATAACAAATTCAATTTATAATTATATTTATTATAAAACTAGTTATTATGTGGAGACTTGAATTCGAGCTTGAATTTGAAACTCGCGAGTAGTTTGAATATAATTCAATTCGAGTCGGATCGAATTCTAATAATAAATATTCGAGTCGAGTCAAATCTGAATAGAATTTTTCAAATACAATTTGAATTCGAGTCGAATTCGAGTAGCTCTAATTTCGCTTCGATTCGACTTGTTTACACCCTTAATTATAATGTCTATGTCATCCCCTTATTTGGGACCAAAATTACATACAAATATATAAAAAATGAAATAATGTTTTGTCATTGTTGTTCTGTTTCATGCTCTAAAATACAAATTTTATTAATAGCTGCAAAAGCAAGTTCCATCTAATATAGAGTTGCGCAAGCTATCAAGTAATATAGCCTTTATGGTATATATATACATATATTTGAGCTTATTGTCAGGCAGAGGGTATTTTGGGCAGCAAAAGAATAATTAGTATATTTTAATAGGTAGTACATTTTTGAGTGACCATGTGAGCACATGGGGTAGTTTGTTATATTTGAGTGAAGAATAAGAAAAGTAGTGTATGTTGGTATCATTTGAGCATTCTCTCTCTATAAATAGTTATATCTGAAAATTATTTGCCAAGTATTATGAATCAAGTGAATTAATGAAATGAAGAGAAGCTTGTTTAAGCTTTCTCCTTATTTTCTCTATCTTTCTCTTCTCTCACGAACTCGGTAGAAAATATTGAGTTTTCTATCCTTCTTCCTCCCAAAAATTATATCTTATTTCTATCTCTCTCTCTTATTTACTGGTTAGGCTTCAACAAGGGCGTGACAAATTGGTATCAGAGCTCAAGTTCTATCCAAACTCGTCATCTTCTTCCTCTACATCCTCTTCTTCTCGATCTTTAACCTCTGATTTCTACTTCTATACCCTTCTATCTGAATTTTTTCTTTTCTACCTTCTTCCATCCTTCAAACACTACCTAGAACCAACTCAAGACCATTGGTAACAATTGCAAATCTCTTCCCCATACCATCGCAACATAAAATAGGCCTCGGAGGCTCTATTTTTCAGCATACTTGCAACTCAGCAAATTCAAGTGTTAATTCACTTGTTTCAGGTATTAAACACTTCCATCTTATTCGTTCCTGTCACATACATATAGCCCATTCCCATAAAACTCGTTAACAACATCAATCACACATTTTAATTCATATTTTGCCTGATTTTCTCTGTCGGTGAATTTTTTTTAGATTCTATGAATTAGTTTTGTTTGATCTGTGTTAGGTGATTCATCTTAAGTTGTTTCAATCGTAGAGTCTAATAAGTTTTTTCAATCGTAGAGTCTTACAAGTTGTTACAATCATAGTCTTATAAGGTTGTTCCAATCTACGATCGTAGAGTCTTATAAGTTGTTCCAGTCTATGATCGTACCCATGAGAAGTTACAGCTTATTGATGAAAAATTGGATTATTTCTTGTGTGGTATGAATGAGTTGCTGAAACAAAAAAGTTTAGAATATGAGAAGTGTTTTGTTAACCTTGTTGGATAAAAGGAAGGGCAAGATGCCAATTCACATGGGCCATAGAGAAGATGAGGAGGGATTTCTATTTTGAGAAATTAAGGTCTAGAATAAATGAAGAAGATGATGTCCAATGGAGGAGGAAAAATTTTGTTGAAGAAAATGAGGGAAAGGAACTCAAGCATCACAAGCTTGTGTTCCCATCATTCGCTGGAGGTGATAATGCCTAGCAACTTGATCAAGGTATTTGAAGAAGCAAATTGTGAAGGAGCTCCTATATATGATGAAGATGAGGGGACTCCAATATTTAATGAAACAAATTGTGAAGGAGCTCCTATATATGATGAGTATGATAAAGATAAGGGGACTCCAACATTTAATGATGTTCCAATAATGAGTTGTAGATTGCTATCACTGAGGAAACAACCCATATATACAACAATTATGTTGAGCATGAGGAAGCTTCAGATTATAATGATACACATATGAACATAGTTGGCACGACGTCAAGGCGATGCATGACGGTAGCCGTTCGTTAGGACATCATGGCGGTCGGATGCCTAGGCGACACAGCGTACAATTTATATATTATTTATTTTATTTCACAAGACAATAAAATTTCATATACATTAAAACCGAAAACATAACACTATGAAATACCATTAAAAAGCCATTCACAAAAAATTACTATTAAATTTATTTCAACAATTGATCCAAATAAGAAATAATTCATCAAATTAAAATATTAAAGTATTACCTATTATTATTTTTGAGTGTATTACTAATATAGTAAGTACTTGTTACAAAATAAATATTAGTAGTTAGTATTGAACTTATTTCAACAATTGATCCAAATAAGAAATCATTCATCAAATTAAAATATCAACATATTATTATTTTTAATTTTTAATTTTGGATGTGTTATTAATTTTGTAAGTACTAACTACTAAATAAATATCAGGTTGCAATACAAAATGACAAAAAAATATTAATACAACACATGGGATAATGGATAATGGGATACATCAAATTCTCTTAACACAGTGTCATTGGAATATAATATGATATTTTTTCTTAGCATTAACCCTGCATGCCCAAGTAAAAAGGTCCAAGTGTCCAACCAAGCAACAAGTGTCCACTGTTCACTTATTATGTACAAAAGAAGAAAAGAATTGAAGCACTGAAGTAGACTTGTGGCAAAACAAAAAATAAAAGGGGAAAACACTAAAAAACAAAAAAAGAAGAAAACACTGAAGCAGAAACTAGAAAGCAATCAAAGCAACATTAGAAGCATTGCAGAGAACGAAACAAAAATAAAATAAAAGGGGAAAAATAATAAAGAAAGCAATGTAGCGACCAGAAAAGAAGAAAGAAGAGAGAATACTTGCAAAGAAGAAAGCAGCGTCGCCGTCGAACTTCGGAGTCGCGCTAATTGGCGTAGGCTGCAAATAAGTAGCGATCAGAGTAGTCGTCGTTGGTCGGACTTCGCGTCGCACTCTCTCTTTGTCTCTCTCTTTCCCCCTCCTAGTATTCTACTGCGAATTGCGACCTAGGGCCAATTTTGTCTTCCTCGAAGTGACGCCGTTTTTATGTTTTTTTAACCCAGTTGGCATTTGGGTCCATAAATACTGTCAAGTCGCTTGCTCAAGCAACAAGTCGTCTAAGTCGTCGACGAGTCGTCCAAGGCGACGAATTCCAAAGGCGCTCGACTCTCAAACATCCACAAAGTCGCCCAAACGCCTTGTCTTCATTGGAGCGACTGGTCGACACCTTAACAACTATGAATATGAAGGAACCTCGATCTTTGATGAGTTTGAGAAACCAAGAGGGCTGATCATTTGTGAGATTCCTCAACTTATTGTGGCCTTAAAAATGACACCAAAAGGAGAAAGTTACTTAAACCGAGGGCATTTGTGACGCCCCCAAAATTAGGTATACATCACCCATCTTGGGTCGCCAGATACATGGTACAAAATTCAAATACAACTTACTAATACAATTGTCGTGTACAATACGACAAAACATAACTGTGAGTTTGAATACAATTATTGTCTACTAGAGATTATACAAACTCAAAAGGAGTCCTCATTACAATTATTAACACACTATTTCACGTAATAGTGAGGACTACTAATGCTATCCTCCGACCATCACTCGCTTCCCGACTAGTCCCTCGCTATGTTCTCATTTCTCAAGAGAACGGTGAAAGAAAGGGTGAGCTCAACTAGCCCAAGAAGAAATATTATGACTAAGATAATGCAGAATAAATTATCATTAGTCTCCAACAATGTTAAACCGACAAAATATAATAGATATCAAGTTTAACTGCAATAGAATAACAAGAATCCATTAAAAGAGTCAAGTAGAAAATAAAATCTACTATCTTTTATGATTAAAAAGGTTTTTCATCATTGTTATCGCTGAGACTCAGCTTAATAAATATTCCACATCATCGAATCACCCCTACACTACGGCCAAGGATATTCTTTAGTATCACGACCACAATTATCCATGCACTACGGGCCAAGAATATTTGTGTATTCATTAATGGTCATAATCATGCTAACAACTGTCCATCAATGCACTACGGGCCAATGAGGACTTTTACCACATCATTTGTAACATTACTACCATGATTACACCAATAATTCCTCGGTCATAATCATATCAAGTCCATCTACGCACTACAGTGCCACGTATGACTTTCAACATGATATAAACATGAGGATGATGACAATGATATAAGAATTCAATAAAACAAGTTCAAGAATTAATTTGTCCAAGAACTACTAATGTCCAAATTGTCAACATGATACTGCTTTGTAGAGTAAAATTCAAGAATGATCAAAAGAATATTTCCATGAAAAGATCTTCGGATGAAGCGCAAATATCAAGGATATTCTACTAATTTCATGGAGTATAAAGTCAAAACTTTAACCAACCGAGTATAATAAAGAATGGAATAACAAAAGAAATCACCATGCATGCGGTTACTTGATGCATAGGCGAGTTATTCCAACGTAGAATAAGAAATAACGGAATCACGTGTCAAAGTAAATTGCACCGCATACGATGTTCCAATGTAATAATAAAGAATGAAATAACAACAGAAATCACCATGCATGCGGTATTTCAGATGAGGCGAGTTATTCAACGAAATACTAATAAGGATTTTATCGGTCCCACAGTAAAACGCATGTAGACGGGATATTCCAATGAATAATAATAAAGAACCCGATCGTGTCCCATGTAAAAACGCCATGTGATATATTCCAATGAATAATAAAGATTTTAATCGGTCCCACAAAAACGCATGCACAAGATATTCCAATATAATAAGAAAGACGGAATGATAGAAGAATGTCACCAAGTATAGGGTGAGATAGCGTATACAAAGTTATTCCAATGTAATAATAAGTAATGGAATAACAACAGCTTCTCTTCATGAATAAGAAAGAATAACACCCCTTACGAAAGTACAACAAATAATATTTCCTACCTTAAGAAGAAGAATCTGAATATATATAAGTAGTGAAGTAGCGAATACTTTTCTTCTTTCTCTCTATAGTTTATCTCTCTAGAGTTTCAGTGAATTCGTAAGAAAATAATGAATGAATGAGCTTCTATTTATAGAAAAATGGAATGACACTGTGTAAGGATTTCAGACGAAATAATTCAAGACTTGCGAACTTCATACGCAACAAGTGGGTTGATTGAAATTCAATGAAATCAATCAATTAAAACCAAATATAATATATATATATATATAAGCCACATGTTGGTTTGAAAAAAAAAACCCACTTGTTCCTTTTTGAATTCCTCTCCCCCGACACCTTACAAACATCAAAATTATATATATATATATATATATATATATATATATATATACTTCCCACCACCCACCAAAATCTTCCACACACTTTATATAATACTAATACTCGTTCCACTACTTTTCCATCAAAACCCATTAACACATATAATATATATATACACACATCATTCTCACCATCCTCCACTAACATTATATATATATATATATATATATATATACACCACATACACATATATATATATAAAATCCCTCCCCTTTACGTATACTTCCCCCCACCCCTATTTCCAAAATCAGTTTTCAACACATGGGCCCCACATGTGACCCCACATGTGGGCCCCACCTTTAAATAAATTCTACCGATAATTTTGAAAAATAGGTAAATGGTAGTCTATAAAATAAGTAAAACTGAGTAACTTCTCACATAAACATCAATAATCAATACCGTGTGCTACTATGCAACCACGCCAGACATCGTATTCTTTACTTTCTTTGAAAGTAGTTCAACAAAGATTAACGGTAAAACTTCCGCCGTTATTTTCATAAAGTATTTTTGTCGTTTTCTCAATCCGACAATAATTCCGTTGTGGGGTCCACCAATGATTGTGTCATTGTACGAATATTCCCCGACAAAAAGAATATTCCCCGACCAAACGAATATTTTATAACAACTTGCTTACTTTGCAAAATTTATAAATATTACCCACAACTATTATATCAATTTCACTCCATAATATTCAAAATTAATATTTATAGAAAATTCATCTTTATTCAAAAAGTTGGGGTTTTACAGCATTGTTCCAAACCTACAAGCAAGAAAAATCATATGAACAACTTGATCCCAAGATCAACAACCCGTACCTCAATCCATACACCAGTACCCTGTAGTTTACTTCAGAAACAAATTCAAATATTGCCCCCTCCACAACCAGCGTTGCTTTCATCAAATTACACAATACACCTCATTTCCTACTCCAATACCAATCAAAATCTTACCTTCGTAAACCTCAAAAGGCCTATATTGGATTACCTTCAATGCTTCGAGGCTGATGAAAACGGGCAGCTACTTCAGTAGGATTACTTCAATGGTGAAGACGTTTGCAAGAGTGTTAACCATGATAAGGCCATTTGATGTAGGACGAGTCTGTGAAAGTTGGTTAGAACAATATAAAAGACTTTGGAAACCTATATGAATTAGAAGTTGTATTTTAATTAATTTCTTTAATATGGCCATATTCCACTTCGATGATCCACATTTCAATTTTGTCAATTAGATGATTAAACTATTAATTTTTTTCACTTCCATTTAATTGAGTCTGCCATGTCACCAATTGATGACGTGGCTCTCTAAGTAGGCCATAGTGCAGCTGATGTGTTCAAAAAAAATTTAATATTTATTTACAGATTTATTATATATTAAAGGGCAAATTGGTCAAACCGTCCTAAGATTTCACCCAAAATAAAATAAATTCTTCATCCAATTTCGATTCCCAAAATGAAATCAATTCATCCAAATTCGATTCCAATTCATCTTCATCATTCACGGAAACAATATCCATTCTCTCCCAACAATTATCTCTCATCTTTCAACAAAGATAAAGGCAGAGGAGGTGGCGCCGCCAAAGGAGAGGGATCACTGAGGTGTTAAGCGACGACCGTGGGGGAAGTTTGCGGCAAAGATTAGGGATCCGATGAAGAACGGGCCGGAGGATGAAGCTTTCACCAAAGTTGACCATAGAGCAACAGAAAATGCAGATCGGGTAAAAAATGGGAGGGAACTGCAAGATCCGCAGCAGCCAAGTCACATCCTTGGATGCCGATGAACTGGATATCGGAGATTAAACAAAAAAAATCAATAAATCAGATTCTACTATTCTCTTTTCTATGTTACAGAAGCTGCTAGCGAAGCGAGAAATCATGGAGGGAGGTATAACTACAAATTCAGGCGACATAATTTCGTTATATTTTTCTATTTCTTTTCCATTTGTTGAATTTGTATTGACTCTATATGTTTCTATTCTCTTTTTAGATGCAGTAGGTACAAAGTCCACTGAAGTGAAGGAAAATCATCTTTTGTTTCTGAAGTGAAGGAGAATTTTTTTATTTTGAGACCGAAGTTTTTTTTGGGGCTTTGATCGATTTGTGATGGTTTTAGACTTTTGTTGTTTTTATTTAGTTTTAATGTGTTAATATAAAGTGAGTTGCCAAATTTGTCCTTTTAATGTATAATGAATGTGTAAGTAGATATTAAAATAATTTTTTTTTGGAACAGATCAGTTGCACTATGGCCTACTTAGAGAGCCACATCATCAATTGGTGACGTGGTAGACTCAATTAAATGGAAACGTGGTAGACTCAATTAAATGGAAGTGAAAATAATAGTTTAATCATCTAATTGACAAAATTAAAAGGTGGATAATTGAAGTGGAATATTACCCATAGTTTAGGATAGTAATTTATATTTAAGCATATTGTATTAGAGTCCAATTTAGGTTAGGAAAGTTGTTTAGGAATATTATAAATAATGATGTAGTACTTTATTTGGAGACATTGAATGATTAATTAATTGAGTTTTGCATGAGAATTGTGTGGTATTAACCCTTTGTCCCCAAAACCCCGTCCCCATCATTTTTGGTATCAAAGCAAGGTTTGCAATTTATTAATTGCAATTTTTGGTCTTGTTATCAATTTTCAGTAATCCCAAATTTATTGCCCACAAACCAGTCACAATCCCGCAACTAGCCGCTGACCAGAAAAATAGGAAACATAACCTCGCATAAGCCTTTAAGCTGCCAAAACAGCCAACATATATTAACCTTCCATCCAAACAAAGCCAAACCCTAAACCCTAAACCCTAAACCCTAAACCATTACAGAAACCTTTAGTTGTTAATCATAGTTTGGAGAGCTTCTTTCGTTGGTATGAGTTATCCGATGAAAGAAAACTTTCCTTTGCTGAAGCGAAGTTGAAAGGAACAGCTCGGATTTGGTGGGATCAACATCAACGAAATTTATATACAGCTGCGAGAAGATGGGAGGATATGAAAGCTTGCAATGACACGACTTTTTGTACCATCGGATTATAAGCAGCGAGCATATTTGCAGTTAACTGAATTGGTACAAGGAAGTAAATCTATAGCTGAGTATACTTCAATGTTCTACAGTTTGGTTACACGTTCTGAATTTTCTTGTGTTGAAGAAGTTTAATTTTCATGTACCGTCGAGAATTGAATCTAGAGATTGCAGGTGGTGTAGCTACAGGTAAACTCTTGCTCTTAGGTGGTGATGTTCAAGTTGCTACCCAAATAGAGAATAATTTGAAAAGAAATTCTGTTAGGCCTCCAATACAAGTCCAAACTCAGAGGGACCGTACTTTTGTGGAGCCTGTTTTAAATAGGCAAATGAAAAGATCGTCAACAAGCCCTTCATCTACTAGCAGGCCTAATCGTACCCCGAGTTCTTCTAATGCTAGCAACAACAATTCGTCTAGGTGCTATACTGTCGTGGTTTTGGTCACATGTCTTTTGAGTGTCCTTCCCCAAAGATGAATGTTGCCTCTTCTCCCTCTAGGCAACTTGCTATTGTTGACAAACCGTGCGGAAAAGCCGACTTAAACGAAGAGGTTTGCAAGCCAATAGACGACGAGTATGAGCCCGATGAGTAAGATTTAGAAGCTGAGGCTCATTTGGAAATATGTTTAGGTGTTCTTCGACCTTTACTTGTTGCCCAGAAACATAAGGATTATCCTAAAATCTATTGTGGGCGAATTTTTCAGACGAGAGTCATGTGTGCATGACAAGTGTGCTCTCTTGTGATTGATACTGGGAGTTGTACGGGTGTTATTTCTGAGGAAGCAGTTAAGAAACTTGGGTTAAAAGTTGAGTCTCATCCGGAGTCGTATGATGTTGCATGGATTACGAATACAAAGTTGCGGGTTACCCAGAGGTGTATGGTTACATTTTCCGTTGGCAAGCTTAAGGATATCGTTGTGTGGTGTTCTACCCCTTAAAGTTTGTCACAATATCTTAAGGCGTAAATGGCTATGGGATCGTCATGCGCAACATGATGCTCTTGCTAATATCTATTCGATTATCAAAGGCAATATCATATTCACTCTTACTTGCGCTCTTGACATGCCAAATTTGAAGCTTGCGAAGACTTCCTTGGTGATTCGACGTGATTGTTCTATTCATAACTCGACGGAGTCGAGTTTTTTTCAGCGGAGGAGAAATGATGTAGGACGAGCCCGTGAAAGTTGGTTGGAACAATATAAGAGACTTTGGAAGCCTATGAAATAGAAGTTGTATTTTAATTAGTTTCTTTTATTTGTAATTATCTTATTAGAGTTCAAGTTAGGTTAGGAAAGTTGTGTAGGAGTGTTATAAATAGTGATGTACTTCATTATTTTGATACATTGAATGATTAATTGATTGAGTTTTGCATGAGAATTATTTGTGTGATATTATCCCTTGTCCCAAGACCCCGTGTCCCCGTCATCGAGGCATGCTAAAGATAATATTGAGACAAACTTTTGCATTGGAGAAGTTACACTAAATCAAAATATGAAGTTGTTGGTGTTAACTTTTGATACTGGGGAATATGAGAAGGCAAAAGTTTCAAAGAATTGCTATGGAAGGATTCAACTAAACAAGTTCCTGGGTTTTGTTTTGGACACTGGAAAGGTGGTGATAGTTACCAAGACTGAAAAGAAGAAAACAGTAATATCCATGAGGACATGGATGCTTTTAAGGAGGAGGGAATGTCAGTTAGAGGGTATTTTGGGCAGCAAAGAAATAATTAGTATATTTTAATAAGTAGTACATTTTGAGCGACCATGTGAGCACATGGGGTAGTTTGTTATATTTGAGGGAAGGATAAGAAAAATAATGTAGGTTAGTATCTTTACTTTTCAACATTCTCTCTCTATAAATAGTTGTATCTGATAATTATTCTCCAAAGTGTATTAATGAAATGAAGAGAAACTTGTTTACGTTTTCTCCTTTTTTTTTTCTCTCTCTCTCTTCTCTCTCATGAACTTGGTAGGAATTATTGAGTTTTCTATCCTTTCTTCTCCTAAAAATTCTATCTTATTTTCTCTCTTATTTTCTGGTTAGGCTTCAACAAGGGTCTGGCGTTAGTTATAGCCTTCTTTCCTCAGTTCTTATTCTTTTGATTCTTGTAATCAACTGGGTAAGAGTGAGAGACAAGAGACGAAAGGGGTTAATTAAAATCCTAATGTTATTTGAACTTCCATCATGAATGGGTGATCTCCTTTAATTTCGCTACACTCCTACCTCTCCATTGTTCGTCAATGTAGCATTTTGTATGAGTTGTCTAATTGAGTAAGCTCGTGTAGCCTCCCTAGGTGTCACTCCCTATTTCCCAAGTTAGTTGGTTTGATTGGCGCATAGTTTTAGGAGAGGTGTAATCTTACATTATATGATGGAAATATTAAAATAATTAAATTAGAGATGAATGGTTAGGATATAAGAAGACTTCACTTAAATTGGGACCGAGGGAGAGTGTATTATTTATCTACTACTATTTTGAAAACACTTTTACAGGACATTGAATTATCAAAAGAGATAAATGAGTCTTTCAAGCAATCATCTCAAGCTAGGACAAAGCTCCCATCTGGAATTGAGATGAGTGTCCATGTCTTAACAACAGGGTAGGTTCAAATCTTTTGTTATATTTTTTGCTTCTTAAGCTTAGATTATTGCAACTTTGATTGTAAAATGCCTGAGGGAATTTAATTTGTCATATGTTATTTGATTGCCTCAGGTACTGGCCAACATACCCCCCTATGGATGTTCGGCTTCCCCACGAACTCAATGTCTATCAGGTTTGGTCCAAACTGCAGACTGGCTGGCTGCTTTGATCCTTTGGCTGTATGTATTTCACACACTACTTATCAGACATTTTTCTTTTAATTCTACAGGACATTTTCAAGGAGTTCTACTTAAGCAAGTACAGTGGGAGGCGATTAATGTGGCAAAATTCATTAGGTCACTGTGTGTTAAAAGCAGAATTTCCTAAAGGTAGAAAGGAGCTGGCAGTTTCTCTATTTCAGGTTGGTCTCCATCTGGTTTTGGATTAATTTTATTAACTCTATTAGTTGCTTCCACGCACATAAGTACAATAGCTAACATTTAGGGTTGTCCTAATTGTTTTTCAGACCGTTGTATTGATGCTGTTTAACGATGCCCAAAAGCTTAGTTTTCAAGATATCAAGGATGCTACTAGCATCGAGGATAAGGAGCTGAGGAGGACTCTACAGTCTCTTGCTTGTGGAAAAGTCCGTGTGCTCCAAAAGGTGCATGTCTTTGCGTAACCTCTTTCTATTTTAAATTAAATTATTGGAATTGTTGGTTTTGATTGTGTTTTACCTCCAATGATTGATAATTGTCTTTACAGTTTCCCAAAGGGAGAGAAGTGGATGATGATGATTCATTTTCATTCAATGATGGATTTACTGCTCCTCTCTATCGTATAAAGGTTGGGATGGATGTATGATCTTTATTTAAAAACAAACTTGACTAGGCGTCAGAAGTGAAACCAATGATTAGCATACTATATCATTATTAGTTGTAAAATATTTGATAATTCCTTTTTAAGCTACTTAATGGCAAACCGTGGACTTGTGATATCCTATTGAGCTGATACTTATATGAACAAACGGTGACGTTATTTTGGTGGGTACAGGTAAATGCTATCCAGATGAAGGAAACAGTGGAGGAGAACACAAGCACCACTGAAAGAGTATTCCAGGACCGTCAATATCAGGTTTACTTCATTCTTTCCCCCTCAAATGATTTTTCAGAACATCAATATATATATATATATATATATATATATATATATATATGTTTGCAAATTTTAAATTTCAGTGCTGAGCCTATGCAGAGTATTATGCTCAATTTTTAACAATTTTGTAGGTTGATGCTGCTATTGTTCGGATAATGAAGACGAGGAAAGTGCTTAGTCATACACTACTGATAACTGAACTTTTTCAGCAGGTAAATTTTTTTTCTTTCCTTTGCTTTTTGCCCTTTACAGAGAAATGGGCTGTGGCTTTTTGTGGAGTTCAGAAGAAAAGCGAACAAACATAGTTGATTGTGTTTGCATCATGAAACAATTGCTTAAAAAATTTATTTATTTTTCTGGTCTGATCCATGATGCAAGAAAAACTCTATGCGGACATGATAATTGGACATGTCAAAATACAAATAGGTGAAATTGTAAAGCACTATGTCCAATTATCATGTCTTCATAGAAGAGCTCATGATGCATAGAGTTAGGTATATGATTTGTTAGCCATTTTCTAAAAATAAGGTAAAACTCCTTGAGTGAAGTCCAAGTGAATTTGATAATATGGATGGTGAAAGATAAATTCTGTTTTTATTTTGGTGGCGCAGCTCAAGTTTCCAATCAAACCAGCTGATTTGAAGAAAAGGATTGAGAGCCTCATCGACAGGGAGTATCTGGAGCGGGACAAGAGTAATCCTCAGATATACAATTACCTGGCATAATCCGCCATGCCTATTTCTTGTAAATGACTAGGGAAATCTTCAGTTCTCTCTACAAGAACACTCCCATGTCAGATTTTGTACAGGAACTTTTAGTCTTTATTTTCAGTTTTTTTTTTAAAACTGTTGTACTCTCTTTCTGTAAAGCATATCTTGTTTTTGTATGTTTCATGAAGTTCGATCTTACTTCTGTTAAAGTATACATTAAATAGTTGAATCTCTTTATAAGAACTGGAACCTTTTACCTCTTTTATTTTGTTTTATTTTTACTGTAATTTGGGGTAAAAATGGGCCAATACATGCTCAGTCCGATAGAATCATAGAATATTGGATGTTTGGGAGGTCAGTGGCAGGTGTTCAGGACACTGCTAATATGCCGAGTTTGTTCCATGAACTAGTACAGTACCGGTTAATTTCATTATTTGAGCTTACTAATGATGTTCCATGCCATAGGGGGTGTTTGTTCGGAGTTGAATGGCTGAATCGGCCAGTGCGTTTGTTTTAGTTTGAATGGTCAAGTCAGATTTTTTTAGCTGAATGAGGAACTGAATGAAGTAAAAAATATATTATCTATTATATTAAGTAATATTAAATAAATTTATAACAATTTTAAATTTTTTTAGATGGATAAAATAATAAAATTTTGTCATTCAAATGTTTTAGACATGTCAATTATTAAACAGTTTTTTTCATTCAGATTCAATTTTTATCAAACACCTCCATACTTCGGCTTAGCTCGCATTTTCGAAACTTCATTTTGATACTTGTGCTTGCAAAGAAACATCAAAAAATGAGAAGACAACCAGTCGCAAGTTCCTGAAATGGGTAAAAACAAAAGACACCCACTTGACATGTTGATTTACAAGGGGCAACATAAACTGAAGTGGACAAGACTGATTAAGGTTAATATCAAGTTTACTTACATATAAGGTCTGTTCCACTGGCTTCCATTTTACGAGGAGTTGTAGAAAGAGATTGGAAAGATACAGAGCTAGAAAGGCTAAAAGGGACTCATACGTGAGCAACCTCATCTAAAATTTCCAGTTGGGAGTAATAGACTTTTTTTGTCTCGAGATATACTCGAAAGGTTCCAAATTTGTTTATTGAAACACGAAATATTAAAAATGAGAAAAACATGAGTAACAACTTAACCTCCAAGGGCAAATAAGTCACTTGACAGTTGCCATTCCACTCCCTCAACTCTTGCAAATATAAAAGTAACTTTTTATACTCTACAATACCCACAATCTAATTTTTATTTTTTACCATGAACAAAAGAGAAAGGGATCAAAACTAGCAGTCACCCCACCAGTAGTAGATGTAAGGATTGTTGGTACATGGAATATAAGCATACCGAAAAACAGATGATCAGTCAGTCAAACTACCAATAGAGCATCTGGCTCCTACAAGGGTAGACCATTCTTCAGTGCAAAGAAATTAAGATAATTAGTATTCTCAGGGAGAATGTAGAGCAGTAGTACTTCTTGCCTTGGAAATGAAATCTATGTAAAGTATCAATTTCGGGTATATCATCATAAAGTATGTAACTATCACCAGAAAGCTATCCAGGTAAATATTAGACATTTAAAGGATTCATGTAATCCAGGCACAGCATTGGTCTTCAGATCATCATTTCGGGTATATTATCATAAAGTATCAATTTGAATTCCTTAAATACAAAACATTTGTGCTCTTTAAATACAAAACATTTGAGCTAACATAATGTCAACTAATTCAATCATCAAAGTAGCACCACCATCTTAAATTGGAAACAATATTTCATCCAAGAATTTCTGATTTTTTTTTTTATTGCTAGACACACTTTCAAAAAAAATACTTTATTGATGGATATAGCTTGCCCTGTACAAGCAAAGTAAAACAAAATTAAGAAAATATATATACTTAAAAACCCCAATAACTAATACTACAGTTATGCAGTACAAAACACTCGAAGCCTTTTCATACAACTTATCATTACTCTACTACTGCAGCAATGCCTTAACAGTCCTATATAATTACATAAGCAGCAACAAGCAAACATCATATCAAATAAATCCACGATTTTAAGCAAAGAGAACCTGTGCACTTGATGGAACCAAACCAGAGAAGGCCTCTGGTGCATTCACCACTTGCCATTGAACAGAAAAGCTCCACTTTTTATTCGAAGTGATTTCTGGGTTCAGCCTCAAGATATGGCCCACGGCAACATGAAGATTCCGACCCACAACATAAATCCTGCAATCACTGCAATTGGCAGAGAAAGGCTTGCATATCTGCTCAGGTAAAGGAGGACCCTTGATAGCTTCCCAACAATCAGTATCTAGGTCATAGACCTTAAGTTTTGTCCTTTCATGCTCTGAAACAACAAATAAGTGCCCATAAACCACTACACTTGAACCAGTCCAGCCTTCCCGCAGCCCATCGGCCATACTCTCCCAGTTATCAATTCTTGGGTCATATATTTGACCTCTAGGTACAGCAAAAAAGGGCCAAAACCAGCCTTCAGTAACAAGAAGCTTCCCATTGAGAACTGCTGAATCATATGATACCATATTTGTTCCCATGCTTGCAATAGGACGCCAAATCCCCATATGAGGATCCATAACTTCAGCTGAATTAAGTTCAAAGAGATCTGTGCTGTTTCCTCCAGCCACATAAATCATTCCATCAATCACCCCACTAGCAAAAAACGACCGTGCAGTGATCATCTTTTCCATTACAGTCCAACGATTCTTCTGGACCTCATATTTCAATACCACATTTAGAGGGCAATCTGCATCAGAGACCATGCCACCACAAACAAAGAGAGCACCCTCCCCGGGGATAGAAACACATCTAAACCCATGGCGGTAAACCTTTTCATTGCAAGGCATTGCAGGAATAGAGTGCCAAGACAACTCCTTAAGGTCAAAAACCTGCCACTCAATCTTTCCGGTACATTTGTGAAAGGCAAAGACAAATAACCAGGGATCATGAAACCCAAGCTCTTTCCTTTGCGTGAAGAACTTTTCCCTATTGCCAAGCAACTGATACCAACGTCTGCAAACAGCCTTGCAAGGCGTATGGGTTTCTACTGGTAGCCGGAGGAGACAATTAACAGCAATATCATCTGGAAGGCCTGGAATAAGGGGATCACCCCTAAGAGACAATTCCAATTCTAGTGAAGGATCTAGTAAAGATGATTGAGTTGCAACTAAACTAAACTTAGGGGACAATGTCATTTGGGAATCGCCTAGCTTCCGCACTGGTGCCTGAGATGAAACTCGTACATTTTGCATGTTTGCGCTTTATCACAAAGCAACCGTCATTGTTTGTGCTCATATGCTGTATGTCATCTAAAGGTTTCCCTCAAGAAATCATAAATTAGCATCGAATTCAAACAAAAACTATAGATCTACCAAACAGTTGTCCACGATTTCACAACATCAATGTTTGGGTTGTTGGGTGAACAGAAGAAAACCCCTATAAGGAAATAATATCCGGCACCAATTCATTGTTTAGAACATCCTTAAAAATCTCAACAATCTAAAAATTACAACACACAGCAAAGGAGGAAAACCCCATCTATAAAATCTAATATCAAATTCATTTTCAATCTAAACAATAACTTTAATTTTCTTTTTCTCTCATAAATTACCCTCCACCATCTGAAGCAGAAACCTTAAAAAGTAGAATTATGGTATTTATCTAAATGATTAAAAGAACATGAAGCACCAATTCAAATCAAAACCCCAGATAATACAAGTACAACACCTCAGAATCAACTAATTTCTCCTCGCTCTCATCATTTCAGTACAAAAAACAGAAGAAAACGTAAAAACCCAGTTCACGAATTAGCAAGTTGATGGATTTTTATGGTGTCTAGAGATTATCCAATGGAGAAACATTGAGCCCAAAAGATCAATAAAGCTGAAATTGAAGAACATAAAAAAAACAAGCAGAAAAAAACAAATGAGTAGCAGTAAGTTAAACTTACGTGTATAAATAATCGATGGAAGTTGTATGAAAATGGAAGCGGTTCTTGAGGTTACAAATCTGGATTTTATGCATAAGATATAGAGAGACTGAATGAAAGGCGAAGCTTTTCCTAAAGAAAGGATTTTTATTATTTTTCTAGTTGTACTTATATGTGGCGAAAAGACGAGCGCAGTTTTTGTCTGTGTTTTTTTAAAATTATTTGATCAATAATTATAGCTAATTTGTTTGATTGTGCTACTATCATGTAAAATTTATTTCTATTTTAATTTAATTTTATTCATGACCGACATGATGTAATGTTAGTATTTTAATTTATTTCCATTTTTAATTCGTTAATTACTGAATAAATTTTTAGTAGATTATAAATAAAATTCTAACAAATTTGAATATGAATCAATTCCAAAAAGATGATGACTTTTTGAGAAATAATTATATATTAACTTTTGTCCGTAGATAATTTATTTGTGTCTATACTTAATAAATTATATATTTTTATCGAAATATTCTCCTTTCATTTCAAAATAAACGTCTTATATTTTGGAGCAACTCATAATAATTAAACTTAAGACATCTTTGTTCCTACCTTAATCAACAAATTAATTAATAATAATAATAATAAGGTTAAAAAGGTAGACCAATTGCTATCTTTCTCCATTTTTAAAGGAGTATTTATTATTATTATTTGTTTTCTTTAAGTAGTATATGAAACAAAGGCCAAGGATTTTCTATTGAAGTAATAGTACTTTGAAAAAATTTAAGAAGGAAAATACAGATGCATAACAGAGCATTTATGTCTTTATGTCCTTTTTCAGAAAAATTATTAGGGATTCAAAACATACCAAATGGCCCATACATGAACATACATTTATTTATTTATTTTTAGATAATCTCCCACCTCAAACAAGGTTTCCGAAATAGGCTTACGCCTGTTAACACTATTCATATCTTCTTCTTCTTCATAGGAAAGGATAGGTGGGATGTAATGACATGATAGTGTCGCAAATCAAATATTCATGTTATCATTATGACCAAGTGTATTTGAAATCAAATGTAAATACTATTAAAATAAGGTAAAATAATTTTTACATTTAGTCAAACTTATTTATTTTAAAATGATTCCTACATTTTTTAAGAAGTCATAATTTGTTACTTCTCAAAAAGGAAAAGGACTTGTAAGTTAAAAAATAAGTCAGTCCGAAATACTTCAACAGTAAAAAAACAACTCTTAATAGGGCAGGGCTATTGGAATCTTTTTCATCTGAAATTGCTTCTAGTATTGTGGTTTTGTGTAAATAGTTAATGAATCAAAGATGCATCACTTCCTGTATGAATACCAAATTTGAAACCCTATGGGATGAGGTTTTGCTAATCTAACTCAAAAGCCTAAATGCACCTGCAATTTCTACAAAAACACTAAGAAGAGATGAAATTAACTAAATTCCACTGACTTCTTGAGATCATTAATTAGCGCATAAATTATATCCTTTGAAACTAAGGAAAATAAACAATTGCACTTCCATCCACCAAAAACCCTCACAAAAACAAGTCATAAAAATTAACTAAGGTACTGGAACTTATAGGAACAAAGCAGGTGTATTGGGACACCAAAATTGCCACGCGTAGTCCTGCTGTTGTTGCGGCTTACCGGCAGAGTTGCTCTACGGCGGTCACAATCTGCGCAGGTTGAACTATAGTATATTCCTCCAAAGTTCCGGCATATGGAGTTGGCACATCCTGTGATGACAAGCATACGATTGGGGCGTCTAAATAGTCCTGGAAATTCTCATTGATAGCTGCGGTCAAACTGGCACCAATTCCACCAGTCCGCATGCACTCCTCAACAATCAGCACACGGTGCGTTTTCTTCACTGAATTGCCAATTGTGTGAAGATCAAATGGTTTTAGCGACCTAATGTCAATAACTTCAGGATCATATCCCTTGTTCACCAAAGTCTTTGCGGCTTGCATCACGTGATACCTCATCCGGGAATATGTCAGAATAGTTACATGCTCCCCGGGTCTAACCATTTCCGCTTCCTCAAGATTACAAACATACTCTTCATCAGGAATCCTCTCCTTGAGGTTGTAAAGCAGAACATGCTCAAACAGTATCACTGGGTTCTCACTTCGGATAGCAGCTTTCATTAAGCCCTTGGCGTTGTACGGGGTTGAGCATGCCACCATCTGAATTCCTGGAATGGACTGGAAATATGACTCGAGACGTTGTGAATGCTCAGCCCCAAGCTGCCGCCCAACTCCACCAGGTCCTCGGATGACCACTGGAATAGTAAACTGGCCACCAGATGTGTAGTGAAGCATGCCACAGTTGTTAGAAATCTGGTTGAAAGCAAGTAGGAGAAATCCCATGTTCATTCCCTCAATAATTGGCCTCAGGCCAGTCATGGCAGCTCCAATGGCCATACCAGTGAAGGAGTTCTCAGCAATTGGGGTGTCAAGGACCCTGAGATCCCCAAACTTTGGAGCAAGGCCTTTGGTCACCTTGTATGAGCCTCCATAGTGACCCACATCTTCACCCATCACGCATACACGAGGATCTCTGTCCATTTCTTCCTCCAGGCCTTCACGGAGGGCTTCGAATAGTAAAAGCTCATGCCTGATGATGAGAAATTGATAATGTTAGATATATCCTCAATGCCTCAACTAGATAGTCCGAACAAATAAGCAGGATGGTGAAAAAAGACGGTGTTATGTATGCATCAGCTTTTAACTATGTATATGTACAAGTAAATAAATAGCAATCCCGTTTAGGATCCTTTAGTTGGTAGTTTTTAAATTCTATATGATATTAAAATTTAATAGTACAACATCTTGGTAAGATATTATCAGCCATCAGGCATGATGGATGCAACATATTCTCCTAAAACAGACACTACTATAGCGTATAGCGATAGATACTGTTTAAAGAAAAGACTGACATAATACCACACATATCAAGTCTTTCAAAAGAAAACAGAAAATATAAAAGTTTCCTTATGTGGAGGGGAGCGTTGCATTAACGCCAGCTAGCCTCATGGCTCCAAGTAACCAACAATATCAAAACTTGCACTAGTGGTGTTCATGCTAGCTCGAGCACTGAGAAAGAAGGTAACTTTATATACAACTTGATGAAGTATGTTAGATGTTGTAGAAGTTCTGCACCTTATGCAAGCTAGATATTCCTTGCATGGACAAGATAAATAAATGATAAACAGTGGTATCTATGAAGGGGTACAATATTAACATTCTCAATAGGTATCAGAGAGACAAAAATCCTCAAATTGTTATATAATACAATTTCTTTTTCTTTCTTTCCATTTTTTTTTGACATGTAAAGAGAAACTATATCCTCCTATTTCAAAAAATCAATTCAAGTCATACAGAATACTGCATTTTTAGATAAAATAAAATAAAAATACTGCATTTTGATTTTATTCAAAAACTTACTCAAGCTAGTTCAAGGATTTCTAAATAATACTGCATTTCAACAGTTATGAAAAGGTTACAAATTCATACGATAATGTGCAAGGTTATAAAGCAACCTTGCATAAATACCAGTTTGCTCAGAAAATACATTGCAAAAAGATGACGAACAAAATGCTATAGATAATATAGCATGCACATCTGGTAAGTGACTGCATTGCATACACTCTTAAGGAGGTCATATAAGAATATACAGTATAAATTGGACAGCATCTGCTTTCTGAGCTAATGCCATTGCCAGCATCCCTTAAGTGAAAATTGCTCCCCAAAACATGAACAAAAGGCACAAATGACCAGGTACTCTAAAAGGCCTCAAACTAGGCACATCTGAGGCACTGAGGCCCAAAATCCACGTAAATGACTGCAGTTCCTAGTAATTAAGTATTCACTTGAAAATTATTGTTATCATTTTTATTTTACAACTAAAAATATGTGTTTGCTTAGTAAGATATGATCATGCAACCCAAACAAATTATTCTAGACCTCCCAATATAAGTCGTTAAAGATTAAGCAAGAACTTACTAGTTTTTCCGCCAAGGAAAAGAAACATTTAGCTCAGCTTTTCCCTTACAGGCACCCAACATATGCAAGTTCTCAATCTTTCACAAAACTAAGAGATTCACTTACTTTTAAGTTTTTAATAGTAAGTAAAACTAAATGATTAATAATGACTTTTTAATCTTTTATCAGTTTATGCCCAGCTTCAGTTTTCTTTAAATGTCTTTGCAGCTCAACAGAAACTGAATAATAGTTCACTAGACAAAAAAAAATGCATAATAAAATAATTTCAGCTTCCATTGAATATACCACTTGGTAAAATGCATTACATTTTCATAAAAAGCTAAACATTAGTTATAATTGCATATGTAGAAAAAGAAAGGTTACCCAGGTTTCGATGCTGTAGATGCCGCCGAGGTATTATCGCCCTTTGTCTGCAAATTACAAACAAAGATTCAAACTTTATAGCTCAAAAACATACACAAAACAATACAGACTAAGAAATACTCCCTCCATTCCTATATGCAGGTCATTTTAGACTTTTTTTTCTTATTCCTAATTATTTGTCATTTGTGATTATGTAAGAGAATCACTATTTTTTTCAAATTGTCCCTCATTACTCATTTTTTGATCCATATTTACGAGATAAGTAAGGTGAAGGGTATTATAGACAATTGATAATATAGTTAATGTTTTTCAATCATTTTTTTAATTCTTATGCACATGTCTAAAACAACTTATATTAGTAGAAGAGATGATTTACTGCAACAGCATTAGTAATTAATTTATCAACTCTGCCATTATTCCTCCTCCCATCAGATCTAACAAGAAAAAAGCTTCCTTTCCGCCCTGAAATCAACAGAAATTTCAAATCAAATCCATATACAAACGAGAAAAAAAATGGGACCAAATAATGGGACGTGAATGAAATTCAAATAAACCAAGCGAAAATTGAAGCAAACCTGAAAGAGATCTACGAGCTGAGAAGTACAATTTCTTGGAATCAAATGAATTGGACGATGAAATAGCTGTTGTAGCTCCGACTCCTTGAAAAATCGAAGCCATTTCGTTAATTCCAATGAAGAGAGAGAAAATGGTTAAACGAATCAAAACTAAGCAAATTCAATATATGATACAAATTGCGCAAATGGGTATATGTTTATATATTTATAGAGATTAGAGAGAGAAAGTGGGCGGAGTTATTGATGAAACTCGTTCTTGTGGTGTTCGTCGATGTTTTGTAAAGAGTGGGAGAGATTCTACTTCGATCATATCGAAGGTTCACGTACGACTCGAGTGTAAGGAAGATCATACTAAACCCAATAAAAAGTTGCCATGTAATTGAGTGTAGGGGCATAAGAGAGTTCATAAGGGCACGATAGCTTTGTTGGACGAGGATACGGTGTCGTATTAGTGTGGTCTGAAACTCGTTGGTGACCCACCTCCCTCCCACCTGGCCCAATTCACCGAAGTAAAAAAAGACTACTAATTTAAAGTAGTAATTTATATTTAAACCATTAAAAAATAGATGTGTAATGTAAGTTTCTCAAACTTAATTAGGCCTAAACATAATTAACATAAAATGTTGGTTAAAAATGGATTGATTTTTTTTCTTATTACCCTTTCTTTCAAATTTTTTTAAATAAATAATATATCGTTGTTGTTTGTTAGTGCTCACATATAAATATAAATATAATATATAATTAGAAAATTGAAAGAGTCAAGGAAAAGATAATAAAATAGAAGTCATACTCATTTAATGTTCTAAATTTAATAAAAATTGAATGACATTGTGAAATTTTATACAAAAAAAAAATTCAAAAACTAGAATAAGATTATAAGAAATTAGTCCAACGACTTAACATGAAAAGTAGACATAAGTAAGGAATTATTTTTGTAACACCCTTAAAAAAAATAAAAGAAAAACGAGATAATTAGTAAGAGTCATATGTTTTTTTAAGCTCTATTTTTTAAGAGTATAATATAATTTTATAATTAATTATATCAGTCTTAATCATTAGACTAAGATTTTATTCGAGTAGTTATTTTAAAAATGTAAAATCAATTTTAACTTTTTAAGTGAATGTAAGGAATTTTCAACTTCAAATGTTTTGAAATTAATTTATTTTTGAAAATAAATGTTGGAGAAGAAATAGTGAAATAAACGAGCAATTGGTAATTTGGTTAGGGTTGGGATTGAAAGCCTACACCACCATGGCCTCCTCCCCCTCAGAAGTTGCTCCACCCAGCTTCAACGACTTCAACTCCTAGTCGGCCGCTACTTATATACATTTGACCCATTTCAAACGTATTAATATAACAATATATATGTAACGTAAATAACATAATTGTTAATGATTTTGAAAATATAAAATATATGTAAAGAATTTCAACCTATAATTTTACCAATAGTTAAAGGGAATAATTTTAAAAAGTTTGGAACTCAAAATGAAATTTAATAAAATTTTAAAGAATGCTTTTGTAGATAACCCTAAAATATCCTTGTTATAAAGGTTATTTACCAAAATCATAATCTATCTAATAAAATATAATTTATTTTAAATTTCTCGTTCATCATAATAAATCATTCATTCATACCGTCCAAATTTTGAAATAAAATATAGTTCCATTCTCCATGTTATTTCCAAATTTGTAGGTACAATCACTACAATGTTATTCTTTCAAAGAAAAATCCAAAGTGGATCATTTTATCTTCAAATAATTCAATTCGCAATGTCAACAGGCCCCAACTGATAATGGAGTTACTCCATCTCCTCTACTCCATCCTCTCCGCCATTTTCACCTCCTTCACACTCTCTCTCCTCCTCCCTTTCCGCCTCCTATTCTCCTCGCGCGCCGCCGCTCCAGCATCTGTTTCTCTCTACCAAGGCACGGTTAGGCACGAGCGCCGCCGTCCCGTCCACCACTATTTCAAATACTCTGTCCGCTACGCCCTCTATGACCTCGATCATGAGCCCAACGCCCCGCCTGACCATCTCTCCGCCGATGAAGCTCGTCGATTCGCGGATACTAACGGCTCCGTGTATTTTATTTCTTACTTCTCTGTTTTTTGTTCATCATTGTGCAATTTAAATTTTATGGAAATTTTGCTACAGATTGAAATGTCAAAACCAATTACTCTTCTGATTAAATTCAAGGTCAAGCTTCAATTTTTTTGTTTCAAAAATTTAATACAAGTACAGAATTGTATCAAGTTTGGTACTTTAAAATAAATTGGGCACTAAACTTTAAATTTTTTGTTTAGGTTCAACTTGGTTAAACTGTGATTATGTGTATGCTAAGTGAGCTAGATGTTGGTACATTTTCAATTTTGAAGTTGTTCTGATGAGTTAAAGTTTTGAGAGCCAGATGATTTACTTGGGTTGTGCAGATTTCTATTGACAATTCCTCCTAGTGTGGGATATGAACAAAATTCATTGAGTCTGTATTATTGCTATGATTTAGATGGCTCTTCCAGGAGTTTGGAAAAGTGCATTGCCGAGGTGTGTAACTTTAAGTTTTTTTAACAACTTCACAATTTGTAAATCTATAATGTGTATGTGGATCTTTAGCTCAACATGGTCATTAACAAGTTTCCATCCCCATCCATATGTAATTAGTGATACAACGCCTTTGCTTAGGGAACCAAACCTTACTATTGGCCAATGTACTATAAAGGCATTGCGGACAAGAAATATAAATAAGTTAAAAGCTAACGGGATTTACTAAATGAATTATGTACAATGCTGTATCCTGTATCCTGTTTTAAATTTGATGGGCCCTTAATTACATTGGTTTGGGATCTAAACTTTTAACGTAGGTCATAGAGTTTTGTTTGTAAAACGATTCAAATATCCCCTAGAGCCTAAAACTAGAGAGAGAAGTTTCCAATATAATTTCTGTCTTACTCCAGGAAAGATAAATAGATTTTACACCTCGTTATACTTCTAAAAGTGCTGCATCACTAATCCTCTCCTAATAAAGCGTAGTTAACCTGATACTTCTTTATTTAGGGAGAAAGAGGTGCCAAACTACTAGAACAAGATTACATACCTTAAAGATTATCACAAGAATTACATGAACAATATTTAGACAATGTTGATCTCCTATTTCCATTCTTAATTCTTCTGCTAACTTATTGCAATCAAAACTGAAGAGTTCTGAGTAGGCATTTGTTTGGCATATATAGTATGTATGAAGCCGGAACAAATGTGTTTCCTAAAAGGAGCAATTAGCTCATGAAACGAATCCTTTGCTGAAGAGTTTTTTCTTAATTTAGAATGAATTTAAATTTTACTTCGGCTGTTATGCACATACTATTATCTATTTGTTAATAGCAGCGTATTTTTGGCTAGGTAACTAATACACCATGGGGAGAAAGGGTGTTATTTTTATTCAATCCAAATTCTGATGTAGTTGCAAAACCACTTCATGTCAGCCCTTTTATGGTAAGTTGACATTACTTGATTGCTCATTCTTGTTACTCTTTTGTTCTCTCCTCCCCCCCCCCCCCCCCTCCTCTCTTTTTTTGGGGATAAGTAAACAAAATCTTATCTCCTTGCATTCTTATCTGTCAGTATATGTATGCAAATTTTCTTTCATAAACATTTCCAAACTTAAATTTATCTGCAATCTGTTGCTATTCTGACGTTTCAGCTACTCAACATCTTATGTACATCATTATGGTCCCCATTGTTGCATTTCTCCCTGTAAATCTGTGTACATCTAAGTATCATCTAATAACTGAGTAGTGAATGGTATTCTTGGTTTGTATAGTCATTCTTATTTTTTTTTTCAACAACAATAAGCTATTGCATTATTTGGTATTATATTTGTAGTTTTATCTGCGTAGATTTTCATTTTCATTTTTTTTCCTTATCTTTTGGCTTTTCTCTTTTGAGTACATATTTATGATAACTAATTGAAGGATATGCTCGGGAATTGGAGAATCAAAACAAGTGCACCCGAGGATAATCTGTTTGTATCGATTGCAGTTCAACACCCTAAGCTTGGTGACTATTTCAGTGCTTCATTGACAGCCAAAAGAATGTCATCATTGGCTACTGATCATGCACTCTTCTTCTGGTTGATGCCTCATAAAGTTGCATTCTGGATATATTGGCACGTAAGTTTTTTTTTTTGATTTCTTAGTCACTGCTCTACTATCTTGTCTTGGCTTTTGATCTGAGTATTTACTATGGCTGCCAGCAGGCAGATCTGATATATGAATCAGCTTAAATTCAAGTATAATTTAATTTCAAAATTAGAGGTATATATGTATATTTTTTAGAAGACAAGTGCATGCTTTTTTGGGTAGCTTGAGGTTATCTTATTTTACTTGGACTAAGTGCACGCTTGGGCTGGGCTGGGCTGGGCTGGGCTAGGCTCGAGTTGGCCGGGCAAAGCTTGTAGTATCCCTGATACCCAAATCAACCCACCCAAGTTGTGCCACTGGTCTAAGGCCTTTGTGAATGATAAGGAAATTGAAAAATAGTGGTCCTGGCTGACATTGTTCTTTTATTGATACGACTATATGGACTAAAAAATAGCAATGGGAGTCACGGGACTGTACAAATTATTTCAACATGAAGGTAAATGAGTAATATAAAGAAGAAAGTACTGGATAGAGTGATTGAGCAACACCTGGAAATTAGTATCGAAACCAATTAATATGTGCGGGAAGTAAGGACTAGAATGCATGTGCTAACAAAGCAGACTGAGATGTAAAGACAAAGATGTCTTCTTATGGATTTCTTTAATGAGGAGAAAACCTATAGTAGGGTTTATAGATATTTAATATGGAGTTCTGCAAAACAAAAAATCTAGAATCGATTCTAAGGGATGGTAAAAGCATAGTTGTCACAGCGAGATGCGGCTGTAGTTGACTATCAGGACGCCTAGGCGATAAGGCGTCTGTTATTGCGTCCATATGACGATAAGTCGTTAACAATGTATAATTTATACATTATTTGTTTTACTTCAAAAGCATATTCGACAATAAAATTTATATACATTAAAACTCAAAACATAATACCTAACACTATGAAATACAATTAAAAACACAATTATATGAATATTCTACAATTAAAATTCAAAAATAAAACACTTGACATTGAAAACTAATAGAACAAGTTAACAAACACTACGTAGAGAATAAAGGGTAGACCAAGTCAACAATCATCACAAATAACAAGTCTAATAAATAATAAAAATTACACCATATAGTTAGTCCATGGGTTATGATGAGTCATGAATACAAAATGACTTGATCACTTAACTTGGGCTAGCTACCAAGGGGTAAGCCTTGGCGGCTCAGCGTCCAAGGCGTTGCCTTGTTCTTCTCTAGTGCCAAGACGCCTAGGCGACGCCATAACAAGTATCGGTAAAAGACTTGTACGGATGGAGTCATTACTGCAATAAGAAGAAACGAAAACGAGAGAGGTATTCAAGTACCCGATATACTACACACTAGATTGAGATATATAAACTTGGATAGTTGTGTTTATCAGGTACCGGATATAATGCATTTCATACAGGAGACCTGGCCGAGTTAGTTTCGTGGGTAGACATTCCATGGCAATAACCTGTCAACCAATATTTTTAACTGAGCTAGACCCTGGAAAGTTAAAGCCCTGAATTCATGAAGAGGTGAATAGGTGGTCAATACACAAAATTTCCAGCAGAATACGCTCACCTCTGATTTGCTAAATCTACCAAACATTTAGACAAAGCAAGTCTTTAGTTGGGTAAAGATGCTTTGATTAGTAAGTAATTAAATTTTTGCTCTTTCAACCATATGGTGTAGGCTCTCAAGCTCTGGTGGAAAAAGGTTCAATTCATCCGACACCCAAGGTATAACAACCCTGCATATAGGGAAGAAGCTTGGGTACGCGATAATAAATTTCAATGCTGTCAGGCATCTGCAGTCCAAGTTGAAGGAAGTAATTCCGGTTTGGCATCTGAGGACACGAGTGAGAGGGGTCATTGCTTTACATGGAGAGATGCCAAGTGGCCCTGGTGCTGAATACATGACTCAACTCCATGATGTCGTTGGTTTTATTCATCAAATTTTTCTTAATTTTTGTGGCATGAATACTACTCTTTATATGCTGTATATCAGAAGGAACAATTTGAGGATTCGAGATATTATTTTCCTAAGATGTGAATGAACATGAGAATATTGTGTATTTTTATATTAAAGATAAAAATAAAACTTTTTTTTTTGATGGACTGAGGGAGTACATTTATAGTATTACTGAGAATTAAATGTGCTTTTTAGCCTTTAGTTTATTCTCATTTTATACTTTGCATCACATTCCGACAAAATAATTGTTTACTAGGCCGACGGAGTTATGTATTTTTATTTTTCTAGGCCGACGGAGTTCTGCGTTTTTTTTGTTTTGAAACACGTGAATTTGTTGGTTCTATTGAGAAAAGCAGCAGCAGGCAGATCCGGACTAACGACCGGTACACAGTATAATTTTTATTTTATTTTTTTAATCACAATTATTAGAATAATAAATAAAAAATAATAGAGTAAGTTTGAATAAAAAATTGTAAAAAAAAGTATATTTTTTATTGAAAAAATATTGTAAACTGTTTACTGTGTTTTTTTTAATAAAAAGTATATTTTTTTATAATTTTTTGTTCAAACTTGCTCTATTATTTTTTATTTATTATTTTAATAATTATGATTAAAAATAAATAAAAATAACACTGTACCGGTTAATGACCGGTACAGCACCTCCCCTCAATTGGCAGCAGCAAGAGCTTATCAATATGTGAACGAAAACTAATATTTAAATAAAGAAAACTTGGGCAGAAGTCTAATTTCAACTAAAAACGTGTTTATAGGTATAGGCTCACCTATAAATAGTAAATACACGTGCTTAAAGAAAACGGAGAGTAAGTAATAATATTGAGATATTTTATATGAATTTCGCGTGCGATAAATTTAATAGTATAAATGAATTAATAAGTATGATATAGGTTTATCTTTTAGGTACGAATGTGTATTGTTTGATGATGAATTGACGTGAGCAAGTTTGTACCCCCAAATTTACCTCTGGCGTGGTAGGGTAGTATGAAAGATGGAGATTGTTGGATGAATTTCACATCGAATAAATTTAAAAGTGTAAAAGTGTAAATTAGTTAATTTTTAAAATAAAAAGGTAATCTATAATAATAAGACAAAATTTAATTTAAATTTGGACAGAAAAAAGAAGAAAAATTTCGTTACGGAATACTTTTGACCAAGGTCAATTACTAAAATCCCAAGGTGGAAACGGATGTGAAGGAAACTGTGGGGACCAACGCAGCCTTTTTTTCGTTAGACAAAAGCCATGGAAAGCTAAACGGGATTTTCCTTGGAGGTCCGTTGAGAAACAAAGGAAAGAAAAAAAAAACACGTGTGGGAAACGGGAAACCCAATATGATGATACTTACCTATGTAAAATTTGTGAATTAATGGTCATATATAGGATCAAAATAATTTGTAGATTTTTTATTCTGAAAATTTAATGTTGTATATTGCTCCTTTATTCCCGTCTGAACTAGGTATTAAGGTCAAAAATATTGTATGTTTTTTTTATAAAAAAAAAATCATCCATTAATATACATTAAATAAATGGATATTTAATTTTGGAATGTACAGAATAAAATATTTCACTAATGTTACGGTTGGGTTATTCAAATTGAAATTGAAAATTAAAATTCATAATCGATAAATTAATAATCTTTTTAAAATAATATTTTTTCTCAATCTCGACTTGGGCTAATGAGATAAATTAATAATTTTAATAAAATAATAAAATAATAATTTTTAAAAAGACCCTTATATAAATATATGGTCCTATCAAAATCATAAATTAATAATTCTTTTAAATTACAAATATATTTAGGGTAATCTTATAAAATATGATTCTATTATCGTTTGTTTTGTCCTGAAATTCAAATTCAATTGAATTTCATCCTTAATTTTTCTCATTTCAAGTGTTGCATTCTCGAATTGTAATAAAAACTTGTGAAGAGTTGTTGACGCTATGAGTGTTTCCTTTCGCGTTATTGGCTCCAAAGGTATTGTATCATTCTCACAAGTATGATACATTAATTTAATAAGTATGAAACATTGCATCAAAAAAAGTATGATATAAATATCAATAAAATGCAATAATTTTAATGTAATTAAATTTATGTTCACCGAATAGAAAAATACTTTTTAAATTAATAAATTATTAATTTATCGATTAAATAATAACTCTCTAAAATAATAAAAATTTTCAGTCCCAACAGTATTAATTTATAGAGGTTCTACTGTATCTATTTTTATTTCAAAAATTATTAAAGTTGCTAAAATTGTACTCCCAAGTTTCAAAATTAGAAATAAATTCTGAACTTTTAAAATAATTTGCAAAATCCAAAATTAACCATGAAAGTGTGAAAATACTAAAAGCTAACTTTGTTGGGTGTGATATTTCTCTATTGGTAAATGGATTGGCCTACATATTCATTAATCCATCGGTCTTCACTTTTGGGTGTTGACATTTTGGATCTAGTCACTTTATTATCTTTGTTAAGTCCTTCTAATATCGGACCAAATCGGTGGGTCGACCCATCATATATCTTAAATATCTACATCTTTGATTTATGTGATGATGATGACAAAGATATGGTAAGCTATCGTTATCTTACATGGCATTAATAAGGATTAGACAACAACAATGGTGAATGACGACGAGGGATGGGATTAACAGTGTCGGGAAGGTTAGTGGCACGGTAAACCGTGTCCCGTGAGTATATCATCATGTGAGGAGGTCTTCACAAGTTGTGTGCGTCTTCATTCATAATCTCACACACAGAGAATTATTATCTCTCTCAATACACTAGACATTACATTCCTCCATTGGTTAACCTTGTGAACACGTATACTGACTCTCACGCCTGAGCTATCCCCGACTTTAACGTAAAAATCGAAGCTTGTGGTGTTTATCGTGTTTACTGTGCAGGATCATGGCGTCTTATGTGATTGGGACGTGGCAGAAGATCTTGGCGTTAACATTGGCGCTAGAAAGAGGGGCCCTTTTCTAGTGTTCTTGAGCTATCAATCACAATATTTTCAGTTGTTCTACATCGGAAGTTATGACACCAATCAGGGGATTCTCGTTCGAGATCCCACGGCGAAGCCCGAAGATGATTGGTCTTTGTTGCTGATGTAAGACCTCGAAATTTTTTTTAAATAAAAAGGAATTTCCTTTATTTATTATTTTGAAATAGTAAGGGTTGATTTGATTAATGTGGATAGTTAGGGGTAAAATACGCAAATATTTCAAAATAAGCAAGTGATTATAAAATATTCATTGTTGTTTGGGAATATTCGTTTGGTCGTGGAATATTCAAATCGCTTCAGAATATTCGTATGACGAACAAGCAAAATGGCGTGTGTGGCCCCATAACTGAAAGCAATTGGATGAGGAAAACGACAAATATAAGTTGTTTAAAAAATAACTACAGAATTATTACCAATTAAGATCATTGGAATACCCGTGGTTAAAATACAATGAATACGCGTGGGTTGCATAAAGAAGACACTACCAGTATTGCATGATTGTTGAATTATCGATCCTTACGTAAGAAGGCACTACTCAATAATTGTTACGATAATTACTTGCTCAATAGTTTATTTTATTGATTCAATAATTCTTTGCGTTGGTATTTTATATTATTCATTGTTTCAATAATTGTCACCGCACAAGATTTCCCATTATCGATCAATAATTCATATTATTTGAATAATATTATTAGATAACATTATTGGCAATGTCTAGAAAGTTACATCAAGGAGAGGTTTGGTCACCTAATCATGCGGCAAGAAGGAGAGATCCTTATTGAAAGCCCCTCTTTCCTCGGGAACAACTGGTTGTCATAAATGTGATTACGTAATATTATTTGTGAATAATTAATTATTGATTCATATGATAAGGAAATATTTATTTTATATGAATATAAATGATGGATTTATTTATGTGGTTATTAATGAAGGAATTAATCTTTGAGATGTTTTATTTGTATTTTGCCGGATTGGAGGTATTAAAAGATCAAATCGGTTGTTATTACTGACTTTATTGTGTGAGTTATAATATTTAATCCGACCGTTGGATCGTTGTAATTTTTGGATATGTTATACATATATAAGTTGAGTATATGTCCACAAATTTTGAACCCTTTAAAAATGAGCGTATAATTTATTATGAATTTTAAGAGGTGACTGATTCAGAAATTAGGTTATAAATGATTTTGGTGAAAAATTCTAGAATTGGTGGGCCCCACTTGTGGTTGGTGAAAAAATGTGCTGAATTTTATTTCAAATGTGGTGGGTGGCAATAGTAGCGGTAAAGCCATCAAATTGAGTTTAAGTCTACTTGACAAGGTTAACATTTTCCTATAAATAGAAGGGCTAAGTTAGAATTGAAAATCACACCGTAAACAAAGTTTTCTTTCTTTCTCTCTATATATTATTGAGCGTATTTTGTAAGTATTTAGATACTTTGAGAGTTCTTGCTCAAGATCTGAGTTTCATTCAAAGATCACTTGACCTTTCCTTCCGGCATCTCTTGATTCTTTGAGGTAAGGGATATTATTTTTTTCGTAATGATATTATTTCTTCAATATCATTATCTTTGAAAGGTTGATCTGAAGTTTTATCAAATTTGGAACTTTTTCATGCTCTGGTTACTATTCATGATTTACTATTCACGAGTTACTATTCATGAATTACTATTCACAAGTTACTATTCACGAGTACTATTCTATTGAGGCGTGAAAATATTTTTTTGTGGAATTTCTATCTTTTGGTGTCGGAGTTACTATTCACGATACTGGCACTATTCACGATATCTGACACTATTCATCGAAAAATAAAATTTCTTCTTTTCGTCCAAAATATCTATTCGGATACTAGCTTTGATTGATCCATGTTTTGATCATTCTTGAATTTTACACCACTATGATTATTTTTGAGGTATTGTTGGACATGGATAAAACAAAGTACGAATCTTAATCCTTAATCCTTATCATTTTGTTTCACCGGATTCGTTCTTTAAAAATATTTTTCATCATCCTCGGTCTTAAATGATGATATTATTGAATATCTTTGGCCCGTAGTGCAAAGATGAATGATTTCAAGAAATATCTTTAGCCTTTAGTGCAAAAGATGAGCAGTGTTGAGATGAACATACGACCGATTGATGAATATCTTTGGCACATGAGTGCAAAGATGAGCAATGTGTGTTTAAATGAACACGACCGATGATGAATATCTTTAGCCTTTAGTGCAAAGATGAACAGTGTTGAGATGAACATGACCGATTGATGAATATCTTTGGCTGTAGTGCAAAAGATGAATATTTGATTTGAGATGAATAATTGATTGATGTTACGAGGATAAAATATTGATGATGGACCGTTAAATTCATAGATTATAGTAGATTTCATTCTCTACGTAACTCTTCTATGAATTATTATTTCACTGCTAATATTGATCCGAAACTTGTTGTCTATCAGATTCTATCGATTTTTCCTGTTGGAGACTAACGATAATTTGGTGTATATTATCTTAGTCATAGTATTCTTCTTCGGGCTAGTTGAGCTCACCCTTTTCCTTGTTGTTCCATTTTTCTTCTCGTGAGGCGAGAATGTAGCGAGTACTAGTCGGAATTATGGAATGAAGGTTCTAGAGAGTTGTTTAGTAGTCCTCACCATTTTTGTAAAATAATGTATCAATAATTATGATGGGGATTTATTTATGTGTGGATATTGTCTAAAGACAATATTATATTTAAACTCATTAAGATATATTGTCGTATTTCACACGACATTTGAAGTTATAGTTTTTCTTGTACCATGTATTTGGTGACTCGAAATGGGTGTTGTGTATACCTATTTTGGGGCGCCACAGTTAGGTATCGAGCTTAGGGATATGATCTCTAGCGGAGATCGGGGAATAGAACTAGGAGGGAGAGAGAGTAAATCCTTCGCTAGTGTGTCCTACCTAAGCTTATTTGTTAGTTAGTCAAGATATAGGGATATTATGTGATATATTGATTTCCTTAATTAACCCTTGTTTTATGACAGTATTTGAGAATGTCGAATCGAGAATATTAACAATGGAGTAAATGAGACCGTGGAGATGCTGTCTTTTACCAACGAGGAGAAACGTGTAACAGTCAGGCAATGTTCCTCCCGTGAACAACACCAATCGAAAGCGTATGAGGAACGAGGGATGTTTAGAAGTTTTTTGCGGTTCATGCAAAATCGTGAGGAGACTTCGTGTTCAAAATACGAGGAGAAATGATAGCAATTCACGGGTTGTCACAAACCAAGCAGCTTCAAAGAGTTGGGACCACCAGAATTTAAGGGAAAGCCGGATCCGATCATGGCGGAAACATGGGTCAAGCAAATTACCAAGATATTCGATGTCTTGGGATGCAGAACGAAGGTTCCATTCGCTACTTTTATGTTCCGTGGAAAGTGATTCATCGGTGGGAGTCGTGAAGCGTGCACTAATCCAGCTACACTCAAGAAGTCATGGGAGACGTTTGAAAGCAGTTCAATGACAAGTACTTCCTGAAAAGTATTCGCTATATATGAAGGAAGTGGAGTTTATTAGGATCGAGCGAGTAATAACATGACGGTGTCCCGGACGAGGCGAAGTTCATGGAGTTATCCAGTTTTCACCTCATTTGGTGGAGAATGAGGAACGTATGACGCGGATGTTTCTTAGAGGTTTGAAACCCGATACGCCGAGATCTCATTTCTCATAAATTTTCTCTATTCGAGATGTTGTCAATGAGGCTCAATTGTTAGAGCGAGATAACGAGTATACGTTCAACCGAGGGACCATAACCAGATCATCTCAAGATAGCAGTCATCGTAATAACGATAACCACGGAGAAAGAGAATACGGACAAAGCGGTAACCACTCGTGGTAATCGTAGCCATGAAAATAGAAGAAGCGAGTCGGAGGAGATTTTAAAAGAGGAGATTCAACAAAGACCATGTGAAGACGTCGGCGCCAATGAGAATCGGTTCTAAGGGAGGAGAACGACCACCGGTCAGATGTTACAAATGCGGAAAGAGGACATATCATCACCAAATCGCCCACAACAGTTTTAGGTATGCTATAATTGTGGAAAAGAAGGACATATCGCTTCGAGATTATACGATGTCGAAACCAGTCCGGTAATGAATGGTGACTCAAAAGATGTCCCGTAAAAGTCAAAGTCAACGGTTCTTGGAAGAGCGTTTGTCGTGGACCGGTCAAAATACGAGGAACCCGAACGGTTAGCACGGTTAGTTAATTATAAATTCTTGCGAAGTTTATACCTTACTAGATATCGGTTCTACCCATTCTTTATCTCTCTTGTCATACTCAACGTTTGAACTTGACTACGGAGAAATTGAACTTTGACTTATCTGTGGAGACTCCATTAGGAGAAACTTTCATTACATCCGTTGTTTAAAAATCTTGCTTGATTCAGTCAGCACTATCACATTACCATTAACCTTATTTCTATAGAGATATTTGCTTTTGATGTGATTTTAAGGTTAACTACTCATCATGCCAAAATTGATTGTTTTCGTAAGGTTGTTAGTTTTCATATTCCTAAGCAACTTTGTTATTCAATTCAAGAATCAAACCATTGTAATCAAACATTTTCATATCAAGCCATGAAGTCATTCGTTATTATTACGGATGTCAAGTTTTCTTAGTCCATGTTATGGATTTGAATAAAGACACGTCGATTTGAATAATATTCTTGTTGTTATTGATTTTTCCCGGCGTATTTTCTCAAGAATTTCTTGGCTTACTCCCAAAGCTTCGATATTAAATTTTGTATCAATTTGAACCCTGTTACAAAACTCATTTCTAAAATCTCATATCGAATGGCTCCTATTGAACTTCGTGGAGTTAAAAATTCAACTATAAATTTGGTACCGAACCTTTATCTTATGACTTCCTTTGTGGAATGCACCAAAGCCGAATCTCTGTAAGGGGACGTCATATTCGCAAGGCGATAAGAAATCGATAGGTGTCATTGTGACGTCTTATCCAAGGTTGGGATATGAGTCACAGATTGAGAACAACCTAAGTCGATGAATCGAAATACGTAGCTTTCAGGCTTAGTTGGTTATTATCGGAGATTCGTTGAAGGATATTCTCGAATCGCTATTCCATTAACGCAATGACTCGTAGAGATACAAAATTCGAATGGAGCAAGGAATGTGGGAAGAGCTTGAAGAACTCAAGAGAGACTCATTTCAAAGACATGTTCGACCATGCCATCTTGGAAAAGCGAACGTGGTAGGCGACGTGTTGAGTAGAAGATCGTATATACAATCTGAAAATGATATTACAAAGACTAATTTCAGATAATTTACAAATAATAGAGATGGAGATGAAAACTCTAGGTACCCACGTGATGATATACGAGTATAATCGACTTTAGTTAAAGCTCAAGCCACCGACCGGCCGGACTGATGCGTATAAAGAAGAAAGTACAAGAAGGAGCTATTCCAGAAGCGAGAATTGATGAAGAAGGAATACTTCGAGTCCACTCTAGACTTTGTGTTCCTAACGACTCTGATTTGAAGTACAAGATTATGATGGAGGTACACAAAACACCATTTGCAATCCATCCTGGAAGTACTAAAATGTATCGTGATCTTCGACATACATTTTGGTGGAACAATATGAAGAGAGAGATTGCAAAGTTTATCTCGATGTGTTTAACTCTGCCAACGTAAAGGCGGAGCATCTAGTACCTAAGGGTCCGTTACAACCACTTGAGATTCCGAAATGGAAGTGGGAACACATTACCATGGATTTCAAGCACGGGTCTTCCTACAGCTTTCTCAAGGCATCAATGCTATTTGGGTTATTGTTGATAGATTAACCAAATCTGCTCATTTCTTGCCGATACGGGAGACTTATTCCCTTGAACGTCTTGCTAGTATGTATGTAAATGAGATCGTGAGGTTGCATGGCATGCCTATATCCATAGTTTCGGATCGTGACCCAAGATTCACTTCAAGATTTTGGGTTAGCTTGCAAAAAAGCTATGGGCACAGATTTGCGATTTAGTTCGCATACCATCCCCAAACCAGACGGACAATCGAGAGGACTATTCAAACTCTTGAAGATATATTAAGACGCGTGTGTCCTAGACTTCAAGGGCGCTTGGGATAAGTATTTACCATTGGTAGAATTCTCCTACAACAATGATTATCAAGCAAGTATAGGTGTGCTCCATTTGAAGCATTATATGGACGAAAATGTCGTTCTCCATATGTTGGGATGAGGTGGGTGAAGCAACATTGTTGGGACCCGAGTTAAATACGATATGACTACCGAAAGATCCAAATGATTCGACAACGATATACAACGACACAAGATCGACAAAAGAGTTATCGCGGATCTTCATCGAAAGGACGTGGAATTTAGTGTAGGGATCGTGTATTATTGCAAGTTGCTCCATGGAAGGGAGTTACAAGATTTGGGAAGAGAGGAAAGCTCGATCCACGATTTATTGGTCCATTTCAAATTCTTGACCGAAGTAGGAAATGTAGCCTTATAGACTTGCGTTACCTCCAAGTATGTCTCGTGTTCATAATGTGTTTCACATATCTCATGCTTCAGAAATATGTGAAAGACCCAAACCACGTTATAGAGTTAGAACCGGACGAGATAGCCCAGAAGACTTAACGTATGAGGAGGTACTGTCAAGATCTTGGATAGGAAGGAGCATGTCCTACTGTAAGAAAGGTCATACCACAAGTTAAAGTTTTGTGGAGAAATCATGCTATAGAGGAAATGACACAGGAATTGGAAACGGAAATGAAAGCGAGGTATCCTCACCTTTTCAAACACCAGTGTGACGTCGTCCAATTTCGAGGACAAAATTTCATAAGGAGGGAGGTTGTAAGACCTCGAAAATTTTTAAATAAAAAGGAATTTCCTTTATTTATTATTTTGAAATAGTAAGGGTTGATTTGATTAATGTGGATAGTTAGGGGTAAAATACGCAAATATTTCAAAATAAGCAAGTGGTTATAAAATATTCATTGTTGTTTGGAATATTCGTTTGGTCGTGGAATATTCAGATCGCTTGTCAGGGAATATTCGCATGACGGCCAAAGCGACCATGTGGGGCCCCATAACTTGGAAAGCGATTGGATGAGGAAAACGAAAATATAAGTTGTTTAAAAATAACGGCGTAATTGTTACACGTTAAGGTCGCTGGAATATCCGGTGGTTAAAATACGATGTCTGCGTGGTTGCATTGCGAAGACACCAGATATTACATGATTGTTGAATTATTGATCCTTACGTAAGAAGGCACTACTCAATAATTGTTCACGATAATTAATGTTCAATAGTTTATTTTATTGATTCAATAATTGATGCGTTGGTATTTTATATTATTCATTGTTTCAATAATTGTCATCGCACAATATTTCCCATTATCGATCAATAATTCATATTATTTGAATAATATTATTAGATAACATTATTGGCAATGTCTAGAAAGTTCTGCTCTAAGGAGAGGTTTGGTCACCTAATTGCGCTACGCAAGAAGGAGAGATCCTTATTGAAAGCCCCTCTTCCACAGGAACAAACTGGTTGTCATAAATGTGATTACGTAATATTATTTGTGAATAATTAATTATTGATTCATATGATAAGGAAATATTTATTTTATATGAATATAAATGATGGATTTATTTATGTGGTTATTAATGAAGGAATTAATGCTGAGATGTTTTATTTGTATTTTGTCGGATTGGAGGTATTAAAAGATCAAATCGGTGTTATTACAGCTTTATTGTGTGAGTTATAATATTTAATCCGACCGTTGGATCGTTGTAATTTTTGGATATGTTATACATATATAAGTTGAGTATATGTCCACAAATTTTGAACCCTTTAAAAATGAGCGTATAATTTATTATGAATTTTAAGAGGTGGTGATTGAAATTAGGTTATAAATGATTTTGGTGGAAAATTCTAGAATTGGTGGGCCCCACTTGTGGTTGGTGAAAAAAATGTGCTGAATTTTATTTCAAATGTGGTGGGTGGCAATAGTAGCAGGTAAAGCCATCAGGTTGCAGGTTAAGTCTGCTTCGGCGTGCTAACATTTTCCTATAAATAGAGGGCTAAGTTAGAATTGAAAATCACACCGAAAAACAAAGTTTTCTCTCTCTCTCTATTATTATTGAGCGTATTTTGTAAGTATTTAGATACTTTGAGAGTTCATTGCTCAAAGATAAGTTTCATTCAAAGATCACTTGAGCCTTTCCTTCCGGTCTTGATTCTTTGAGGTAAGGGATATTATTTTTTTCGTAATGATATTATTTCTTCAATATCATTATCTTTGAAATGTTGATCCGAAGTTTTATCAAATTTGGAACTTTTTCATGTCTGGGTTTACTATTCATGAGTTACTATTCACGAGTTACTATTCATGAGTTACTATTCATGAGTTACTATTCACGAGTACTATTCAAGCAGAAGCGTGAAAATGTTTTTTTTTTGGAATTTCTATCTTTTGGTGTCTGAGTTACTATTCACGTATACGGACTTTATTCACGTGATCTGACTATTCACGATATCGACACTATTCATCGAAAAATAAAATTTCTTCTTTTCGTCCAAAATATCTATTCGGATACTTTTAGCTTTGATTGTATCCATGTTTTGATCATTCTTGAATTTTACACCACTATGATTATTTTTGAGGTATTGTTGGACATGGATAAAACAAAGTACGAATCCTTAATCCTTAATCCTTGTCATTTTGTTTCACTGGATTCGTTCTTTAAAAATATTTTTCATCATCCTCAGTCTTAAATGATGATATTATTGAATATCTTTGGCCTGTAGTGCAAAGATGAATGATTTCTGAAGAATATCTTTAGCCTTTAGTGCAAAGATGAACAGGTGTTGAGATGAACATGACCGATTGATGAATATCTTTGGCCTGTAGTGCAAAGATGAACAGGTGTTTAAATGAACATGACCGACTGATGAATATCTTTAGCCTTTAGTGCAAAGATGAACAGGTGTTGAGATGAACATGACCGATTGATGAATATCTTTGGCCTGTAGTGCAAAGATGAATATTTGATTTGAGATGAATAATTGATTGATGTTACAGGGATAAAATATTGATGATGGACTGTTAAATTCATAGATTATAGTAGATTTCATTCTCTACGTAACTCTTCTATGAATTATTATTTCCGCTGCGAATATTGATCTGAAACTTGTTGTTTCATTGTATTCTATCGATTTTTCCTCTGTTGGAGACTAACGATAATTTGTTGTATATTATCTTAGTCATAGTATTCTTCTTCGCTAGTTGAGCTCACCCTTTTCCTTGTTGTTCCATTTTTCTTCTCAAGAGGCGAGAATGTAGCAAGTACTAGTCGGGGTATGGAATGAAGGTTCTAGAGAGAGTTGTTTAGTAGTCCTCACCATTTTTGTAAAATAATGTATCAATAATTATGATGGGGATTTATTTGCGTGTGGATATTGTCTAGAAGACAATATTATATTTAAACTCAGTATATATTGTCGTATTTCACACGACATTTGAAGTTGTAGTTTGCTTCTTGTACCATGTATTTGGCGACTCAGAATGGGTGTTGTGTATACCTATTTTGGGGGCGTCACATGTAAGGAGGTATGGTAGGACTCGCTGGCCATTCGATGGCAGCCCATAAAGGTCCTTATGATCCTATATTGATTTTACCATGGTGGTAAATCAATGGTCACTATTGATCCTGATCCTATTTATCCTAAGGTCACAATGGTGTAAGGAGGTATGGTAGGACTCGCTGGCCATTCGATGGCAGCCCATAAAGGTCCTTATGATCCTATATTGATTTTACTAGGGTGGTAAATCAATGGCCACTATTGATCCTGGTCCTATTTGTCCTAAGGTCACAATGGTGTAAGGAGGTATGGTAGGACTCGCTGGCCATTCGATGACAGCCCATAAAGGTCCTTATGATCCTATATTGATTTTACCAAGGTGGTAAATCAATGGTCACAATTGATCCTTATATCTTGATCCTTATATCTTGGTCCTTATATAATTGTTTCACCCCGAGTGGTAAACAAATGTCCTTATATACTTGTTCTACCCTGAGTGGTAAGCAAGATTTTGATGGTGCAAGGAGGATCAGCCGAATTCACCTCAAACATGACCGATCTCACACTTCGGAAACGATAAGTATACATTACTTTATTTTGTTCAAGTGTTGAGTTCAGTTCATTCAATACTGTTCATTAAATTCTATCCATTAAATTCAGTTCACTTCATTTCATAAATTAACTGTTATACGCCTTATCTAGTTCATGTCCTAAGTTAAGTTCATACAGATTAATTGATACTGAATTATTAACAAGAAATGTTCACTCAGAAGTAATAAGGCATGAAGTTGATATTTTAATATTAATTGTTCACAACAAGTTAAAATTTTTACAGAAAGTTCTACAGCTAAAGATAAGGAAAGGTCATCTTCAGGCTTCTTCCTTGTCATCGTCACCATCTAAAGAGTCTAGAAGAGATGGATCTACCTTGGCCCGAGATTTTTCTTGCCTTTACTTCAGCAGATTTCATATCCTTTGGCATACATTTGGACGATCTTATTGTTCAGCACGGCGGATTTTCTGTATTCTGCCTGGATCTTCTTACGAAAGTCTTCGGTCAGTGGCGGACCCAAATCTCTAAGGGCCCGAAGTTCTTTGAGCTCTTCTTCGAGCTTCTGACGATGTACCAGATGCTTTGATCCTTTAGCTTGACAGATCGACATTTATATCAGTGATGACCCGATGAGTGGCCTTGGTCGTTTTCAGTCCTTCTTTGACCTTGTCGATATCCTTCCGAAGGCATTCATTGTTGAGAAGAACAATGTCAAGGTTGCTTCTTTCCTTTTGCCAAACACAGACTTCAGAATGGCATTCTCTTCGGTATTCTCTTCGGCATTCTCTTCGGCATTACATTCGGTATTCTCTTCGGCATTCTCTTCGGCATTCTCTTCGGCATTATCTTCGGTATTCTCATCGGCATTCTCTTCGGTATCCTTTTCGGCTTCTTTGTATTTGGGGCGGAAACACACGAAGACAGTGTTTATGTAACGACCCCAAAATAGGTCCATTCCATCCAACCCATTCTGAGTCGCCAAATACATGGTACAGAAAATAACTACAACTTTATTACAACAATTGTCGTGCAAAATACAACAACACATATCTTTGTGAGTTTGAATACAATTAAATATATACCAATCTGTAACTCTGGACACCAACTTTAGATAAGACGTCACAATGACACCTTACATAAAGGTATAGTCAAAAACCTGCTTTTAGAAATTAGAATCTTTGGGAAGTGCTCAAGAAACCTTCGTATACGGGAGGCCATGCTTTTAGGTTATGGTAGATATCATATGGCCACGAAATTATCCTCGGTTGACCCAATAGACCCCAAAGAAAAACGAGAAGATTACTATCATATTCTTCCCAATGGTGAGTCTTCTCTTGACATATCATTATCTCCACTGTCTCTAATTGGGTATTATACTCCAAACAAACACCAAGATTATATAGGTAGTGCTTGTAAATATACTCAAAGAAGTGGATGAAAGCACAACCATATCTTATGATAACACGAGTTTGTATGTCATTAGACATCTTGTATGATAGTGACAAAACACCTTTCCAAAGTTGGGTTCGCTTCACCTCTTTAGGGAGAACCTCAACAACTATAGACCACCGATTACATTCCCTTGTTATCCCCGCTTCAACCCAAATACTCTTTTTATTACCCGAAAGGAATTATGAAACAAAAGGGTGAGCACAACTAGCTCGATAAGAAAGTATATTATAACTAAAGATACATAAATTATCAATAGTCTTCATCAATAATAAATCGAGATTTAGAACATATGGTAGATGATAAAATTTTTCAACCATAGTTCAAGCGTGAACGAGCAATCCATTAAAAGAGTCAAATAGACTATAAAAGTCTATTGTCTTCTCCACGTTAAAAGTCCACCAACAATATTTTATCCTCGTAACATCAATCAACAGCCTTTTCCACAATCATATGAATAACTCATAATCATAATTGTGATTCTAAATTCCTCTTCTCATCCAGACGTAAGATAATTTTCATCACTGTCTTTTTACCAAACATCAAATATCATGGTTATACCAAATCACAGCCCTGTGCTCATAATCATACTAATAAATTCATCTTTGCACCACGGGCCAAAGATATTCATCAACAGCTCATCTTTACACTACAAAAGCAAAGATATTCAACAATGTGTCATCTTTGCATTACGAGCCAAAGATATTCATCAATAATTCATCTTTGCACTACAAAAGCAAAGATATTCAACAACAGTCATCTTTGCATTACGAGCAAAAGATATTCATCAATAATTCATCTTTGCACTCAATGCTAAGATATTCATCAACAAGCCATCTTTTGCTACGGCCAAAGATATTCATATCTCAAATAAATACATAATCATTTCGGAAGTTATATAACAATAATTATAACCATGTTGATCAATTCACCTTTGCACTTAAGCTAAAAATATTCAATTGTAAATTCAATGGTCATGATCATACCGATCCAACAATTAAACTTTTGCACTCTCGGCCAAAGAGAACCTATGGTCACGATCATACCAATAATCTACCTATCTTTACACTCAAGTCAAAGAGAAATATCATCATTAGGGTTATAAGAATGTTATATAAAAATAATATAATCAAAACATAGTTTTAATTTCAAGAGTAAGATTCATAAATCAACGATAATTTGGTCAAAGAAGAAACCAATTTGTCATGAATAAGACCCGTATTTGTACATAAGTCTCGTATACGTGCGTAAAGAACCTCGACACTAAAAAAGATAAAGTTTCATAATAAAATTCATATCCATATTTATAACACCTTAATACAAATGTTATAAATCACTTAGAAATCTCATAATCTAATATTATTAATGTTATAATAATATTTTAATCATTTCTTAAACTTATAAACAATTTAATTAAATTGTTTACACTTTACTAATTAATGCATTTAATCATCATAAAATGCCAAACTCATAAGATTTCATCACCAATAACCAAAACCCTCATCAAAAATCTGCATATACCTCATATATGATTCTCAAGCCATAAAATCATATTTTCCAATTTTCTTACTTCACATAACATATTTAATTCATTTACTCATAACTAGAATATTTTCATGAAAATACCAAATCAGTTCCAAAAATATTTCTTTTCTGGGATTTAGCATAACATAGTCCCATATTGAACTTATATTTTTCTCTAAATTTTAAAAATTCATTTACTATTTTTCATATGGCCAAAACCACCGAATATTTAAACATTTATCATAAATTATATTTTTATCCAAAATTTTGAAATTTACACGGTATACTGATATTATATAGATGTACTCCCAATAAAATTTTCGTCAATTTTGGAGTTAATCACAAGGAGTTATAAGCGGTTACTTTTAAAATAGTATTTTCTCATAAAATCCATAACTCTAATCTATACATCCAAAATCGCCATTTTGGACACACTCTAAAACTCATCAAAATATCATTTCAAATTTTTCCAGAATTTTGAAGGTTCAGAAAAATTTCAAACTAAAACATAATAACCCTTAAAATCCTTTACTATCCCTTTACCTCAAAAGAAAGAAGATTTTTGAATAACTAATAACGCGAACTAACTTGCACCATATAACAATACTCAAAGTATACTCAAAATACTCACAAGAATACGCTCGATAATATAGAGAGAAAACTTCAGTTTACGGTGTGATTTTCAATTCTAACCTAAGCACCCTATTTATAGGAAAATCTTTAGAACACCAAAAGAAAGAAAATTTAATAAAATATTAATATAATATATATTAAATTCCTATGCCCACTCTGACCATCTGACCATCTGAATTCAGCCACTAATAATGACAAAAACAAAAAAAACGTTTTTGTTATTAAAATTAATTAAAACTTTCAAAAATCAATTATTTCGGAACTTCGGAACTTCAATAATTCATAATAAATAGCCCTTTTGTCAGAAAATTTGAATCTCATGAGTTTTTATAGGAAATTCAATTCTCTACAACTTTGCAGAAGAAAGTTTTCGAATTCCAAATGAAAATTGGCGAAATCCACAAACGAAGCGATTTTACAAGCTATAATCAAATTTCATCAATATATGGGGTCCAATTTACATGTTTAACATGTTTTAAACATTTATTGTAACAAAAATACTCTTCCTTCTCAGATACTCATATATCCCACATTTGTTATAAAATATCACCATTATTATATTATTAAAATATAATAATATATTTAAATGAATTATTTTATCGAAAAAGATAAAATTTAAATTTTCAACAATTGTCACATTAAAATTTTCTCCATCTATATCCACATAAAATAAATATTTTTCTCATCATAAAATCAATAATTAATTATTCACAAATAATATTACATAATCACAATATTAACAACTAAAGCGGCTTCCTGGAAAGAGGGCTTTTCAATAAGAATTTCTCCTTACTAAAGCATTGATTAGGTGACCAAACCTCTCCTTAGACAGAACTTTCTAGGCATTGCCAATAATGTTATCCAATAATATTATTCAGATAATATGAATTATTGTCTGATAATAGAAAATACCGTCCGTGTGACAATTATCAAAACAACAATAATATAAAATATCAACGTAGTAATTATTGAATCAATAAAATAAAATATTGAATAAAGAATTACTTTGTAACAATTATTGAGTAATGCCTTCTTACGAAAAAAATTTATCATGCTTCATGAATAGTACTTTCGTGAATAGTGACTCATGTGAATAAGAACTCATGAATAAGAACTCGTGAATAGTAACTCATGAATAGTAACTCGTGAATAAGTAACTCATGAATAGTAACTCATGAATAGTAATTAAAAAAAAAAATGAATACTTTTATTTCATAAAATTCGGGTCTTACAGGTTTACTTGCGATGACCCGATATTAATCGATCGATTCAGATTGATGGTCAAATCTCAACTTCCTTTAGTCTGGTATTTCACTCCTTCACCCATCAGTTCCATGATGGAATTATTGCCGAACCGATGATCATCGGTGTCGCCACAGCTTCGGGCCTAGATTCAGAAGAGAATGATTTTTGTGGCGAAGGTTTGGGTTGTTCGAGAGGCGGTGAAATATTTGTTGTTGTATGTTTCTACCGAGCGGCTCTTTAAATGGATTTCCAATCTTAATTTATGTTGCCATTTGATGTTCACCAGATGGGCTTCGAGTGGTCGTATTTTGGGCCTTCATTGGTCTTATATTAGTTCCTTTTGTCTCCTAACCGATGCCATTTATAGTTTCCTATTAAACCTCCTGCTTTAATAAAAAACTAGAAGCGATGTTGGGTCGTGATATTTCTCTATTGGTAAATGGATTGGGCTACATATTCGATTAGTCCATTGGGTCTTCACTATTGGGTGTTGACATTATTGGATCTAGTCACTTTATTATCTTTGTTAAGTCCTTCTAATATCGGACCAAATCAAATGGAATCGATTCATCATATACTTAAATATCTACATCTTTGACCGGTGATGATGACAAAGATATGGTAAGATCGTTATCTTACATGGCATTAATAAGGATTAGACGGTTGGTCGGTGATTGATGAGGGGGATGTGATTAACAGTGTCGTGAAGGTTAGTGGCACGATAAACTGTGTCCCCAGTAGTATATCATAGCGAGGAGGTCTTCATGTTAGTGCGTCTTCATTCATAATCTCATACACGAAGAATTATTATCTCTCTCAATACACTAGACATTAAATTCTCCATTGGTTAACCTCATGAACACGATATCGACTCTCACGCTCGAAGCCTATCCCCAATTTTAATGTACGTCAAACTTGTGGTGTTTATCGTGTTTCTTGTCTGCGGGATCGCAGCGTCTTATGTGTTTGGGACGTGGCAGAAGATCTTGACGTTAACAGCTACCATGATTCTAAAATAAAAACTGATACTTCATTGACAATATTAAAAATATTACAATTACATTGATAAATGTATAACAAATTATAATAGTTACGTAGTCATATGGGCTGTTAGACCAAATATGATAATTTAGTGTGATATATACCTCTTTTTATCGTGTACCGTTCAGTAGAAGTATGAAAATATCAAAATTAAATAGGCCATTCTACATGAAGAAGGTATGGTTTACTTAGGTTCCTCCTAGACCCTAGGATTAAATAGGACTCCCCTCATCTAGCTTTACTTGTCTTACGGACTTTTTATGATCAAATTGGTAATTTCAAGATTAACTATTAAACAAATGTATTAGAAATTTTAAAATTAAATAAGTTGACTTTCATATTATATTTAATATACTTTCTCATGATAATAATTATGTGTTTATATCTAATAACTTAATAATAAACTTTGATTCTAAGTATAACTAATTTGATCATAAAAAATTAAATTGGCCAAATAAAATTGGAGGAATGGAGTAACAGAACAGGTTTTAAAAACAAAATCATTTGGGTGGTTAATCTTTTGTTTATTGACTTGCTCCTGGCACAAGGGAATAATTAATTAAAACATACTTTAATAAAAACAATTCAAGGAATGTATTAATTATTAATGTCGAATGTTGCCTCACCAACATAATATATGGGCTGCTCGAAACTTTTGACTTTTGAAATGGGCAATGATGATGATTCATGCAGTAGGCTTGTTAATAATTTATGTTTTTGCAAGTCGTAAAATGAAGAAAATACTTCAGAACCCTTTTGGCTTTAGCCACAACAAAAATGATTATCATGAGATTTTTGCACCAGTAACAAAAATGGTAATTGTAAGAATCTTTTTGGCTTTAGCCACAGCTAGACAATGGTATGTATATTAATTTGATGTTAACAATACATTTTTACATGATAATTTAGATGACATGGACTTACCATAGGGTTATACACCTAATTTTCCTTTTACGTACATCAACTTTTAGACCTGTTTATAAATTGCTCAAATCTCTGTATAGACTTAAGCAGGCTTCTAGAAAATGGTTTGAGAAACTGACTACAACACTTCTACAATTGAGATGTACACAATCACATGCAGATTATTCATTGTTCACCATTACTACTACAAATTCTTTTACCGTTGTTCTAGTATATGTTGATGACATTTTGGTTTGTAGAAACAATGAGGATCGTATTACTACATTGAAAGTTTTCTAGACAATCAATTTAGTATAAAGGATCTTGGTTTGATCTCGTATTATCTGGATATTGAAGTGTTTCGAACTTCTGAAGGCATGTCTCTCAGTGTGAGAAGAAATATGCTATGGATCTCGTCAAAGATCGATGATGATCTTTTAGCTAGTAAGCATTTGAGTATTCCCATGGATATTAACAAACGACTTCAGACTGATGAGAGTTTTTTATTATCTGCTAGTGATGCTTCTTTAAACAGATGTGTTTGATAGGCAAACTCATGTATTTAACCATCACAAGACTTGATCTCTCATTTACTGCTCAACATCTCAGTCAGTTTGTTTCTGCACCAATAGAGCCTCATTTCTAAGCCCTTCTCCGAGTTCTCCGATATGTTAAGTTTACAATTGGCCAAAGTTTATGGGTTTCTGCTGCAAAATCTTTTGAATTAGTTGGCTATATAGTGATAGCGATTGGGGTACTTGTAAGTAATCCAGATGATCAATTACTGGATATTGTTTTCTACTTGGTCCTTCTCTTATTTTTTTGCAAGCCAAGAAACAAACAGTGGTATCTCGTTCCTCTGCTGAAGCAGAATATTGAGCTTTAGCTATGACCACTTGTGAACTACTGTGGCTTCATGGGTTGTTAACTGATTTACAGGTTATAGTTTCTAAGTCTACAATTATTCATGTTGACAATAGTGCTGCCATCAACATTGCATCTAATCCAGTTCAATATGCTCTTACCAAACATATTGAGTTAGACTGTGTCACTTTATGTGTGATAAGGTTCTTGAAGGTATTATTCAACCTATCTATTCTACCACAGTTCAACTGGCATATATTTTTACCAAACCTTTGGCTTGCTATTCTCATTGGACTATCCTTTCCAAGTTTAACATGAATCCTTGCACTTCAACTTGGGTGGGGGTGGGGGTGGGGGTGGGGGGGGGGATATTAAGGATAATAAACAACATCAGATACACCAGCACGAACATTAGTATCATGTGCAACAGCATATTACTCACAACATTCACAACCACGTGACACTAAAGGCATGAAGCTATCCATGATAAAATGCATCAGCATTGTGACTACAACAACAAATAATGAAAGGACTGATGATAGTAGTGTGGACACATCTAGTCCTTATGATGGAGCAGAGAAGCATCGAAATAGTGTTGATCACTTTATAGTGATGACAACAAGCTAATTTATATATATACTATAGTTAGATTAGAGTTAATTAGAGTTAGTGGTGAGGTTAACTTATCTTTCGAGCAAAGTTCTTGGTATAAATAGTTTTGGTGTAATATAGTTTTTAGTGTGGTTTTAGTTTCTGTTTTGTAATATTTCTCTGATGAAAATGAGAATAATTTTCTCTCCACATTTCATTGTTGTGATAAGTTTTTAAAGAGTTTTCAAGTATGTATCGAATCATAATTGAGAATTCAAATAGTTTGAATATTAAACGAGTCAAGTATAACCAATTGTTCAGATTCTACTCGTATTTTTATTCGAACTATTTTTTATACTCAGATTTAAATCATATTATTAACGAACCCGAGTGTTACTTGTATTTTTTCGAGTCGAGTTCGAACTGTTAATTTGGTTCGATTTACAACCTTATATCTAACGTTAGCCGATTTCTTTGTAGTGAATGAACGACCTTCTTATAATTAAAATTTATTTTTTAACATTAAATGTGTTGATATTAATAACTAAATAAAAATAATAACTCCAATAATTTCTCTAATGTGCTCTTAATTTTAGTAATTAGTCCCTTTCGCATAACGAATACAAAAAGTTTGGTATCTAAATGAACAAAAATAGTATATGACTTTTTTTATTAGAATTTTTTTTTTCAGAATTAAACGGAAGAAGTAAATATAAAAATAAACGCATTAACATGCCGACTCACGGACCCATACATCTGTATTAGTCACGTGTTATTATTAAAGTTGGCGGTTCTCTATATATGGGTAGCTAAGAAAAATCATGCTGAACGTGTTTTTATTAATTTATACACATGTCATAGCCACCGCCGTATTTCTGTGTGCTTTTCGTGTCCAAGAATTTCAAAACTTCGTGGACCACAAAAACCATGACACACGCACACACACACACATATATATATACATACAAACCTCCCTTAGTCATCCTCCATTTCATATTATAGCCTTTGATATTAATTATCTCTCTTCTTCAGTTTCACACACACACATATATATATATACACACACATATACATATACATATAATTATCTTGAAAATGATGATCAGAGGCAATTGTAACTTGGAACTTAGCCTTCTATCACCTTCCTTTGATCATCATTCAGTTGATCAAAATTACCACCAGCAACCCATGTAAGTCGTCTCTGATCTCTTTATATGTGTATATATATATATATATATATATATATATATATAATGTTATTGATTGTTCTAAATTTGATTTTTTGTAAATATTGAAGGAAAGAGGAGGCGATTAATGGAAGTCAAAAGGAGGAACAACTGGATCAAAAGAAGCTAACAATTTTCTATAATGGAAGAGTCGCTTCTTGTGATGTTACTGACCTTCAGGTACATTAATGTCTTAATTTCCTCGTACATATATATATATGTACTCCTACATTTCTAAATATAATATTAAATTGAACTTTTCATAGTTAATATGAAATGTTTCCATCCACATGCAAAATTAACATGATTCATTAATAATTGTTTATAATTTGTTAATTGTATTAAATTTAAAATTAACTGAATTTATATTCATTATGAATTTATAAGTATTTCAGATTAATTTTAAAATGTCAAAATTAATTCTAAATTTTAGAACAAATTAACGAAGTATATATGTTACGTAGACAATTAATAACAATTTGATACGAATGTATTGTGCAGGCTAGATCAATTATACTACTCGCAAGTCAAGAAATCGAGGCGGAGAAGCTTCCGAAGACAGAGCCATCCTCACCGATATTGATGTTGAAATCTCAAATGTACAAGGAAAATACTGGTCTTTCTATGAAGAGATCTTTGCAACAGTTCCTCCAGAAGAGAAGGAGAATGATTCAAGCATCATCTCCTTATTCTCACTAGCTAGTTACTCACTTATATTATAAGGATTTCACAAGTTTTGATTCATTCATTTGAGGGGATTAAGAGGAGATATAGATCTTAGAGTTTAATTGATTTGTGGTGAAATTGAGATCAATGCCAGACTCCATGTAAATTATATATGTGATCCCTTTCATTCATACTTTTATATATATATATTTTTAAAAAAGAGTTATTTTTTTGTCAAAAAAAGACTCAATTTTTTAGTTGTACGCAATTTTCTCAAATTTATCATCACAACTTCATTACCAAATCATCATTAATAAAATAAACTCTTATCGGTACATATATAGAACAAAAATATATCTTTAAAGTTTAAAATTTTATAAATAGGACCCTTTTTGTGGCATGTTAGATGGAGAATTGCGTAGGATTGAAGTGAAACTTGTTGGATATATATATATGTAGAAATGAATGAAATAAAACCAATAGGTGTGACCTATAAACCTTTTCAAAGAGATGTATCTTTTTAAAAGGATATAACCTTTCAAAAGGATGTGACCTTTCAAAAGGGTGTGACCTTTCAAAAGGATATAACTTTTTGAAATGATGTATATCTTCAAAGGGGTATTTGGAAACCTATAAATAGGTTTTCTATCTACCCAAAACAATAACTTCATCTTCACCATTAATCCTTCTCAAGTTCTTAAAAATTAATTCATTTTTCATTCATTAAGAGTCATAGAGAGTATACAATAATTTGTTGGTTCGTGAAACTCTTCCATTGAAGTGTTTCTTGTGAGAGTTGAAGACCATTTTATCCTGGGAAGTAGACATCCATTGTTCCATCCGTAAGCACCGATAGCGGGGACAAAATCTGCTTTAAGGAGAGACTATCCAACAGTTAACTTTGTTTTAAAAATTTGTCAATTACATCTTGTAAGTCATTAATATAAAATTGTTTATTTTCTAATTACATTTATATAATTAATATATATAATAATACTTTGAAATAACAATCTTAAATCAGATTTTCGTGTTCTTCCTTAATATTTATTTTATATTTTATACTAATTTATAAAAAAGAACTTCCTGAGTACTTATTTTATACCTTAAAGAGAGGGGACCATTAAAACTGTGTACAACTGTGCATGGTCATAATTTTAAAACTTAATTTGTAGTATACAATATATATTTGTCATGCATGAACCATACATGTATGTATAGGTAATTTTGTTTGTCAGCGTGTGTGAGTTGAACGAGTAGGCATTCATGTCCTTTTCTCTTATTTTTGATTTTGTAGTCTAGTCATTTAATTTAAAAGATAGCCGGATCGACTCAATAGATTTAATTATGTTCCAATACAAATCCAAGTCCAGATCTGGTAATTGGAGTATGATATGTTCATATATATATATATACACGTGTGTGTGTGTGTAAAAGATCTTTACATATGAAATGTTGGTAAAATACATGTTTTCTTTTCTTTTCGGTCCTGAACTACAGCGAACAACTATGAATGTTCACCTAATCATATTTGCCACTCTAGAAATTGGGGCAATGTAGTAATGCCTGTTTTTTATTCGTGGCTTTCGCTATGCCTGCGGTTGTTTTTTATGTTCTTTTGGTTGATAAAAACTTTTGTTATTGATTGTTATCTCCGTGTTGATCCTTAATTTGGACCATTTGGAATCCAATTCTTTCAGTTTTTCTTTTTGACTGGATAAAGTTTAATTTGTGGTCTTCTATTTAATAATTAAGCTTGCTTTGCTTTATGATCTCATAAAATAAATAAATATATATATATATATATATATTTTATACTTATATATATTAACGTGAAAGAGGGATAGGATCTGCGAAATTGAAAATTTATAAAGACCACTAAATTGAATGTTTATAGCTACGAAATACAGTAGATCAAGGTATACCTTATTTGCAATATAATTATTCAAGTTTTACTCTCCTGCTTGTAATACGACGTGCTCTATGGTTCGACAGTAAGATGTAAGGCATACAAATCATATGGCATCTCATAGACTCATAGTTCATACATTTGAAAGCTGAAGATGGCATTTGCTGATGTCAAAGTAATTACTTTATTATGTTTTTTCTTATTGAATTTGTATTTCTTCAAAACATCTTTTAGGTTGTAAAATCAGAATCATAGACTCATAGTTGATACATTTGGAAGCTGAAGATGGCATCTTCTGATGTTAAAGTAATTAATTTGTCATCATCCATACATGAAAAGTAAAATGAATTGATGGCCAAAAGAAGAAAATAATTACGTGAGAAGTAAATTACCCAATATTTTCTGAAAAGTCTTTTGCCTGTCATTTGTTGTACAATTATGTTTGTAGGTTATTGTTATATGTGTATAACTTTATATATATCTAAAATGGGAAAACAATTACATCTAATATTCTTGGTATTGGTAATAGTAATTGATACACAAATATCTAAAATGGGAAAACAATTACATCATTGATGGTACCATCTCCATTTATCCAAGGCAATATTGGCCTACATAAATTAGAATGGAGTTCAAATGTGTCACCCTCCTGATGCCTTCGCGGAGAGACTTTGGCTTGATGACAGCTCTCAATCTCATCAACATTTTGTGTATTACTAGAGGATTGAACGTCTTCAGGAAGGTTTAGAATTGTAACTCTGTGCACATCTTCAGCATTCATGCTTATGTACTTCTGTACATTTTCCCCACCATCTTCATGATCATTGGGATGAAGGGTCAACTGGTCCTCATCAGTTATGCATTTAGAGTTAGTTGACTGATCCTCCTTAATATTTTGACGAAGTCCAGTCAATGAGGTCAAACAATACTCAACAACATGGACAGAGTCATATGCATTGACCTGTACTAAATGAACTGGTACCTTAGACCTTGCTTCATCAACTCAATTAAGCATGCCAGTTCACATATATTTGAACCAATACAAGATCTCAGGTCAAGGACATGAGAATGAAGTTATCTTTAATCAAATTGTTGACCTAAGAAACGAAGTTATGAACCACCATGAAAATTGGTAGTGCCAATTTCATTGTCCTAAACCAGTGCCACCAATCATTATTCATTATGATAGTCGATCTGCGATTGGTAGGGCACAAAATAGTAATTATAACGGTAAGTCTAGACATATACGTCGACGACAGGAAACTGTTAAACAATTACTCTCAAATGGTATAATATCTATTGACTATGTGAAGTCAAAGGATAATATTGCGGATCCACTAACGAAAGGTATACCTGGAGAGCAAGTGAAAAGTTCATCAAGGGGAATGGGTTTAAAGCCTATAAAATCCTAAAGAGTCGCCATAATGGAAATCCAACCTAAATGATTGGAGATCTCAAGAAATAGGTTCAAAGGGACAACCTAATTATGTGTGATCTAGTAAGCACTGAGAAGATAAATACTTCTTCCCATTCCTAAGATGATACAGTGCACAAACTGCAGAGTGAAACAGGATAAACTTTGTTTTTAATAATTTCTATAGCTTGAATATAAAAAGGTCAAGTAGGATATTAGCAGAATACGCTTTATAGAAATTACCTATGGGAGTGAGAAGGGGCCACTTCTATGAGAATGACGAAGGCTAAATTCTTTAGCACACTCATGAAACCAGGAAGTGTCCAAGGCCAAAATGGACACAATAATGAGAACCAATAAAATAAATTAAAAAATACTGTGTGAATTCTATTGTCTCGGTTTACACTAAAAGGTTTAACAGTTCAAGATATCACGTTCACTGATTGGCCAGTAAATCCGATAGTCTTTCACTAGGAAAGGTTCAAGGTCATAAGCTACCTTCACCGATTCAGTATTTTTTGTTCACTGATACTCTCTCTAAGTCTGTCTGCATATTCATTTGCATTAATTTACCCAAATTTCATTCATGTGGGGGATTGTTGGATATATATATATATATATATAGAAAGGAATGAAATAAAACCAATAGGTGTGACCTATAAATCTTTTCAAAGAGATGTATCTTTTTAAAAGGATATAACCTTTCAAAAGGATGTGACCTTTCAAAAGGGTGTAACCTTTCAAAAGGATGTAACTTTTTGAAATGATGTATATCTTTAAAGGGGTATTTGGAAACCTATAAATAGGTTCTCAATCTACCCAAAACAATAACTTCATCTTCACCATTAATCCTTCTCAAATTCTTAAAAATTAATTCATTTTTCATTCATTAAGAGTCATAGAGATCAGTATACAATATTTTGTTGGTTCGTGGAACTCTTCCATTGAAGTGCTTCTTGTGAGAGTTGAAGACCATTTTATCCTGGGAAGTAGACGTCCATTGTTCCATCCGTAAGCCCCGATAGCGGGGACGAAATCTGCTTTAAGGAGAGACTGTCCAACAGTTGACTTGGTTTTAAAAGTTTGTCAATTACATCTTGTAAGTCATTAATATAAAATTGTTTATTTTTTAATTCTGTTTATATAATTAGTATATATAATAATACTTTGGAATAACAAAACTTTATGCAAGAATGTAACCCATGACACTTTGTGTAACACCCCCTTCCCGAAAAGGAAAGGGAGGTCACGTGCAAAGCACAACAAACCTCAAAAATAAGAAAACAAAGCACTAATAACCTCAAAATATTAATAGTGGTGATCCATTAATAGCGTACTAAATACAATTTTCCAAATATAGTCAAAATAATCAAAACTTAAAATTCGAAACAACCTAAATGGTCAAAGGCAACTCTCTCATTACACTAGCCCTGAATCACCCTATGCAAACTCGCTTAAGAAAAACACAAGATGAGTCAATTGCCCAAAGACGGATATAGATATACAAAAGATATACAATCGATATAATGAAAACAATCGAGACAAAATATCGAACAAAGCCTCAAGTGTAAATATCGATAAAAAATATAATCTTCAAAGATCTGAATGGAATATATCCGAATCAACGTAAGAGTAAAGAAATAACGAATCAAGTAACTAACTCAATGAATTAAACCGAATGTAAATAAATAAAACTAATACAATAAAATAATAGTTTGAATCAAAATGGTTGTGTGTTATTTCATGCAAGGTGAGCTCGAAAAATATACGTTGCCACACAGTAAGTCAAAACAATGCCACACAGTAAGTCAAAATAATGCCACACAGTAAGTCAAATGATGCCACACAGTAACCAAAATAATGCCACACAGCAAATCACACATTGACCGCGAATCCAATGTATGTAAATCGGATAGGTGTGTTTGGCACAACATCACCAATCCGCAGTAATGTAATACTAGGGTTAACCCGTCGCCTCCCACAACAAAACATCAAATGGCCCACTTCCTCCTGGAGCCCAAAAATGAGAGACGCGTGGACTAATCACATCGCCACGGAAAAAGTGTCATGCCTCTCGTGCCAAGACGACATGCCTGTGGTACCCCCACAGGTGGTTATAGCTCAGGTATACCCTATGGTATATTCTAACAAAATACCATGTCACAACACATGCGACATAATACCAACAAAAAGATTCTATATGTACATGTTGAACCAAATCAAATTATAGTCACAAGGTCTCAAAAGAAGGTAGCAACATATGCATCATTCTACAATTATCAAAAATGAATACTAAACATGATATCCTAATTCAAAGAGTACAAATACGAGTCATGTGTATCAACTCCAAAATGAAACTAATATATTTATTTCACATTAAACAATTATGTGAAATCATAACATAATTCGAAATAAAGAAACAAACGAACAAATCAAATTTAACAAGAGTATCGCTGAAAAGAGTACTTAAATCAGTACTGATACTTCCAAACCATTTATAGCACACTCCACAAAATCTTACCCTCAAATGCCAACGATATCAAATATGAAACGTTATTCACCACCTAAACATATTCACCTCAAATTAAAAATAATCCAAACTAATAATTCCAAAATAATTCATAGTCTATTTAACATGCCTTTAATCATCGCTTTATATCAATTATTAATACTCCAAAATTTATATTCCAAATATAACTCGTTAAGTTTCTTTCGTCTGAGCTAATTACACAAATTAACATAAATAAATTAATAACAGTATATTAAATTCATAATTAATAATTTCCTTTTCCATGATTTGTTATTACTATTATTATTATTAATATTAATATTACTATTATAAAATAATATGAGCTTCATGTTCAATTATATACAAAGTACACCAAGATTCATACTAACTTCGCTCAAAAAATAATATATATAATATAATATAGACTCATTCTTTATGTATACTATACATCCCCATCGCTTCATAACAAATGACCTTAAGCTATGTCACAATTTTATTTTTTTACTCTTTATGTCAGCTTCATTCAAAACCATTCTTATATATACACACATATAATAATAATATTAATAATTCTCCATATTTTATATTTATTCCAGATATATAATAGAATTAATTCTCACCATTCTATATGTTGACCCATAACTATCAAAATAAGAATACAACTTTTACGTTTTCATTATCACAAGAAATCCCTTTTATTATTATTGACCTCAACTATTTTTATTTACAATCCATTCACAACAACCATGAATTGAAGGAGCAACTTACCTCAAAATAATCAACAACTGAAATATAAGTTGTTCTCCTTTCATGCTCCCTTTTCCGTTTCTCTCCCCTCAATTAGTTTGTATAGTGAAATAAAATTAGGTCTAACTATTTATTAATTAAAAGGGTCTTGCCTAATGAACTTCTAATTGAGTTCAATTAAATATTAAGGCCCAAATATATTACCAAATTAAATTATCTATCACTTATTAATTTATTAGCCCACATAAATTAAATGATTAGTTTGACCCAATAAATAACAAAAGTCCAAACAATATGTTTTAAGAATATAAATTTAATATTATTATTTTTTCGGGATATTACATTATCTCCCTTAAAAAATGATTCCGTCCATGAATCAAAAGAATGAATGTACTTAATTATCAAAAGATGCGGATACTCCGCTCGAATAGACTCCTCTATCTCCGAAGTACTTTCCCGCTCCGAATAATTTTACCACTAAACTTTAACAAATGAAATTATCTTCCTCAATTTTAATTTAATTAGTTATTTAATTATCTGCTAAAAGAATTTAATTTTCCAAACAAAACAAGGAAGAAAAGAGGAAACAAAATCATTTACCTTTTCCAATTTAAATACAATTGTATAAGATAAAATCAATTAATATTTAAATTTTTTTAAAAATATGGGTTATTACATTTTTCACCCCTTAAAAATAATTCCGTCCTCGGAATTCAAATAAGCTACAAAATAAATAAATAAATTTAGTTATGACGTAGCGCATTTTATTAATAACGATCAACGCTAGAATATGTCATCATCCACGTAATTATCAATGTACTAGTAAAAAATTCGCCAGCTACTGTGTCAAGTCTTGGTAAGGTTCTTCGCGTAAATCACATGATCCACTGATGGTGCGAGTCCCCCGTTAATATCTTTGAGTTTCATTCTTGCAAACGTCGTCGCATTTCTTGAACATAATTCAAATCACAAACATTTTTCTTCATCTAAATACGATTCAAATAACCAAAATATTTAAAATTATTTTTAACTCGTTAAAATGTTTATATTCCATACATGACAAAGATCTAACAAATTATTTTTATTTTATTTTACATAAATTCATACAAAACTCTAAAGACATCAGATAAACAAAACAACTATGCAAACTATATTACCAATTCTCCCCAAGTCCTCAAGGGCTTCAAAATATCTCATCCTCAATCTGAACCATTCATCAAATAATATTACGCCAAAGAATATACTACTAATATCTCTTTATCACCAACTCTCCTAAGTCATTAAGAGTTAAAATATCATAACCTCAAATTGAATTAGTTCTCAAATATTATAACACCAAAAATATCATACTAAGATATCTTCAACACCACATCAACCTCTAAATCACATACTCTACTAATGAACTTCTAATTGAGTTCTAATGAACTTCTAATTGAGTTTAATTAAATATTAAGGCCCAAATATATTACCAAATTAAATTATCTATCACTTATTAATTTATTAGCCCGCATAAATTAAATGATTAATTTGACCCAATAAATAATAAAGTCCAAACAATATGTTTTAAGAATATAAATTTAATATTATTATTTTTTTTCGGGATATTACACTTTGATCCTCAATGTTCCAAATTGTATATATACTAAAGTCGATCTCTAATGTATGCAACTTAATAGAGACAAATACAAAGCATAAGTGCAAAGCTTGGGATTTAATGGGAAAGATTTTTAATTGTTAAAGTATATTTTCAAAGGGTTACTTAATTGGTAAATTTTGAAACTTATATGTTAAAATTTTGAAATATGGAAGTTAATTAAATGTTACATGCATATGATGGTACTGTAGAAATAAAACATAATCCTATAAACCCTAGAAAGCATATTTATAACCCTAAAGTCAACAACATTTAGGAGAAAATTAAGAAAAGAAAATATCATAAATTTAAAAATTACTATAAAGTTTGATCGATGATATATAAGACAACATAAAATAAGTTTTTCGAACTTAAAATGGTATACATTTTTGCTTATGGTAATGCATCTTGAAGGGAATTAATATATTATGAGCCATATAACTCTTCTTTAATCAAAAGTTATGTCATTTTGAAGATGTACCCTTAAAAACCTATTTTGAATTTTTGACTCAACTTCTGACTCTATGTTTAAACAGCTTGCACCCTAAAAAATATTCTAATTAACTTCTCTGATCTACTTTATCTTTTTTTATAGAATTAAAACTCCCCCTATTCCGAAATATAATAATTTTATTGATTTGTTGATATAAATTTGAGATATTTTAATTAAACTTAAAAGTAATGTAAATTTATTTAATTTTAATGAATAGACTTATAATATTGTGAACTATTTTAAAATATACTATTAAGGAAATGAAGGGATGTAGTTTCAACTAGTACATGCATTTCGTTTGTTTAATGAAGGAGGTGACTATGGCTAAATTAAAGGAGAATGAAAACCTAAGTTAACCAGAAATATATTTGTATTATAAAATTAGATCATGCTTTGTTTTATCTCCTTGTCATGATACGCTGCTTGAGACATTTTCCCCCCTCCTCCTTTCTTGGTCAGGCTGTTCCAACCATTGACTCTTCAGAAGTCAAAGGAAAATTAAATTGGGTAATATTCATGGTAAGTGTACCACTTAATTTATACTCTCTGGGAGGGAGCATTATTCATTAGTATGACGTACATCTAGGCATCTATAAACTCTCTTTATAAAATTAATTATAATAAGTAATTGATATTTTTAAATAATTTATTTCTCATAATAATGAGTAAATCTCACATTCATATAAAAGTGACTCGTATAAAAATATTATTTTAATATATAAAAATATTAATTTTTATTATAATAGTCTTAATTATAGATCTGTTGGTGCAATCAAAGTTTTTACTTGAACTTGATGTGACCATGACTAAACTTCTAGAAGAAAAAAAAAAAAGACCCAACGCAATTCACATTTTTCAAATCAGTAATAAGGTCTTAACTCTTAAGAATGATACCTTATGATTTTTAAGTCTCAAGTTTAATTTTTATTTTTGTCCAAATATATTTATTCTTTTATTTTTGTATGAAACTTGTTTATCATACCAGATTTATAAATGACTAATAGTACTTTAATCTCTCTAAGTTTTAGTCGTTTCATAATTGAGCTCTTAAAGTAAATAGGATGTAACCCCATCTAAAAATCTAGTATGTTTTATTATTAAAAATGTGAATCATAAATAAGAAACTTATGCACATGAATCATAAACAAAAACACATGGGACTATATATAAAACTTGAAATGAGGAACTCATCTGCAAATCAAAAATGAAAACAAATTAAGAAATACGAACCTTTAAATTCAATCACCTAAATCCAACCTATTTAGTCAACTAAATAAAACCCAATATCAAAACTTATTTCTCTCTCTCTCTCTCTCTGTTAGTTGCGGTGACTATGAACATAATCTTGAATTTAAAAATGCCTTTGACCCTTTTGTTGTTGTTTTTGAGACTGAGATTGGACTAATAATTTGGGAAAGACAAAAAAAAGGGGAAGGAAAGAGAGAGTGAGAGTGTGGAAGATGAAGTGGTGGGTGGGGACCGGGGAGGAGAGAGAAAGAGGTGGAAGAAGTAGTTGTATTATTTTTATTTTATTTTTAATTTGTCCTCTAATTTTAAAATGAAGGATATGAAAGAAACATTATAGGTTCTTGCAGTAAAGATCTTCAAAGATCGATTAAAAATGATTCTTGATTTGTCCTATCCTAAGAGATCGACTTACCTTACGAAGATTTTTGAATTATTTTAAATGAACAACTGTAAATTCATTGACACTCCTATTGCAAAAGATGATATTATTGGTCCTGAGCATTGTCCTACCTCTCCCGAAGAAATTGAAAAAATGTCACATCTTCCATACGCTACAACTATTGGAAAGTTAATCTATGAATTTCAGTGCACATAACCAGACATAGCATTTGCAGTTCATGTTCTCTGTCCATAATAGTCAAACCTTGAAATTGTGCTCATTGGAGAACAATTAAAGAGGATCAGTCGATACTTAAGAGACACATTAGATTACATAATATGTTATGGAGGATCTGATCTTCAATTAGTTGGATACTCCGATGCTAGTTATGGAAGTGATCGTGGGAATCAGAGATCTACCTCATGATATGCATTTTTGCTAAATGGAGGTGTCATCATGCACCTGGCTAAGCAAGAAACAAACTTGTGTGATTTTATTCATAAGAGAGTCAGAGTTTGTAACATGTACATCAGCCGTCCAAGAAGCCTTATGGTTAAAAAGGTTATTTAATGATCTTAATTATGTAACTCATGCTTTGGATCTTATGACATTTTTTTGTGATAGCACTGTAACATTTGATTTTATCAAGGATCTCAAATATCACGACAGGACATAACATATTGATTTGAGGACGTGCTTAATTCGAGAGAATGTAACAAATAATGAAATGGTATTAAAGTACTTACCCACCGATCATATGATTGTTGATATATCCTCTAACGAAACCAATTCCTGAAGATGCATTTCAGAGACATGTTCGCTCTAGGACTTCGTAGGGTTTAATGTGCTTATGACATTTTAATGTATCACTTATTGTTTGGATTATATTAGAAATTCATATCATTGAATATTGTATTAGAATTATTTATCATTTAATGCAAAAGTCTTTCTATTTCCCACATTGTCTTTATTGGCATATGATAAATTGAGTTCACACAGCTATTAATAATAACTACATATTATATATGTATTTTAGAATTATGTCTAACAGGTTAATTAATTAACTCTCCCTCACGAGCAATCACCTTTGGTGCTTTAAATAACGAGCAATTGATGTTTTAGATAACAATCAATTGGCGTTGAAAAACGAGCAAAGATGAGATATTTTATTTAATTTAGATTTGGATAACGAGCTATTAACACTTCAGATAACGGCTAATTGACGCTTAGTAACGAGAAAAATGATATATATATATATATATATATATATGTTTGTATATCGTCTTGGTTAGAACCAAGATGAGGTTAAGTATGATTGACTGAATATGGTAAGACCCACTATCCATTTTAACCTGGTAAAGGTTGGATGTGAAATCTTAAGTTAGCGCTTAAAGAAGAGATTAATTCTAAATTCGAGTTAGGCACTCGAGGAGTGACTAAACAAAGATCTGCATGGCATGACTATAAGACATTAGCTCACGATCGTGAAATTCTCTACCGTCTAAAAAATTGGTCATTTGTGATGGCCAAAAATCCATCACAAAAAGTAAAAAAAAACAATCAGGAAAGGTTTACGTGATGGCTTTAAGTATCACAATGGTCGCATGTATACGCCCATCATGAAAGGTTTTATGTGATGAATCACGCAAACGGTTAGTACTTTTGTGATGATTAATACAATCACATTAACACTTAATCTATTGTGATTGTCAAAGTCATAACAAGAAAACAAGACTTTAGGGATCAAAGGTAAGTACATGAATATCTATATACGTATAATTAATTTCACTATATTAATTGTATCACATGATACTTGTAGAATTCGAACCCTCCCCCTACTTGCAAACTAAATAACGAGTATTACCACTACACCAAAGCCCAGATAATGATTATAAATTTAAAACAAACTATAAAAGGAAACATATATATGTAAGTTGACTTATTAAACAAAATTACTTCCACATAAGATTTGGTGATTGCAAAAATACTCTATAATGATGATAAAATTAGTCATCACTAAGAGCTATCATATATTTAATTTATTATTTTGCGATGGCTTAAAAATTATTTATTTATTTCATATTCGCTTACAATATTATTTTTCGTATTCGTAAGGAATTTTATTTTCGTTCAATATTCGTAAGGAATATTATTTTCGTTCAACAGTCGTAATGGATATTATTTTTGTTCAATATTCATAAGAAATAATATTTTCTTTCATACTCTATAGTATGTAAGTAATATTATTTCGTTTTATATTCCAAATTCTACACTCATTTTGTTAAGTATTGCTTCTATACTCATTGAAATTAGTAGAATATCCTTAAAATTTGTGCTTAATCTAATATCTTTTCATAATAATATTTTTCAGAACATTCTTGTTAAATTTTGATCTTTTCATGTCGGGGTACTATTCACGAAGTACTATTTACCCGGGGTTACTATTCACGACAAAAATTGATTTCTTTTTTGTCCAAATTATTTTTGATACATGAATATTATTCTTGAATTTTACTCCACAAAGCAGTTGACAATTTAGACATTTTTAATAAACTCTAGATAGATTAAAAATCTTTAATATTTATCATTGATTTCGTTTGATTGATGTTTATATCATTGTTATCATCTTCATGCTTATATTATGATGAAAGTCATCTTTGGCCCATAGTGCATAGATGGACTGTTGATTGGTATGATTATGACTATGTATCGGTATAATCATGACCTATAATGTTACAAATGATGGGGTAAAATAAAGTCCTCATTGACCCGTAGTGCATTGTTGGACAATTGTTGGCATGATCATGACCACTGGTGATACTAACGAATATTATTGGCCCGTAGTGCATGGATAATTCATGAATGTGATACTAAAGAATATCATTGGCCCGTAGTGCTGGATAATTCGATGATGTAAATTATTTATTGAGTTGTGTTACAGCGATAAAATAGTGATGATGAACTTTTAAATCATAGAAGATAGTAGATATTATGCTCTACTTGACTCTTCTAATGGATTGTTTGTTCCGTTACAGTTAAACTTGTTGTTTATCGTATTTTATCAGTTTAACACTGGGAGCTGTCGTTTACACTCCTAAATTAACCTCACTTTTTTCACTTTATAAATTTAAACAATTAGCACAGTTGAAGGTTAGAACTGAGGATATTTCAAAGACTGCCTTCAGAACTCAGTACGGGTATTATGAATTCTTAGTCATGTCTTTTGGATTGACTAATGCTCCTGTTGCCTTCATGGATATGATAAATCGAGTATTCAAGGAATATTTGGATCACTTTGTGGTCGTCTTTATTGATGACATCCTTATTTATTCCAAAAGCCGTGAAGATCATGAGCAACACTTGAGGCTGATACTCCAAAAGCTTCGTGAATATAAGCTTTATGCCAAGTTGAAGAAATACGAGTTATGGCTTGAGGAAGTAGCATTCCTTGGGCACGTGGTATCAAGTCATGGAATATCTATTGACCCAGCAAAGATTGAAGCTATTCAAAGTTGGGAGCAACCTAAATCAGTGACCGAAGTGCGTAGCTTTCTCGGTTTAGCTGGTTATTATCGGAGATTCGTGAAAGGATTTTCTCGAATCGCAACTCCACTAACTTAGCTGACTCGAAAAGATACAAAGTTCGGTTGGAGCGAGGAATGTGAGAAGATTTTTCAAGAACTTAAGAGGAGACTCATTTCAAAGACTGCTCGACAAAACCATCCGGTTCGGAGGGATTGTCATCTACAAATGATGCTTGGCAAAGGGTTGGGATGTGTTCTCATGCAACATGGGAAAGTCATAGCCTATGCCTCAAGATAACTCAAAGAATATGAGAGGAATTATCCTACTCATGATCTAGAGTCAGCATTTGTTGTCTTCGCACTTAAAATTTGGAGGCATTACTTTTATGGGGAGAAAGTGGAGATCTTTACGGATCATAAAAGCCTCAAATATTTCTTCACTCAAAAGGAACTCAACATGCGACAACGACGTTGGCTTGAATCTGTGAAAAATTATGATCATATCATCCAATACCATCCTCGAAAAGTTTAACGTGATAGGCGACGCGCGTGAGTAGAAGACCATATGCAAGTCTACGAATGCGATATTGTCAACGCAAAGGCCCATTTTGTGTGACTTGCAAAGGATGTAGATAGAGTTAAAAACTTCAGGGACCCATGTGATGATGGCGAATATACGAGTAGAAACGACTTTAATTGATAAAGTTAAAGCTGCTCAAGCTGTTGACCTGGAGCTGATGCGTATGAGAAAGAAAGTGCAAGAAGGTGCTATGCCGGAAGCAAGAATCGATGAAGAATGAATACTTCGAGTCAACTCCAGATTTTGTGTTCTAAACGACCGATTTAAAGTATAAAATCATGATGGAGGCGCACAACACACCGTTTGCAATCCATCCTGGGAGTACCAAAATGTATCATGATATTCGTCATACATTTTGTTGGAGCAATATGAAGAGAGAGATAGCGCTGTTTATCTCAAGGTGTCTAACGTGTCAACGAGACAAAGCGGAGCATCAAGTACCAAAAGGTCCATTGCAACCACTTGAAATTCCAGAATGAAAGTGGGAGCACATTACTATGGATTTCGTTACCGGTCTTCCCAATGTTTCTCAAGGCATAGATGCGATTTGGGTCATTGTTGATAGATTGACCAAGTCTGCTCATTTCTTATCGATACGAGAAACTTATACACTTGAACGTCTTGCTTGTATCTACATAAACGAGGTTGTAAGATTGCATGGTATGTCAGTATCCATAGTTTCTGATCGAGACCCAAGATTCATTTCAAGATTTTGGGTTAGTTTGTAAAAAGTTATGGGCACGGATTTACGATTTAGCTTTAAGATATCATCCTCCGACGAGACGGACGGACAATGGAGAGACAATTCAAACTCTTGAAGATCTATTAAGACTTTGTGTCCTTGACTTCAAGGGAAGTTGGGATAAGTTCTTACCATTGGTGGAGTTTTCCTACAACAACAGTTATCAAGCAAGTATTGGCATGACTCCATTCGAGGCGTTGTATGGAAGAAAGTATCGTTCTCCAGTATGCTAGGATGAGGTGGGTGAAGCAACGTTGTTAGGACTGGAGTTGGTACGTATGACTACGGAAAAGATTCAAACGATCCGGCAACGTATAAAAACCTCACAAGATCGACAAAAGAGTTATGATGATCTTCATCGAAAGGACATGGAATTCGATATTGGAGATCATGTGTTGTTACGTGTTGCTCCATGGAAAGGAGTTACGAGATTTGGAAAGAGAGGAAAGCTCAATCCTAGATTCATTGCCCATTTTTAATCCTTGATCGAGTAGGAATTGTGGCCTATAGACTCACTTTACCGCCAAGTATGTCTCGTGTTCATAACATTTTTTACATATCCATGTTACGTAAATATGTAGAAGAACCGAACCACATTATTGAGTTGGAACCGGACGAAATAGCGGAAGATTTAACGTATGAAGAGGTTCCTGTTCAAATCTTGGATAAGAAAGAACATATTCTACGCTCCAAGGTTATACCTCAAGTCAAAGTTTTGTGGAGAAACCACGATGCTGAGGAAATGACTTGGGAGTTAGAATCTGAAATGAAATCAAGGTATCCTTACCTCTTCGACATACCAGGTACATACCCTAATTTCAAGGGTGAAATTTCATAAGAAGGGGAGGTTGTATGACCCCAACTTTTATAAATAAAGATGAATTTTCTATAAATATCATTTTTGAATATTATGGAATAAATTTGATATAATGTTATAGTTGTGGGTAATATTTATAAATTTTGCAAAGTACGCAAGTTGTTATATAATATTCGATTGGTCAGAGAATATTCATTTTAACAGGAATATTCGTATAACAATGGCATAATCATTGGTGGACCCTATTAATTAATTATCAGATTGAGAAAATGACAAAAATACTTTATGAAAAATAACGGTAGGAAGTTTTTACCGTTAATCTGTTGAAACACTCGGTGTTAAAAGTACAGTAATACGCGAGGTTGCATAGTAGCACACGGTATTGATTATTGATGCTTACGTGAGAAGTCACTCAATTTTATTCAATTATTGCTACGATAATTCTTTGCATAGATCTCACGTTATTTGATTCAATTATTGTCAATATTTTATATATTATTAAATCAATAATTGAGACGACAAGGTTATTAATATTATTATTTGCAATATTAACGATGTTCAGAAGTTACATCGAGGAGAGGTTTGGTCACCTAATCAAGCGCCCAATTGGGAGAAATCCTTATTGGAAAACCTCCTTTCCTGGAACGACATTCGGTCGATTAATATTGTGAATTATAATAATGGTGATAAAGTTTGTTTTATTAGTATTATTAATGTAATAAAATGTAAAAACTTTTTATATAAAAATGTAATACTTTTATAAAGTTATTCGCTTTTATTAAACTATAAATAGAATACATAATATTCTATTATGCATAGTATTTTGCATAGTAAAATCTTTTTATATAAAAAAATGTAATACTTTTATAAAGTTATTTATTTTATTAGACAATAATTAGAATATAATATATTTTATTATGCATAGTGTTGCATAGTCTTGCATAGTATTTTGCATAGTAGTAAAATCTTTTTATATAAAAAATGTAATACTTTTATAAAGTTATTCGTTTTATTAGATTATAAATAGAATATATTATATTTTATTTAAAAGATTTTGTTTTAATTACGACCGTCTGCTTAAAGTAAATCAATCGGACCGCTCATTAATTAGTTACTATGCGATCCATTCTTCATAAATGAAGCTCATTCCTTCATTTTTTTTCTTACGAATTCACCAAACTCTGAGAGAAAACTATAGAGAAAAAAAGAAAATGTTCTCTTACTTCACTAATTCTATATCCAAAGACTCTTCTTTCTAAGGTAAGGGGTTATTATTTCTTTTGTATTCATAAAGAGAACTTCATTATTCCATTCTTTATTATTCTCATTGGAATAACTCAGATATCGCCGCTACCTTATACTTGGTGAAATTCTTCCATTATTCCATTCTTTATCATTATGTTGAATAACTTTGCCTATCAAAGTACCGCATGCATGGTGATTTCGTTATTATTCCATTCTTTATCATTCATTTGGAACATCCTGCCTATGCTTTACGCATGACCGGTTCCGCTTCTTTATTATTACATTGGAACATCATATACATCCGCCCTCACGCATTTACTGGTTCCATTATTTATCATTCATTGAACATCCTCACATGTGTGCGTTTACGCACGACCGGTTCCGTTATTTATTATTCTGTTGGAATAAACCGTCATGCGGCTATCTATCGCATGCCCGGTGATTTCTTTTGTTATTCCATTCTTTATTATACTCAGTTGGTTAAAGTTTTGACTTCTATACTCCATGAAATTAGTGGAATATCCTTGATATTTGCGCTTCATCCAGTATCTTTTCATGAAAATATTTTTCCGAGCATTCTTGAATTTTACTCCACAAAGCAGTATCATGTTGACAATTTGGACGTTATTGAGTTCATGATAAATTAACTTATAAATCTTTAAAATTTATTCTTAAACTTGTTTTATTGAATTGTCATCATCCTCATGTTTATAATATGTTGAAAGTCATCTGTGGCCTGTAGTGCATAGATGGACTTGGTATGATTATGACCAGGGATTATTCGGTATAATCATGACCGTAATGTTACAAATGATGTGGTAAAAATCCTCATTGGTCGTAGTGCATTGATGGACAATTGTTGGCATGATCATTACCATTGATGAATACACGAATATCCTCGGCCCGTAGTGCATGTAGAAAATCGTGGTCGTGATACTAATGAATATCCTTGGCCGTAGTGCAGGGATGATGTTGATTATTTATTGTCGTTTGAGTCTCGGCGATAAAAGTAATGAAAAACCTTTTAAATCATAGAAGATAGTAGATTTTATTCTCTACTTGACTCTTCTAATGGATTACTTGTTCATTGCAGCTAAACTTGATGTTTGTTATATTTAATCGGTTTAACACTGTTGAAGGCTAATGATAAATTATTCTGTATTATCTTAGTCATAATATTTCTTTCTGAGCTAGTTGAGCTCACCCCTTTTGCTTTCATTGTTCTCTTCAGGAAATGAGAACGTAGCAGGGACTAGTCGGAGAACGGAGTGATGGTCCAGATGATAATATTAGTAGTCCTCACTATTCTATGAAATAGTGTGATAATAAATGTAATGAGGACCCCATTGAGTTTGTATATTGTCTAGAAGACAATATTTGTATTAAAACTCACAGCTCATGTTGTATAATTAAGTTTTTATTTGAATTGTGTACCATGTATTTGGCGACTCAAGATGGGTGATGTATACCTATTTTGGGGGCGTCACAACAGTAGTAAGCAATGATCGATCCCACATAGAGTGATTTATTTTATAATTATCCTATGATTTCTAATAAAAAGGGGATTTTGAATTAATTAACTAAATTAACAAGAATAAACAATGAATAAAAAGCTTCAGTTCTTCAGTTCAGTATCACCTTTTTATAATAATAGATTAATCAAGTGTAACATTATTTACCCTTCAATGAAACTAATAGCCCTAGGTAACAACAAGCTCTGCTACTACGAAACTCCCCTTAGATTGTCACTTTCAATGAAACAAGCTCTTCACAAGATTCTAACAATTATATAACCTAGAATAAGCTCTCTAGATTTAATATAATAAAGAAAGATTAAGAACTAGGAATTAGACTATTCCAAGCAACAAACACATAAGCTCAGATTGTTTAGCTTGTCTTCCGATAATCATAGCAATACTCAAAAGCTTGTCCACAATCAGATATTACTAATTACTACTTGTGATTAGAAACAATATCAATTACACGTAATATTATTCCTTGATCTAGCATATGATATTTGTTAGCCAACTCAATCCTGCAGAAATCAAATCAGTTAAGCCAAATAGCATTCAGAATTTAAATCAGATTATCAAGAATGAATTTCATGTGACAAGGAAACAATAATGAATACTCAATTAACCATTAATTATAAATAAGATTCAACATCCCTTAGAACTGCATAAAAAGAACTTAGCTCATGTCTTCAATCCTCCAATGTTGTAGATGAGAGAATGTAGTAGATAATTGAATGAATAAAACCCTGACTCTCATCCTCTATTTATAGTGATAGACAAAATCCTAAATCCTATAGGAAGTAGAAATCCAAATCCTAAAAAGAATTACAAATCATAACTAGTTTCCATAAAGAAATAGAATCCAATTTGGAAATAAATCTTAGTCTCAAGATATCCTAATTCTAATAGAAATATCAATCCAATTCCATGTAGAAATCTGTCAAAATATGCTTTTATTAACTTTCTAAAAATCCAAGATTTCCCAATTTTCTCGCTCAAATTCGTTAGGGCGAATTTTCATTTTCTGCTGCGACGTCCTTTGGTTAAATGAGCATAACTTTTGATCTGGGAGGACTTATGGGGCCTGCTACCTATCAAAACAAAGATATCGACGAGATCTACAACTTTCATTCTTTGATATTTGATAGATTCTAGTTGGATCATGGTTGAAATCAGGCTCCAAGTGGCTATTATGCAAATTGTAACATCCAAACTTTGAGGTTCAACTTCCGTTTGGTAAAAAGATCATAACTTTTTCATATAAACTCTGATTGAGACGGTTCAAGATGTTCCGAAAAGCTATGGAAGAGCTCTAAAATAAAATCTAAGTCCCAAGCCAAGACCATGCATTCAACTTAATGCTAAAACCCCTGTAATTTTCCTTTATTCCTCATTTCAGCTCCAATTCCTCCTGAAATCGTTAAACACCTTAATAAGCTTATATACACATAAAACATGCAATAAAACTAAATATAATGGAATCAAAATAAATGAATAATATGCACTCATCAAATTCCCCCACACTTAGCCTTTTACACGTCCTCGTGTAAACCAAAAGTTTAATTTCTAGAAAAATTCTATTCAACCATCATGTCAAAAGATTTCAAGGTACAAATCATGATTATCAACACTAAATTTGCAAAAATCTAATCAACGCCTTATCAATCAACTCACAATTACCAACACTTACCATTTCACCAATGAATTTCATTATGAATTTCATTAAATCAAACTATAACCACATAAGTAACTTTTCCAAAATCATCATACATACTTAACTTAGTTACCATGGAGCAAAAACCATGCACACTGACTCATAACCAAGAATAATTTTTTCTTGTTTTTTAAGTTTTTTCATAGAACCTTCTTTTTAGCACAGATGAATGTATTTTCATGCTTCTTTTTTTCGTATATTTTTTTTCTTTTCTTGACATATGCAATGTCTCCTTTTCTTAGGCTTTTCAGAGTTACCCATTAGCGAACTTTCCACCAACGACTCCCAAACCAGATGATCTTAGGGCATTAGGTGTAGAGACACCCCTAAGGCTTACTTATTCAAGTAACAAAGGCCACAAAAGTCGATTAGTCAAGCTGCTTTTATCCATCGTACTTTTCAGCGTGAATACCGATGCTTCTCGGGGCTTAGATACCCATTTATTTCACACAATGGACATTGAAGCAGATTTTCAATTTTCTTTTTTTTCATTCATCATTTGTTTCACATGGTTCTGCAACAACATAAGCAAGTTAAACAGTTCTAAGTCGTGAAATCAGTGCACATAGACAATTCCACAAATAACTTAGCCAAATAAACATGCTTCTCATATTCAAGTACTCATGAATCACAAATTCAATTCAAATTAATTACTATGGATCATTGCTTAGTTGTCATCATTCATTAACAAATTAAGCATCAAACAGATTCTGAATTTTAGCATCAATTTTCAATCTTTGACTTTAACCTTCGAACACATAGGCAAATAAAACCATGGAACCAAAATTTTCAAAAAGTTTCAAAAGCATTAATTTTTTAAATTTCCCATCAAAATAGGATCAATATTCCTAAATAAAATAAAAACCTAAATCTTCCCCCCACACTCAAACCTTACATTGTCTCCAATGTAAGAAAATCATGCAAAGAAGAAAAACTACTAGCTAACATGCAATAAAAAAAAATAAAAAGTGAAGGGATAAAAAAATCAAATCTGAGATCTTGGGTTGCCTCCCAAGCAGCTGCCCTTGTTTATTGTCATTGGCTTGACATCATCATTCTCATTCTATGTAATTGGACTTGTGAACTTCAAATGGACTGGTAACAACTTCAATTCTTTATTAAGAGCATCCTTCAGATCTTGATTTTGCTCCATTCCAACCCTAAAATCCTTCTTGTATAATTGTATTTGATCAAAAGATTCCTGCACTATAGATTCAACAACATCAGTAGAAAAAATAGAATTAATATTACCAAGATACCTTTTAACTTCATATATCTGAACTGGACATGTGCCTGATCCAATTCCATAGTTAAGGTCCCATGGTATGTATCATGTAGTGTTTTTATTGTTTGCACTGATGTATCCTCTATATCCTCTTTGTAAATATCTGCAGAATTTATCAAATTGCTCTCCTCTTCCTCTTGTTCATCCTTTTCAGACTTTGAATACCTGATTTCTTCTTCAAATTCATATATGCTTCATATATGCTGAACTGGACATGTGCCTCATCTAATTACATAGTTAAGGTCCAATGGTATGTATCATGTAGTATTTTTATTGTTTGCACCGATGTATCCTCTATATCCTCTTTGTAAATATCTACAGAACTTATCAAATTGTTCTCCTCTTCCTCTTGTTCGTCCTTTTCAGACTTTGAATACCTGATTTCTTCTTCAAATTCAGTAGTAGCCTCAAGCATTTCCAACTGGTTTCCACTAGTGAACTCTTCATAATCTTTAAGTTCTTGTTCCTTATTCGAGATTTCTTTTAGGAATTTTTCATTAGACTCTGTATACCACCACGTTGAATTCTTTCCAACTTTCCAATTCCTTATTAGACCTTGGGGAAAAGGTAGTTTCGGTTCATAAGCTGAAAGATGTGGAAATTTATGCTTGAGTACATCACTGCTATTCGTTTCACTATTGTTTGACTTGTATTGTATTGACTTTCTTTGCTGTTGATCCTCTGCACCATATCTCAATGTTATGACACTTACATTTTCAACAGTTTGAGAAAGTGACCTTCCTACTGTGGTTGCAAGTTGACCAACTTGGTCCCTCAAATCTTGAACAGAAGTTCTTGTCTTACTCATGAACTGTTGTGTTTGGATCATGAATGCCTTGAACATATCCTCCATAGATGTCCCAGAATTGATAGGTACTTCTTGGTTTTCTGTGTGGTACTGAGGTTGAGCTTGCTGAAAACCTTGCCTATTTCTTGTAGCAATTTGTCAAACTATAGTCGTTAATTCAGAAATCTGCTGCTCCAAGTCTCTCGTGCTTACCCCATTTACCCTTTGTGGTGTGTGATCCATCTTAGTTCCATACTTCTATGAGAGTTAGTCGCCATGTTTGCAATTAAGTTCCTTGCCGCTTCGAGTCTTGTCTACGGTGCTCCTCCACTTCTTTGCATCAATCATGCTTCTTTCCATTGGTAGCAACCCCTCATGTAAGTATCGATCAAGTAATGTTCATCAATTCCATGAGGTGGACAATGGAACAACAACTTCTTTAACCTTTCCCAATACTCATAGAGATTCTCTCCATTGAACTGCCTGATTCCACATATCTCCTTTCTTATATCGGTAACTCTTAATGCAGGAAAATACCTCTCAAAGAATAACATTTGCATATTAGTCCATGATCGTATTGATCCTGAAGGTAGATAGTATAACCAGTCTTTAGCCAAATCTGCTAATGAGAATGGAAAAAGTCTAAGCTTGATCTGTTCCTCTGCCACTCCTTGTGCTTTCATCGTGGAACACACCACATACAACTCCTTTAGATGCTTATATGGATTTTCACCTGTAAAACCACGAAAAGTAGGAAAAAGATGAATTAGTTTAGAGTTCAGTTCGAAAGCAACTGTGACGCCCCCAAAATAGGTATACAACACCCATTCTGAGTCGCCAAATACATGGTACAGAAAGCAAACTACAACTTTAATAATACAATTGTCGTGCAAAATACGACAACACATACTGTGAGTTCAAATAAGTCTTCATTACAATTATTCAAACACTATTTTACAGAAATAGTGAGGGCTGCTAAAACATCTTTCTAGAACCATCACTCCGTACCCCGACTAGTTCCTGCTATGTTCTCACCTCCTGAGAAAAATGGAACAAAAAGAAAAAGGGTGAGCTCAACTAGCCCAGTAAAGAATATTGTGACTAAGATAATATACAACAAATTATCGTTAGTCTTCAACAGGGAAAAATCTGATAAAATATAATAGACAACAAGTTTTAGATCAACAACTACAAATTGAAAATGAAAGAATCCATTAGAAGAGTCAAGTAGAGAATGAGTTCTACTATCTTCTAAGATTTAAAAGTCCATCATCAATTTTATCCTCAGTAACAACAATCAATATACATCTTTAATCAATATTCATCTTTGCACTACAGAGGCCAAAGATATTCATTTATATCACCAATTGGTCATGTTCATCTCAACACCTGTTCATCTTTGCACTATGGGCCAAAGATATTCATCAGTTAATCATTCATCTTTGCACTACAGGCCAAAGATATTCCATAATATCATCATTTAGGACCCGAGGATGATGAAAAATATTTTAAAAGAAAACGAATCCAAAGAGACGGAAGAACAAATAGTAAGGATTCAGTATAACAGGTTTATCCAAGATCAATAATACTCCATAATAACCAATTTTTAAGCAAAATTCAAGAATAAAGATCAAAACATGGATACAATCAAAGATAAGTAACCATAATAGATATCTTGGACAAAAAGAAGAAAATTTTATTTTTCTATTGAATAATAGTGTCGTATTCGTGAATAAAGGTCATATCGTGAAGAATTAGGTCAGATATCGTGAATAAGAACTCCCCAAACACAAAAAGTTCCAAATTTGATAAAAAGTTCATACCAACATTTCGGTATAATGATATTGAAGAAAATATCATTTTAAGAAGAATATAACACCCCTTACCTCAAAATATCAGTACTTCTGATCGGAATATCGGTATAAGACTGAAGGAAACTTGCACTGATGAATAGAAACTCACAAAGTATCTAAATACTCACAAAATACACTCAATAATCTAGAGAGAAAGAGAGAAAGCTTATGTTTCTGGTGTGATTTTCAATTCTAACTTAGCCCTCTATTTATAGGAAAATGTTAGCAGACTTGACCTGCAACCTGATGGCTTTACCTGCTACTATTCCCACCCACCACATTTGAAATAAAATTCAGTACATTTCTTCACCAACCACAAGTGGGGCCCACTCAATTCTAGAATTTTCCACCAAAATGCTAAATTCGGATACTTCAACAATTTCTGAACCAATCACCTCTTAAAATTCATAACAAATCATACGTTCATTTTTAACGGTTCAAAATTTGTGGACATATACTCAAATTATATATGTATAACATATCCAAAAATTACAACGATCCAACGGTCGGATTAAAAATTATAACTCACGCAATATATCTCAAAAACACTGGTTTATGAATTTCTAATAAGAATTTCTCCTTACTGGTGCGCAATTAGGTGACCAAACCTCTCCTTGACAGAATTTTCTAGACATTTACAATAATGTTATCTAATAATATTATTCAAATAATATGAATTATTGATCTGATAATGGGAAATACTATGCAGTGACAATTATTGAAACAACAATAATATAAAATATCAACGCAAAGAATTATTGAATCAATAAAATAAAATATCGAATACGAGAATTCACCGTAACAATTATCGAGTAGTGCCTTCTTACGTAAGGATCAATAATTCATTAATCTTGCATCCACGCCAGACATCAGTATTTTAACCACCGGGTATTCCAACAAAGGTGTTAATTGGTAATAACTACACCGCTATTTATAAAAACTCAAACTTGTCATTTTCTTCATCCGACAATTGTTCTATTATGGGGCCCAAATGATGATCGCACGTAAATCGCATTTAATATTCCCAACAACAAGAATATTCCACGACCAAATGAATATTTCCTACAACAATGATTATTTTATAACCACTCAGCGTATTTTGCAAAATTTGCACATTTCACCCATAACCAGAGAATTATATCAAATTAATACCTTATTATTCACAATAATAATTAGAGGAAATTCGATTTTATTTATAATAAGTTGGGGTCTTACAGCAACATCTAAAGTAAGATACTCAATACAAAAAGATGGTTGAGTCAGATCAAGAGTAGCCAGTTCTTTCAAAGATCTGTTATTTTGTGGCACCGCCATCTCTTCCACTTCAAATGATGGAACAATAGCTTCTTTTATATTTGCAGTTTTCTCTATCTCTTGATCAAAATTTAAGTCAATAAAGATAGAGGATTGAGTCATAAAACAAAAACAAAAACAAAATAATAAATAATAAAAATAAACAAAATAAAAAGAATAAACAAAACAAATAACACTCCCCGGTAACGGCGCCAAAATTTGAAAGCTGTCGTTTTCACTCCTAAATTAACCTCACTTTCACTTTACAAATTTAAACAATTAGCACAGTAGTAAGAAATGATCGATCCCACAAAGAGTGATTTGTTTTATAATTATCCTATGATTTCTAATAAAAAGGGGATTTTGAATTAATTAACTAAATTAACAAGAATAAACTAATAAGAATAAACAATGAATAAAAAGTGTGAGACCCCAGATTTTATGAATAAAGATTTAATTTTCTCGAAATAATTTTTTTGAATTTTTTGGTGTGGATTTGATATAATGTTATAGTTGTAGGTAGTATTTATAAATTTTGCAAAGTATGCAAGTTGTCATATTATATTCGATTGGTCGGAGAATATTTGTTTTATCAGGAAATATTAGATGCAAGATAATCAATCATTGGTGGACCTATAACGAAATTATTATGCGATTGAGAAAACGACAAAAATATTTTATGAAAATAACGGCGAAAGTTTTACCGATTAATCTTGTTGAACTACTTTCGGTAGTAAAGTACGATGTCTACGCAGTAGTTGCATAAGTAGCACACGGTATTGATTATTGATGCTTACGTGATAAGTCACTTTCGGTTTTTGTTTTATTGGTATTATTAATGTAATAAAATAGAATACTTTTATAAAGTTATTCTATAAATAGAATATATTATATTATATTCTATTATGCATAGTGTTGTATAGGTGTCTACATAGTGTTTTGCATAGTAAAATCTTTTTATATGAAATGTAATACTTTTATAAAGTTATCTCATTTTTATTAGATAATAATTAGAGTATATTATATTTTATTATGCATAGTATTTGCATAGTATTTGTATAGTAAAATCTTTTATAAAGTTCTTCATTTTATTAGATTATAAATAGAATATATTATATTTTATTTAAAAGATTTTGCTTTAAATATGAATGATCGATTAAAGTAAATCAATCTGGACCGCTTCATGAGTTAATTCTTATCTAGTCTCTATTTTTCTATAAATAGAAGCTCATTCATTCATTATTTCTTACGAATTCACTGAAACTCTAGAGAGAGAAACTATAAAGAGAGTTCTTCTTCTATAATCTTGAGCGTATTTCTTTAGAGTTTAAGAAAGTTTTGAGCGTAGTACAAGTTTTCTTCGAGTATATCCTCGCCCTACAAGGGGTGTTATTATTTTGTATTCATGAAAAGAACTTATGTTATTACATTCTTTATTATTCTGTTGGAATAACTTTTGATATCTGCTGAGCTACCCTATACTTGGTGACATTATTCTATTATTCCGTCTTTATTATTCTGTTGGAATATCCTGCTTTGTAAGCGTTTTACTGGGACGGACCTGAGTTCCTTTCTTTATTATTCATTGGAATATCCTCATGCATGCGTTTTACGCGGACTGACCGGTTTTCGTTATTTATTATTCTGTTGGAACATCCTCGCTTGCGCGAATTTCACCGACCGGTTCCGCTATTATTACACTACTAAAAAATGGTCATTTGTGATGGCCAAAATCCATCACAAAAAGTAGGAAAATCATTTCTTTTAGCGTTTTGCGAGATATTCCCAAAAACACAAATGACAACCGGTCATACTGTTTTTCTACACCTTTCGCGTCTCACACACATACACACAAGATAAACAACATACTGAAAACAATATAAACATCCATCGTCCACAACACAATATACATCCATCGTCCACCAACACATACTAGTATATAAACCTTTAAAACCAATATGATTTGAATAAATATAATAACATTTCAAAACTTGTTTAAGTAACATATATACAAACATCGAATAATGAATATACAAGTACAAGGTTATGTCAGCGTCATCCCTCCTTGATCACCACACCTTAATTAACAAAATAATAAAACAAGTTACAAATATAATAAATATGTTGATCTTGGTATATATTACGACAATACATACAACAAATTGATTTTATACCTCGTCGCCATCCCATGCTTCCTGCTGCTGCTGCTGCTATTCTTGCTTGACTAACTCCTCGGGATCAAGAGCCCCAGTGCCTTGATATCTTGAAGATTTCGATCTTGACATATAGCTCTCACGGTCGGTAGGAGTATGAGCAATTTGGATGACTCGATGGTTATGAAGGCTGGGTAGCGGTAATTTTGAGCCAGCTGAAGGATGGGCGTCGTCGTTGTCCTTGACCTTTAATGTAGTTCTTCTTCTAATGGGCCCTCTCCCACAACTCTTGATCGATAGGCGGACGTGGAGTGCCTTGAGGATAAGCGCTCATTCGATAAGCGTTTATAAGTATCCTGTCATCATGTTAACAACTTAAATAGTTAAAAATAATATTTTGTAAGTATTAATAAACAAGATCGGGTTGTTAAAACTTATTACTGCTTATCTGGATAGCCTCGAATGGAACCATCACGGGTGGCCACGTACACATCCGACCAATGGATAGGGTGACCTTGAGGCTGAGACTCTATCTGAAAAAAACCTGATATTACTAAGTAAAAATGGGATATTTTCTACAATTCATGATTGTAAACATATTAAAACTTGTAAATCGTGCACAGTTGATGATATCTTTTGGCTGTGAAATCTTACGCCTTTTGTATGTTCCTTTAGCCTTTTAAGCCATCGGATACACAGAGGCTCTGTTGGTGGCGGCGGTCTTTCGTCTTTTCACCCGACTCTCGACTCTCCATTGGGCACACATCTCGACCCATATATGGATTTGGAATGCACCACCGAGGAGCTATGCTTCGTGCATATAATCCTCTCCACAGCACGGATGGTCGATCTCGGCATTGTGAATGGCTTTTTGTCGTTCTTTATTCAAGTTGTCCTTGAGTGCGGATGGCGCGTACTTTTGCGAATAATAATATCGAATCAACGGAAGCTGCGCGCGTCCTCCCATCTATCTGGTTTACGCAAATAAAAAATAATAATAACATTACTAAATAATTATCCTTTGAATATTATATTAATATTATATAAATATTATTTGTCATAATTAAAAAAAATATACAAATTACGCCCCAAACGGCGTCCTTGTGGGCGATAGGTGTGCTTCATACGTAATCACGGTGTGTAGGCGATTACGTAAACACAGTGTGATATGCGCACTTGGCGATCTTATTATCTGAAAAAATCACTATAATATACAACATCAATTAGCATATATTAAAGCAATTTACATCTAAGTTATAATATTTGTGAACATTTTTCAAACTTATACTTATAATACTTAAAAAAAATTAAATAGTAGTCTCCCTATAATATAGACTAGCCACATGCACGACGGCATGCATATATGGACATTTCTAGGCACCCAAGACCTGAAACCAAGAGAAATATACAAATTTTCAATACATAAGACCAAAACAAAACATTACCAATATAATATCAATCAAAACATTACCAATATACAATAAATGGAATCTTAAATGCTTTTATATAAATGATATATCTTGGAGACGTCGTCTTTATTAGGAGGAGGCGAATCTGAATAAGAATCGATCATCGGGATTAGTAGGGGGCCTTGGGCACATTATTAGGCCCCCCCTACCCAAGCAATGCTTTTTCTGTGCTTTGCTTGAAGCCATCTGTATATTACAAATTTCAAGATGTTATTAGGAGTCATATTTGATTACATGTATATATGACAATAAACATGATGATGATATAAACATGTATATATATGAATATAAAATGACAATAAACAAAAGTTGCATTTAAATAGTTTAGTACATAAACATGGCGATGATATAAACATGTATATATATGAATATAAAATGATAAACAAAAGTTGCATTTAAATAGTTTAGTACATAAACATGGCGATGATATAAACATGTATATATATGAATATAAAATGACAATAAACAAAAGTTGCATTTAAATAGTTTAGTACATAAACATGACAATGATATAAAAAACATGTATTGCTAAACATACATTTCATGAGTTCAAGTGTCGATATACGATTGAGAATCATCTTGTATCGTGTTGCAGATTCATAACCATCATACGCTTGATTACGTGTCGATTCGATCGATAACTCTTCTCCCTCGATGTCGATGTCATCGACACAAGTATTGACTCGGGGATCTAATTCATGTGGTTCATCTCCACCATCTAAGCTGGATTACTTCATTGTCGTCCTCCACATTTATTATAGTCGACTATGAAGCATCTGCTCTTGGTAAATCTCCCCATCGACTAATTCTACCGACTACTGGCGGGAGTATAAATTACAACTTGCCAATCATGTGCGGTCTATCCCTTTTCTAACGGGACTAGGAGTGTAGTATACTTGTCTTTGTTTGAGTTGGTAAAACAAGCGGTTCGTTTAGATCACGCGAGACTATGGAGGTCGATATCGGCGATTCCATATGCATCGACACGTATCCCTTTTACGAATCAAACCAGCGGCACTTGAACAAGTGAATATGACCCCGTCGTGCCCTTGTCGACAACTCTCTACGATTTCCTCCAACTCCCCATAAAAAGCCACGACCAAGCTCATTGTAACAATCTCCTTGGACACACACTCCGAGTTCGTTGTTCTTTTCTGGCGCCCCGTATGCCTTTGTGTGAAATTCCACAACCATTTATTTTGTAACCATTGCGGTGACTTGATCCTTATGCGGTCCCATAGCTAGGACTTGTACATTAAGCGGAATCGTTGATCCCTCGATCAAGCCTACAAAACTCCATCTTATTAAATGAAGTCATAGTTAACATATGGAGTATATATATATATATATATATATATACACTACGTGTTTAAAAAATTGAACTTACTTTGTCCTTTAGCGAAAGTGCAAAGTTTTTATCCCGATTGATTTGAATATCTTTATCGGTTATGTCGGCATGCTTCACTTTTAACTTCGTCATCGTCTGAATCTATACCATGTTATAAACATTAACATATATTGGAATAAATTTTCAACTTAAAAGATAAAATATCAAGTTTACATGTGTACCTCACAAATTAAATCGATCTCCTCATGATTGAGAAGAATGTAAGTATGTATGCGGCATGTAATTCTTGCTTTCGAGAGAGAATATCGCTTCCTTTTCCATAAGCGGCGGCCCGATAGACCCAAATCTGAGAGCCAGACCATTTAGTTCAACATTTCCCCATCATCATGTCTCGATACTCGATTGGCCTTTGTCGAGACTTCGTCCAGGAAAATGATGCGAGACAAGCGTAGATATCTCATCAAAAGCTGTATGCCTCGCATATCGACCCCTCGACATAAGCTCTATTCTTCACCTTCCTCTTAAGGTTTCCCATCACCCTCTCGAAAGGGTACATCCATCTATATTAGCTGGACCCCCACCACGAGCTTCATAGGGAAGATGGATTTGCAAATGCTCCGTGGAGTCAAAAAAACCGGTGGGAATATTTTTCCGGTTTACGTGATCTCTATGATGTTCTTCTCAAGTACAAACATGTCCTTCTCATTCAATGATTTTGAACACAAGTCTTTGAAGAAAGCGACTAAGATCCGTCAAAGCATCCCATATTGGTTTATCAGCGGATCCCGAAATCTTATAGGCATGAGTCTCTCCGTGAACACATAGCGATCGTGACTCTTCATCCCTTGCAATTTCCACCGTAACACACCTTGCAATGTTTGGCGCATATCCATCTGGTAGTTTGAGAGACTTAACCCATGTGCACACATCTTGACTTGCTTTTTTGGACAATGTGTACCTTGCGTGCGGTTTGACAATCTTACCATTAGGAGATTCATAAAGTTCTAATCCGGAATGACTTTACAAATATCTTTCATGTCCAAAGCGTGCCTTATCGTTATCTTTTGTCTTCCGTAACATTCATCACGTGTTAAACACATTGTGTCGAACACATTCTTCTCAATATGCATCACATCTAGATTATGATGAATCAAATTTGTAGACCCGATAAAGCGATTCCCAAAAGATGCTTCTCGAGAACCCGGTTATGAGATTCACCAAACCCATTGATTATGTTTGTCGCATCAACCTTACCAAATGGGATAGCAAGCGATCTCATCACGATCTCGCATCTCCGTTCCAAACAATCGCGGTGCGAGCATATCATTATCTACTTTCCCTTTCACGAAGTGTTCTCTATTTCTTGAAAGCGGGTGATCTCTAGTAGAAGGCAAGCGATGACGATCGAACCAACAAGGCTTTCGACCTTTTGATAGATTAAACGACTTTGTATGCTCCATACAATACGGACAAAACCAACTTCCGTGTGTACTCCATCCATTAACATACCATAAAATTTGGGAAGTCACTTATAGTCCACATGCTTACAGTTGCCTAAGGTTGAAATTTGTTTTCGTTGCAACATCCCAAGTCATACTCCATCCTCCCACATACCTTTAACTTTCGTCTATAAGAGGTCTCAAGTAAACATCTAAGTTCTTTCCGGGACTCTTAGGACCGGGGAATCACGAGTGAAAGAAATAAGTATGGTTGTTTCATACACATCGAGGAAGCGCAGTTATGCGGATAACAATCACGAGCCTGACATGAGTCGGGAGCAATTTGAGTGGCCAAGCAGTTGAAACCATCGATGGACAATCCAAGCCTCACATTTCTAGGTTCAATGCAAATTCGGGGATGTGCTAAGTTGAAATCTTTCCAAGCACCCCATCTGCGGGATGATTTAGTTCTCCATCTTTAGGCTTTGGAGATTTAGCGTACCAACTTCGTATGTTCGGTGATCTTGAAGACATGTACAATCTTTTTAGTCGATGTGTTATTGGAAAATACCTTAGAATCTTAAGCGGTATACTTGATTTTTTGTAGTCACACCCTCTTTTATTAGGCCTAAGCCGATCATGGTACCAAAAGCGTGCACCTTGTCATCATTCATTTTCCTTATAAAACAACATGCGATCGTTGGGACATGCATCGATCTTTTGGTATCCAAGACCCAACTTCTTCACCATTTTCTTACAAAGTAATAGTTACGGGTAATTTCTCATGTCGAACAACATACTCTTAATTGCCTTGAAGCGACTCAAAACACTCATGGCTCATGTTGTGATCGGCCTTGATGTTAAAGTAATGTCGCCCACTGCGAAGACAATGTAGTGTGTTTGGTGCAACCATGCCACAATGGCTTCTTACCCTCGTCTAACAACTTAAAGAAGTCTTTGGCATCGAGAATTCATAGGTTGCTCTCTGCCTTGCTCCCAATCAAAATCGGCCTGCAATATCATGGACCATTTCATTCATCGATGAGTACTCTTGCCCGAATGTGTGTACTTGTGTGATGCCACCATCTCTTCTCTACCCATGTGCCCACCGGCATTCTTCGTAATTTCTCATGAACCCGAAACAAGTAAATGATAGTTTACCATGTCTCATCCATATAATTTACATTCTTACACTTTAAACATGGACATCGTATCTGCGACTTACCATTCATACATTACGGGTGACTATCGCGTACTCAAAACACTTGGCAACCACTCTAAATTCAAGCTATAGCACTATCTGGGCACTTGACTTTTCGTCGTGCCATCCAACTCTGATGCGAATAGAGGTCCATGATTCCACGGTACCTACTACGAGACAACATTATAAATGTTAACATATGACTTGAGCATACTTATAACCATATGACTTGAGCGTACTTGTAAGCGTGCATATGATTAACATTTAAGCATACTTCTAAGCATATGACTTAAGCATACTTGTAACCATATGACTTGAGCATACTTGTAAGCATATGATTAACATTTAAGCATACTTGTAAGCATATGACTTGAGAGCATATGACTTGAGAGCATATGACTTAACGAATGAATGCAAATTAAAGCAGTATGAGAAACTTTAAATGTTATTAAATTTAGTATGAGAAACTAAGTAAATCTTACTTAGTTTAATAGTTATATTATATCATGTTATTTTATTTTAATTTGTTTTAAATTTGTTTTTATTGTTTATCGTAAGTGAATCGTAAGGTATTTCATTCATGCTAGCTTTATATCGAGTTTGCTAACTCATTTATCCAACTTTTGAGTATCTTGGAGATTCATTCATATCAACTAGTGTCTTTAAGGCGCTAACATGTTTTAAGATTATACCCCTCACGGTCCCTTTCTATAATCTTTTATGTTTTGGGATAGTCACAACATGATTGAGCAATTTATAGCTTTTATAACATTTTATAGCTTTATTCTTGTATACATAAGTGTTAAATACCCTTGTTTTTTTTATAGCCAAAAGCAGTCTCTTTATTGACTAAGTGTGTCTAGTTACCTTCTACATTTGCACTAACGGTTTTCTTAGCATTTATCTATTTTTTGCTTAACACCCCCTAATAACTTAGCATCTAACAACAAGCTTGGCTTGTACACTGAGAGCTTAGCTAAGCTTGGCGTAACCTCGTGTGGCCTCATGACCCCAAGCCCGACCATCGACTCTAACATCCCTTAATAGGCTCTAGTGGATCACCAATAGGCTCGTTAATAGTATAAATGTTACAACTACCCGACCCGATAAAAAAATTTAGCGAGTCTCCCTATAATATGGACTAGCCACGTGCGACGGCATGTGTATATCTGATCATTTCTAGGCACCCAAGACCTGAAACCAAGAGTCCACATAGGCGATCTTGCATAAGTATAAGTAATGTGAAGAAAAGCCTAACTATTACCCATAGGCGATCTTGAATAAGTATAGTTCTCATATAGGCATAGATTTGACTATAATTTCATAAAAGCAGATCCACATGTAGGCAAAAAGAAACCTTTAGGCATTCAAACAACTTTAAAATTATGATAATAAAAAGGTACTTTAGGCATGATTAAGTACTAAATTATACTAACATCCCCAAGCCTTCCATTATAAATATTATTACATCAAATAATTGTTATAAATATCAATACCTATAATATGATGGCTATCTGAATTATTTGAAAATAAAAGAAGAAATAAATAAACAAACTTCTTGGCGTAGAGTCTCGGTGATAAAGCTGTTGTGTTGAGGATACACTTTTTGAAAGCCCCTTCCTAGAACCTCTTTATCTTGCAAATTACATCACATAAATCAGATTGACGTTATAATGCGGTTGACTCAACTAAATCATGATGAACACATAATGATAATATCGAAAATGATAACAATTGAAAAGTTTCATTGAACAATACCACGAGATTCCTAATAAGCTAAAATATTCCCAATACTTCCTTCGATATCTATTTGAACAATACCACGAAATCAAACTATTCCAATCTAGCATACATATCAATCAAAACATTACCAATAAGCTAATTTCTATATATAGGAACAAATAACACAATCAATGAAACCAATTCCATAACATCTATTCAATTTCCAAGCTGATTAATTAGAAGCAACCCCAATTCATATCTAAGTCGAACAAACCAAAAGTTCAAGCACCAATAATAACAAAAATGAAAAAAAAAAAATTAGGCTATGTTTCATAATAACAGTTTATTTTATAAATTTTAAAATAAACTTTAATTGGTTCATTGTCATTAGTTGCCTTTTAATCTTAATTAAAGCGTATTCATTTTTGATTTAGGGTTTATCTAAAACCACATTCAATTAACAAATTAACAAGGTTTCTAGTAGATTTTAAGTGGGTTACCTTTGTAGAAAGCGGTGGCGGTGGTGGTAGGAGGCGGCGGCGGCGGCGGCACCTGAACTTCTTCTCTTCTTCTCTCCTTCTTCTCCCCTTTTCTCCCTCTTCTCTCTTTTTCTCCTCCTCTTTTTTTTTTTCTCTGTTACGTAGTCGGCGAATCTTTGAGTCTTGATAACATTTAGTTTGATCGGCGGCCATTATCGGCGCGACCGCGTCTGATCGTGATTTTTAATGACATGGACTTATCGGTGACCGCGTGCGATCGGCCGATTTCAATCAGTTACAAAAAAATGTGGCAAATTTATACATTTCCGCGACGAAAATTTTGGTGGCAAATTTATATAGTGATTACGTTTACGATTTGCGGATAATGATTATTTGTGACTAATATCATCATGATTAATATCGATATGCGATCATCTAAGGTCATTGAATCGCTGTCGATGTTGATAGACCTTTTTCTTGTAGTGTACTAAAAAAAATTACTTCTAAATAAGATTTGGTGATTGCAATGGCAGTCACAAATACTCTATAATGATGGTAAAATTAGTCATCACTAAGAGCTATCATATATTTTATTATTTTGTGACGGCTTGAAAATTCCATCATAAAATACATTCTTTTTGTAATTGCAAATAAAAGTCGTCACAAAAATCTATCTTTTTAATGATTGTACCCGACCGTCATAAAATATTATTTTGATTATTTCTTATATTAAAATATTAGTTGTAAGACCCCGAAATTTTTTTAAATAAAAAAGAATTTCCTTTATTTATTATTTTGAAATAGTAAGGTTGATTTGATTAATGTGGATAGTAAAGGGTTAAATACGCAAATATTTCAAAATAAGCAAGTGGTTATAAAATATTCATTTTGTCGGGAATATTCGTTTGGTCGTGGAATATTCGTGTGATCGTCGGGAATATTCGTTTGGTCGTAATATTCAAATCTTTGTCGGGAATATTAAATATTGACAATGCAGCACCATGTGTGGGCCCCATAACCTGAAAGCGATTGGATGAGAAACGCGACAAAGTTTGGGTGGTTATAAATAACGGCGTAGTTATTCACCGATTAAGGCCTCAGTTATTCTGAATTAAGATCATTGGAATACCCGGTGGTTAAAATCTGATGTCTGCGTGGTTGCCTGATGAAAGACACCAGATTTGCATATTGTTGAATTATTGATCCTTACGTGAGAAGGCACTTACTCAATAATTATTACGGTGAATTCTTCGCTTGATAGTTTATTTTATTGATTCAATAATTCTTGCGTTGGTATTTTATATTATTCTTTGCTTCAATAATTGTCATTGCATTGATATTTCCCATTATCGGATCAATAATTCATATTATTTGAATAATATTATTAGATAACATTATTGGCAATGTCTAGAAAGTTACATCTAAGGAGAGGTTTGGTCACCTAATTGCGGCGCCCGATGGAGAGATCCTTATTGAAAGCCCCTCTTCTGAGGAGCAACTGGTTGTCATAAATGTGATTACGTAATATTATTTGTGAATAATTAATTATTGATTCATATGATAAGAAATATTTATTTTATATGAATATAAATGATGGATTTATTTATGTGGTTATTAATGAAGGAATTAATGTTGAGGTGTTTTATCGGTATTTTATCGGATTGGAGGTATTAAAAATCAAATCGGGGTTTTGAGATATATTATGGGGTTATAATTTTAATCCGACCGATTGGATTGTGGTAATTTTTGGGTATGTTATACATATACATAAGTTGAGTATATGTCCACAAATTTTGAACCGTTAAAATGCACGAATGATTTGTTGTGAATTTTAAGAGGTGTCGGATTCGGAAATTAGGTTTATAATTGATTTTGGTGGAAAATTCTAGAATTGAGTGGGCCCCACTTGTGGTTGGTGAAAAAATATGCTGAATTTTATTTCAAATGTGGTGGGTGGCAATAGTAGCGAGTAAAGCCATCGTGCGTGTGGTCAAGTCTGCTTTGACGGGCTAACATTTTCCTATAAATAGAGGCTAAGTTAGAATTGAAAATCACACCGAAACAAAGTTTTCTCTTTCTCTCTCTATATTATTGAGCGTATTTTGTGAGTATTTAGATACTTTGAGAGTTCTTTGTTCAAGATACAAGTTTCATTCGGCATCACTTGACCTTTCCTTAAAATCTTGATTCTTTGAGGTAAGGGATGTTATTTTCTTCTTAAATGATATTATTTCTTGATATCATTATCTTTGAAATATTAGTTGGAACTTTTTATCAAATTTGGAACTTTTTCATGTCGGGTTACTTATTCATGAGTTCTTATTCACGAGTTACTATTCATGAGTTACTATTCAGCTGAGTTCTTTATTCACGAGTACTATTAATGAAGGCGTGAAGATGTTTTTTTTGTGGAATTTCTATCTTTTGGTGTAAGTTTCTTATTCACGTATCGACCTTTATTCACGATATCTGACCTTATTCACGAATCGACCTATTCAATAGAAAATGAAAATTTTTCTTTTAAATCTAAAATATCTATTACGGATACTAGCTTTGATTGTATCCATGTTTTGATCATTCTTGAATTTTACACCACTACGATTATTTTTGAGGTATTTTTGACGATAAAACCAAGTCACGAATCCTTAATCCTTGTCATTTTGTTTCCATTGGATTCGTTCTTTAAAAGTATTTTCATCATCCTCGGTCTTAAATGATGATAGTATTGAATATCTTTGGCCTGTAGTGCAAAGATGAATAATTTCTGAAGAATATCTTTGGCTGTAGTGCAAAGATGAATGATTTCTGAAGAATATCCTTGGCCTGTAGTGCAAAGATGAACAGGTGTTTAAATGAACATGACCGACTGATGAATATCTTTGGCCTTTAGTGCAAAGATGAGCAGTGTTTAAATGAACATACGACCGATGATGAATATCTTTGGCCTTTAGTGCAAAGATGAGCAGTGTTGAGATGAAATACGACCGATTGATGAATATCTTTGGCACGTAGTGCAAAGATGAATATTTGATTTGAGATGAATATTGATTGATGTTACGAGGATAAAATATTGATAATGGACCGTTAAATTCATAGATTATAGTAGATTTCATTCTCTACGTAACTCTTCTATGAATTATTATTTCCATTGCGAATATTGATCCAAAAACTTGTTGTATTGTATTCTATCGATTTTTCCTGTTGGAGACTAACGATAATTTGTTGTATATTATCTTAGTCATAACATTCTTCTTGGGCTAGTTGAGCTCACCCTTTTCCTTGTTGTTCCATTTTTCTTCTCGGGAGGCGAGAATGTAGCGAGTACTAGTCGGGGTATGGAATGAAGGTTCTAGAGAGAGTTGTTTAGTAGTCCTCACCATTATTGTAAAATAATGTATCAATAAATGTGATGAGGATTTATTTGAGTATAAATATTGTCTAGAAGATAATATTTGTATTTAAACTCACGATTTTATTGTTGTGATAATAAAGTTGTAGTTGTTTACGTACTCATGTATTTTGGCGACTCGAGAATGGGTTGGATGGAATGGACCTATTTTGGGGTCGCCACACAGGTTGATATCGAGCTTAGGGATATGATCTCCAGCGGAGATCGGGGAATAGAACTAGGAGGGGGGAGGCAGAGTAAATCCTTTGCTAGTGTGTCCTACCTAAGCTTATTTGTTAGTTGTCGAAGATATAGGGATATTATGTGAATGATTTCCTTAATTAACCCTTGTTTTATAGCGATGTTGAGAATGTCGAACGAGAATATTAATAGTGGTGTAAATGAGACCGTGGAGATGCTCAGATTTAACAACGAGGAGAACGTGCAACAGTCGGCAATGTACCTCCACATGAATAACACCAACGGCGAGATGATGAACGAGGGATGTTTAAAAGCTTTTGCGATTCATGCAAAATCGAGGCCGAGGAGACTCGTGTTCAAAATATAGGAGGAGATGATAGCAATTCACGGGTGGTCACAACCAAGCGCTTCAAAGAGTTGGGACCACGAGTTCAGGAAAGCCGGATCCGATCATGGCGGAAACATGGGTCAAGAAAATTACCAAGATATTCGATGTCTTGGGATGCGAAAAGGAAACGAAAGTTCCATTCGCTACTTTTATGTTAAAATGGCGAAGGCATTCTTCGGTGGGAATCATGAAGCGTACCCATTCACCGCACTCGGCGTATGTCAAGCCGGGAGACGTTTGAAGCAGCTTCAATGACAAGTACTTCCACAAAGTATTAAATCGTATGAAGGAAGTGGAGTTTATTAGATTGGGCGAGAATAACATGGCGGTGTCCCAAAGATGAGGCGAAGTTTGCGGAGTTATCCGGGTTTGCACCTCATTTGGTGGAGAATGAGGAGCGTATGACGCGGATGTTTACGAGAGGTTTGAAACCCGTCATCGTTAGTATCTCATTTCTCATAAATTTTCTCTCTATTCGGATGTTGTAAACAGGCTCGGTTGTTAGAAGCGAGATAACGAGTACGTTCAACCGAGGGACCATAACCGAGGATCATACCAAAGATAGCGATCCATCGAATAACGATAACCAAAGGAGAAAGAAGAATACTGGACAAAGCGGTAACCACTCTGGTGGTAATCGTGGCCATGAAAATAGAAGAAGCGAGTTGGGAGGAGATTTTAAAAGAGGAGATTCAACAACGACCATGTGAAGAAGTCGGCCGCCAGGTGTAACCGGTTCCAAGGAGGAGAAAGACCATCGGTCAGTATGTTACACAAATCTTGGGAAGAGGGACATATCATTGGCCGCCCACAGCAGTTTAAGGTATGCTATAATTGTGGAAAAGAAGGACATATATCGCCGAGATTATGCGATATCGAAACCAGATCCAATGGAATGGTGACTCAAAAGGATGTCCCGAAAAAGTCAAAGTCAACGATTCACGAAAGAGCGTTTGTCGTGGCCAGGGTCAAAATACGAGGAACCCGAGCGAAGTTAGCACGGGTTAGTTAATTATAAATTCTTGCGAAGTTTATACCTTACTGAGATACTGGGATTCTACCCATTCTTTTATCTCTCTTGCTTGTGCTCAACGTTTGAACTTGACTACGGAGAAATTAGACTTTGATCTATTTATGGAGACTCGTTAGGAGAAACTTTCATTACATCCGTTGTTTAAAAATCTTGTTTGATTCAAGTTGGCACCATTACCTTACACCATTGACCTTATCTATTTAAAGATACTTGCTTTTGGGGATTGATTGGTTAACTACTCATCATGCCAAAATTGATTGCTTTTATAAGGTTGTTAGTTTTCATATTCCTAAGCAACTTTGTTATTTGAACTCAAGCGATCAAACCATTGTAGTCAAACATTTTCATATCAAGCCATGAAGTCATTCGTTTATTACGGATGTCAAGTTTTCTTAGTCCATGTTATGGATTTGAATAAAGACACGTCGATTTGAATAATATTCTTGTTGTTGTGATTTTTTTCTGACGTATTTCACGAAGAATTTATTGGCTTACTCCCCAAAGATCGATATTAAATTTTGTATCGACTTTGAACCCGTGAGACAAAACTCATTTCTAAAATCTCATATCGAATGGCTCTATTGAACTTGAGAGTTAAAAATTCAACTATAAATTTGGTACATGAGCCTTTATCTTGTGACTTCCTTTGTGGAATTCACCTAAGCGAACTCTCTGTAAGGGGCGTCATATTAGATGCGATAGTAAAGCGATAGGTGTCATTGTGACGTCTTATCCAAGATTGGGATATGAGTCACGATTGAGAGCAACCTAAGTCGATGAATCGAAATACGTAGCTTTCTAGGTTTAGTTGGTTATTATCGGAGATTCGTTGAAGGATATTCTCGAATCGCTATTCCATTAACGTGGTGACTTCATGAGATACAAAATTCAAATGGAGCAAGGAATGTGGGAAGAGCTTGAAGAACTCGAGAGAGACTCATTTCAAAGATATGTTACGACCATGCCATCCTGGAAAAGCGAACGTGGTAGGCGGCGTGTTGAGTAGAAGATCGTTATACAAGTCTGTACAATATTATCAAAGACTCATTTCGTATAATATACAAATAATAGAGATGGAGATGAAAACTCTAGGTACCCACGTGATGATATCTGAGTGCGTGATGATATCTGAGTATAATCGACTTTAATCGATAAAGTTAAAGTTTATTCAAGCTACACCGGAGTGATGAATTTGAAGAAGGAGGTGCAAGAAGTTGTTATTTTAAAAGCGAGAATCGGTGAGGAGAGGAAAGCTTAAACCTTGATTTATTAATCCATTTGAAATTCTCGATCGAATAGGAACTGTGGCTATAGACTCGTTTTACCACCAAGTATGACGCGTGTTCATAACGTTTTTCACGTGTCGATGTTACGTAAATATGTGGACGACCCGAAACACGTCATTGAGTTAGAACCCGGACGAGATAGCCAAGACTTAACGTCGAGGAGGTACTGTCAAGATTTTGTAGAGGAAAGAACATGACCTATGTCTGAGGTTATACCATAAGTTAAAGTTTTGTGGAGAAACCATGCTTATTGAGGAAATGACTGGGAGTTGGAAACGAAAATGAAAGCGAGTATCTTTACCTTTTGAAACACCCGAGTACGTCGTCAATTTCGAGGACGAAATTTCATAAGGAGGGAGGTTGTAAGACCCCAAAATTTTTTAAATAAAAGGAATTTCCTTTATTTATTATTTTGAAATAGTAAGGGTTGATTTGATTAATGTGGATAGTAAAGGGTTAAATACGCAAATATTTCAAAATAAGCAAGTGGTTATAAAATATTCATTTTTGTCGGGAATATTCGTTTGGTCGTGGAATATTAAATCTTGTCGGGAATATTCGTTTGGTCGTAAAATATTAAATCTTGTCGGGGAATATTAAATGCGGCGGTAGCGACCATGTATGGGCCCCATAACGGAAAAGCGATTGGATGAGGAAAACGACAAAGTTTGGGTGGTTATAAATAACGGCGTAGTTATTCTGAATTAAGACCGTAGTTATTCACAAGACATCAGGTTGGAATATCCGGTTGGTTAAAATACGATGTCTGGCGTGGTTGCACAAAGAAGCACCACGGTATTACGATATTGTTGAATTATTGATCCTTACGTAAAAGGCACTACTCAATAATTATTACGATGAGTTCTTTGTTCAATAGTTTATTTTATTGATTCAATAATTCTTTGCGTTGGTATTTTATATTATTCTTTGTTTGAATAATTGTCATTTGCACATATTTCCCATTATCGGATCAATAATTCATATTATTTGAATAATATTATTAGATAACATTATTGGCAATGTCTAGAAAGTTACGTCTAAGAAGAGGTTTGGTCACCTAATTGCTTGCGCCCGATGAGAGAGATCCTTATTGAAAGCCCCTCTTTCTGAGGAGCGACTGGTTTGTCATAAATGTGATTACGTAATATTATTTGTGAATAATTAATTATTGATTCATATGATAAGGAAATATTTATTTTATATGAATATAAATGATGGATTTATTTATGTGGTTATTAATGAAGGAATTAATGTTGAGGTGTTTTATCGATTATTTTATCGGATTGGAGGTATTAAAAATCAAATCGGGGTTTTGAGATATATTATGGGGTTATAATTTTTAATCCGACCGTTGGATTGTGGTAATTTTTGGGTATGTTATACATACATAAGTTGAGTATATGTCCACAAATTTTGAACCGATTTAAAATGCACGAATGATTTGTTGTGAATTTTAAGAGGTGTGGATTCGAAATTAGGTTTATAATTGATTTTGGTGGAAAATTCTAGAATTGAGTGGGCCCCACTTGTGGTTGGTGAAAAAATGTGCTGAATTTTATTTCAAATGTGGTGGGTGGCAATAGTAGCGAGTAAAGCCATCATCGGTGGCAGGTCAAGTCCGCTTGACGGGCTAACATTTTCCTATAAATAGAGGGCTAAGTTAGAATTGAAAATCACACGTAAACAAAGTTTTCTCTCTTTCTCTCTCTATATTATTGAGCGTATTTTGTGAGTATTTAGATACTTTGAGAGTTCTTTGTTGAAGACAAGTTTCATTCAAACATCACTTGAGCCTTTCCTTCCAAGTCTTGATTCTTTGAGGTAAGGGATGTTATTTTCTTCTTAAATGATATTATTTCTTCAATATCATTATCTTTGAAATATTAGTTGGAACTTTTTATCAAATTTGGAACTTTTTCATGTCGGGGTTACTATTCATGAGTTACTTATTCACGAGTTACTATTCATGAGTTCTATTCATGAGAGTTCTTTCATTCACGAGTACTATTCATGAAGCGTGAAGATATTTTTTGTGGAATTTCTATCTTTTGGTGTCGAGATTCTTATTCACGTATCTGACCTTTATTCACGATATCTGACACTATTCACGAATACGGCACTATTCACCGAAAAATGAAAATTTTTCTTTTCGTCTAAAATATCTATTATGGATACTAGCTTTGATTGTATCCATGTTTTGATCATTCTTGAATTTTACACCACTACGATTATTTTTGAGGTATTTTTTGGGCGTGGATAAAACCAAGTACGAATCCTTAATCCTTGTCATTTTGTTTCACCGGATTCGTTTCTTTAAAAGTATTTTCATCATCCTCGGTCTTAAATGATGATAGTATTGAATATCTTTGGCACATGTAGTGCAAGATGAATGATTTCTGAAGAATATCTTTGGCACATAGTGCAAAGATGAATGATTTCTGAAGAATATCCTTGGCTCAGAAGTGCAAAGATGAGCAATGTATTTAAATGAACATGACCGATCGATGAATATCTTTGGCCTTTAGTGCAAAGATGAGCAGTGTTTAAATGAACATACCGAAGTGATGAATATCTTTGGCCTTTAGTGCAAAGATGAACATGTGTTGAGATGAACATACGATGGATTGATGAATATCTTTGGCACATAGTGCAAAGATGAATATTTGATTTGAGATGAATATTGATTGATGTTACGAGGATAAAATATTGATGATGGATTAAATTCATAGATTATAGTAGATTTCATTCTCTACGTAACTCTTCTATGAATTATTATTTCATTGCGAATATTGATCCAAAACTTGTTGTCTATTGTATTCTATCGATTTTTCCTGTTGGAGACTAACGATAATTTGTTGTATATTATCTTAGTCATAACATTCTTTTATCGGGCTAGTTGAGCTCACCCTTTTCCTTGTTGTTCCATTTTTCTTCTCGGAGGCGAGAATGTAGCGAGTAGTCTTAGTCGGGTAATATGGAATGAAGGTTCTAGAGAGAGTTGTTTAGTAGTCCTCACCATTATTGTAAAATAATGTATCAATAAATGTGATGAGGATTTATTTGAGTATAAATATTGTCTAGAAGATAATATTTGTATTTAAACTCACAGTTTTATTGTTGTGATAATAAAGTTGTAGTTTGCTTCTTGTACCATGTATTTGGCGACTCAGAATGGGTTGGATGGAATGGACCTATTTTGGGGTCGTCACATTAGTGATAACTTAAATGCAATCACAAAAAAGGGTATATCTATAAGTGATGACTTAGTGCGTCACAAAAAGAAAATTTATTTTGCGTGAAAAAATTAGTGTGATTGACATGGTCATCACAACTATAATACATTGATGACAAAATTAGTCATCACTAAGAGCCATCATATATACTATTATTTTGTGATTGCTTAAAAAGTCCATCACAAATTACTATCTTTTGTGATTGTTTTTAAAAACTGTCACAAAATTCCGTCACGTATTCTTGTTTTTCTAGTAGTGTTATTCTGTTGGAATAACATGTCTATGCGAAGTACCGCATGCATGGTGATTTCTTTTGTCATTCCATTCTTTATTATACTCAGTTGGTTAAAGTTTTGGCTTCTATACTCCATGAAATTAGTGAAATATCCTTGATATTTGCGCTTCATCCAGTATCTTTTCATGAAAATATTCTTCTGAGCATTCTTGAATTTTACTCTCTACAAAGCATCGTGTTGACAATTTAGACGTTATTAGTTCTGGATAAATTAATTCTTGAACTTGTTTTATTGAATTCTTATATCATTGTCATCATCCTCATGTTTATATTATGTTGAAAGTCATCATGTGGCACAGTAGTGCATAGATGGACTTGGTATGATTATGACGAGGGATTATTCTTATAATCGTGGCCAAGTAATGTTACAAATGATGTAAAAAAGTCCTCGTTGGTCCGTAGTGTATTGATGGACAATTTTGGTATGATTATGGCTATGGATTCTCTTCTACCAATGGTGCAAAGATGAATTATTTTATGGCATGATCGGACCGATTGATGAAAACATGATTATCTTTGGCCGTGGTGCATGGATAATTCGTGGTCGTGATACTTAAAGAATATCCTTTGCTTTGTAGTGCGAGGATGATTTGATGATGTGGATTATTTATTAAAATTCGAGTCTCAATGATAAAAGTGATGAAAAACCTTTTAAATCATAGAAGATAGTATATTTTATTCTCTACTTGACTCTTCTAATGGATTGTTTGTTCCGCTGCAATTAAAATTAATGTTTGTTATATTGTATCAATTTAACACTGTTGAAAGCTAACGATAATTTATTCTGCATTATCTTAGTCATAATATTTTTTACTGGGCTAGTTGAGCTCACTCTTTTGCTTTCATTGTTCTCTTCAGGAAATGAGAACGTGTCGAGGGACTAAATGAGGAAAACAGAGTGATGGTCTAGATGGTGCATTAATAGTTCTCATTTTAATTCTCGCGAAAAATAGTGTGATAATAAATGTAATGAGGATCCCATTGAGTTTGTATATTGTCTAGATGACAATATTTGTATTAAAACTCACAACATATGTTTAGTCGTATTTTACACGACTGTTGTATAATTAAGTTGTATTTGAATTTTGTACCATGTATTTAGCGACTCAAGATAGGTGATGTATACCTATTTTTGGGGGCGTCACAATGTATTTGCACATTATATATATGATTGACCTCCGAACCAATAGCTAGGCTATCTATTTAGATTACCTAGTTTGGTTAGTACATACTACTCCCTCCGTCCCTATTTAAATGACGTTTTAGAGTTTTTTATTTGTCCTTAATTAATTGACGTTTGTTTAAATCTAGGAGAATTAATGATAATTTTTTCAAAATTACCCTTCATTACTTTACCTATTTTTTTTGGTACTTTAAACTCTTATGTTATGATAAATTAATAATTTAAGAGTATTATAGACAATCGAGTACTATATTTAATACTTTCTAATTATTATCTTAATTCTTGTGTCAATCTCTAAAGCGTCATTTAAATAGGGACGGAGGGAGTACTATTTTAAATGGCACTGATTTTGGGATTTGACTATTTATTGATGCCATTTGACTATTTTAAGCGCCCCTAATTAATGTTAATTATTTATCCCACATGTTTCATACTTTGATTCCTTTTCCAACTACAACAGTCAACAGCACCGGTGGGCACATCATAATAAGTTGGTGTCACGTTTCCTAGGCCAATTTTTCAATAAATCACCATTCATGTGGAGTTTAACTAGAAGTGCTACCCAAACGCATCATACTAATTACCTTGTCAACCACTCAATTATTTGTCTAGACTATTGTCACGTTCCAAAGAAGACAAGTTTGAAGGTAGGTAAACAAAATATTGGATTTTGACAAATCAAAGACTCAATATATATATATATATATATATATATATATATATGGATTAAATCCACAAAGAACCTGGTTATTGCGGAAAGAATTCCTTTTTAGTCAATCGCTACAACCTGTAGCGATTTGTTACTTAATTTTTTTGTTGCTCCGAACAACCGGTTGCTGTGGATGGAGCATATATATATATATATATATATATATATATATATATATATATATACACACACAAAGAATTTTTTATGCGAGACCACCTTTAACAACGGATAAAACTGCCGCTAAATTCATCGTCATAGGGTCTAAACTGTTGCAATAGCCAAGAATCGTCGTTATAGCCTCGTTCAGACCCTATGACAACGGGTTTAGCGACGATTTTGTTCGTCGTTAAAGGTGATCCGCATTACATAATATACCAGTATTTAATATCAACATAAATTTATTAGCATATATAATAATAATAATAATAATTAAAAAGTGAGATGATTAGTTTTGTAGTTGGTAAATAAAAATTTATATTAATAGTTCATTATTCATAAAAGGGAGTCGTTGAAGTGTGTTTATTTATTTTAACTTTTATATGTCGTTTTAATAAAAGTATTTTGGTCATTTCACAAAGATAGTAAGACTGCGCCCACCTCTTATCTTATTTTCTCTTTTTTCATATTTTAATAACATAGATATTCGACTATAAACTTGCTTATGAGGGTTTTAATTTAAAATTTGAGTAACAACCAGCTAGCTACGTATGCTTTGATTTTATATAATAGTATAAAAAATTAGATTAGTCTCAACCTCACAGCTGTAACAACTTTTCATAGGTCACATGTAAAATAATCCAATATCCTTTTTTATATTAAATTATAAAATTCACAACAAAAAATATTATTTTCACAACAAAAATATCGTTATAGATCATATAACGACGATTTTTATCGTCGCTATACATTTGCAATGACACTTGTTGTAAAAATAACAAAAAAATATTGTGAATTCACTACTAAAAAATGGTAATTTGTGATGGCCAAAATCTATTACAAAAAATAAAAAAATCATCACGAAAGGTTTACGTGATGACTTTAAGTATCACAATGATCGTCTTGTATACATCCATCATAAAAGATTTTACGTGATGAACACATGCGATTGGTTGTCCTATTTTTCTCCCTTCTACATTTTCACCCTAAATCAACAAACCCAATAATTGTCCTTTCTATCATCTTCTTGGGACAGCAAGTAAACGTTGTTTTAATTTAGTTTTTAGATCAAATGTCACAATAATCACAAATATGGAGTTAAAGCTCTCAATGGTGTGAAAGTATTTATTAATGAGTCGTGATGCCAAATTTTAACAAAGTAAATAATAATAATAATACTCTCTCTGTCCCAGAATAAAAATTATGATGGACTTTTCACTAAGAAAAAAAATAAAATAACAAAATTGTCTATAATAATGTCATTAATAATTTTCAATGTATGTGAGAGAATAATTTTCTAGTTTTTCAATTTAAAATATTTTCAGCACATAACTAATTATACTTATTGGATATGGAGAGATAATTAGAATAAGAAAAATATGAGATATTTAATGCTAAGAGTATAATAGAAAAAATTGTGTAAAAATTTGATTATTAAAGGAAAATAGACATTTAATCTAGGAGTAGAAAATAGTAATAAGGTTTTTTTATCGGGGACGGAGGAGTAATAACAATGAACGGTACATGAACATGCACATTATATGCAGACATGTACGTATATGCTTAATTTCTTTGAAATTTGAATGGATTAGTGTAAAGTTGAGACTCAAATTATATGCCCAAGTTTGTAAAAAAGAAAAGAAAAGAAGAGTACGGAAGGACATGAAAACATGCAGCCAAAATATCTTAGTAGATTACTGTTGGTAGTTGAATGTGTGGGCCCAAGTGCAAATTAGGGTTCAATTGACCTAATTGAATTAAATGCACAAATTAAGGTTCGTATTATGATTAAATGGAAAGACGGAAGAGCTGAAAATAAAGAAGCAAGATCGAGAGAATCTTTCACGTGTCCCGAGGCGAGGAAGACGTGGAGGTGACTCATTTTAATTGATTGAGGATTGGATTGGTGGCTAGAAGAAGGCGGAGACGATCCGGCATTACTTTGATGACTAAGGGTAAATTTGGAATTTCTCCGAGGACATGTGCCTATCACATGACCACTCTCCAAAAAACCCTATAAATATCTCTTCCACTCCATCGGGAAGGGACTTCTCCTGGATCAAGAAGACTTGGACTCTTGGAAGATCGAAGGACCCTTTTTGGTGACTTAAAGGCTTGAATTCCACCTAAAAGCACCAAAGGGGTTTGGACATTCTCTCAACTTGAAGGACTCAAGAAGGCTCTTGGATCCCTCATTACCTATAACACGGTTCCGGGATTCTGGGGTTCTCGCTGCACGCGTCGTTAGATGTCGCCCACTGCGTTCTCCCTTCTTCAATCAATCAATCAATTCCGTACTTTTCGTGGATTTCTCTCCTCCTCGTGACACGAAACCCTAACCCTAGCAAGGTCGATTTCCTTGCCCACATTTATTTGGCAACTCTGCTGGGAGGTGTAGAATTACGTGAAGGGTATGCCCACACTCGAAGTGGAAGAACTACGGGAAGAGTCGCTTCACCAACAAAAACAAGATTACCTCACCGGATCCAGTTCCAAGGCAAGTCACTCAAGCTTTCCAAGGCGCAAACTGGATTTTGACCAACCACTTATGAAGACGCTTGAAGGAAGTTCGACGTCACCACATATAGCGATCAACAACAAACCAACGCAAAAAGGCAAGGCGAGGATGCGGTGGAGACCCGACGAATGATGTGCAAATCGAGATGCTCAAGGCATTGAAGGAAGCACGAGAAGGGCAAGGAATGATGATGGCCATGATCTTTGAAAATGCGGAGAAGTAAGAGGAGATGGGAATTTCCGCCGGTGAGCTGATGCAGATTCCCACTTTCAAGGCCATGTTCCCGTGAAGTTTGCATGGGGAACAAGTAGGTGTGGAAGACAACAATAATGGTAGCAACAACAAAGAGAACCACATCACCCTCCATTAATCGGAAAGTCAATTGGTTCCAATAATCAACTCGAAGCCCGAGCGGTGGTGACGTACCCTGACCTAGGATGGAAGCAAGCCAACCTCAGGCAAACATCATCTCAGCTACTATTCCATCATTTTCACAGGTACAAATGCCAACCATTCCAAGCAATGTCCAGCGAATGAGCCAACAACTTCCACCAGTGCCAGCTGTTCATGATGCAAGTGTCCATCAACCAATTTCTCTACCATACACACCACCGTGCAAGAAGATATCACAACACCCCAGAGAGTTCACGCTACAAGCCCGTATGTGACGAAGGATGATATGATTGACGTGATCAATCAACTTCGCAGACAGACATCTCGACCCTCGGAGTTGGACTTTACTCCTCCTTACCCTGCACACATTCGGAGGCAACCTTACCCAACAGGGTATATTGAGCACCCATGATTTTCAAAATACAACGGGAAAAAGGAAATGCTAGGGAACATATTGCCAGGTTTGTAGAGTCAATGTCTCCGTGGCTCGGATATGACGAAGTGAACAACCACAACTTGTTGATGCGGGAATTCAACAAGACTTTGACGGATAGTGCCTTTAGTTGGTACTACAATTTGGAGAAGGGGTCAGTCCATGATTGGGATGACTTAAAATTACAATTTTTCAAGAAATTTTTCTATGTGCAGAAACAGGTAACCATTGTGGAGCTTATGCGGTTCAAGCAGAAATCGAATGAGGAGTTGTCAGATTATGTTGACAGTGTTCGGGGCCCGAACGCAGAGAGGTGTGCGATGTAGCGCCCCAAAAATAGTATACACAACACCCATTCTCGAGTCGCCAAATACATGGTACAAAGCAAACTATGACTTCAAATGTCGTGTGAAATACGACAATATATCTTATGAGTTTAAATATAATATTGTCTTCTAGACAATATCCACACGCAAATAAATCCCCATCATAATTATTGATACATTATTTTACAAAAATGGTGAGGACTACTAAACAACTCTCTCTAGAACCTTCATTCCATACCCCACACTAAGTACTCGCTACATTCTCGCCTCCCCGAGAAGAAAAATGGAACAACAAGGAAAAGGGTGAGCTCAACTAGCCCAAAAAAGAATACTATGACTAAGATAATATACAACAAATTATCGTTAGTCTCCAACAGGAAAAAATCGATAGAATACAATGACAACAAGTTTCGGATCAATATTCGCAATGAAATAATAATTCATAGAAGAGTTACGTAGAGAATGAAATCTACTATAATCTATGAATTTAACAATCCATCATCAATATTTTATCCACTGTAACATCAATCAATTATTCATCTCAAATCAAATATTCATCTTTTGCACTACAGTCAAAGATATTCATCAATCGGTCATGTTCATCTCAACACTGCTCATCTTTTGCACTAAAGGCTAAAGATATTCATCGATCGGTCATGTTCATTTAAACACTGCTTCATCTTTGCACTACAGTGCCAAAGATATTCATCAATCGGTCATGTTCATCTCAACACTGCTTCATCTTCGTGCACTAAAGGCTAAAAAGATATTCTTCGAAATCATTCATCTTTGCACTACAAAGCCAAAGATATTCAATAATATCATCATTTAAGACCGAGGATGATGAAAAATATTTTAAAGAAATCGAATCCAAAGAAACAAAATGACAAGGATTAAGGATTAAGGATTCAGTACTTTGTTTTATCCATGTCCAACAATACCTCAAAAATAATCATAGTGGTGTAAAATTCAAGAATGATCAAAACATGGATACAATCAAAGCTAGTATCCGAATAGATATTTTGGACGAAAAGAAGAAATTTTATTTTTCGATGAATAATGGTCGATATCGTGAATAGTCTTAGATATCGTGAATAAGAACTCACACCAAAAGATAGAAATTCCACAAAAAAACATTTTCACGCTTAATGAATAGTACTCGTGAATAGTAACTCGTGAATAGTAACTCATGAATAGTAACCCGACATGAAAAAGTTCCAAATTTGATAAAAACTTGGATCAACATTTCAAAGATAATGATATTGAAGAAATAATATCATTACGAAAAAAAATAATATCCCTTACCTCAAAGAATCAAGATTTCGGAAGGAAAGGCCTCAAGTGATCTTGAATAAAACTTATCTTAATAAAGAACTCTCAAAGTATCTAAATACTTACAAAATACGCTCAATAATATAGAGAGAGAAGAGAAAACTTTGTTTCGGTGTGATTTTCAATTCTAACTTAGCCTCTATTTATAGGAAAATGTTAAGACGTCAAGCGCACTTAACTCGCAACTCGATGGCTTTACCTGCTACTATTGCCACCCACCACATTTGAAATAAAATTCAGCATATTTTTTTCACCAACCACAAGTGGGGCCCACCAATTCTAGAATTTTCCACCAAAATCATTTATAACCTAATTTCTGAATCAGTCACCTCTTAAAATTCATAATAAATTATACGCTCAGTTTTAATTCTTCTCAAAATTTGTGACATATACTCAACTTATATATGTATAACATATCCAAAAATTACAACGATCCAACGGTCGGATTAAATATTATAACTCACACAATAAAGCTGTAATAACACCGATTTGATCTTTTAATACCTCCAATCCGACAAAATACAAATAAAACATCTCAAAGATTAATTCCTTCATTAATAACCACATAAATAAATCCATCATTTATATTCATATAAAATAAATATTTCCTTATCATATGAATCAATAATTAATTATTCACAAATAATATTACGTAATCACATTTATGACAACCAAATTATTCCCTGAGAAAGAGGGGCTTTCCAATAAGGATCTCTCCTTATCTTGGCAATTAATTAGGTGACCAAACCTCTCCTGTATGTAACTTTCTAGACATTGCCAATAATGTTATCTAATAATATTATTCAAATAATATGAATTATCGATCCGATAATGGAAATACTTCGCAAGGATGACAATTATCAAAACAAAGAATAATATAAAATACCAACGCAGCAATTATTGAATCAATAAAATAAACTATTGAACAAGAATTACTCGTAATAATTATTGAGTAGTGCCTTCTTACGTAAGGATCAATAATTCAACAATACGTCATAAAATATTTCTTATCTTCTTGCCAACCACGCCAGACATCGATTTTAACCAACGGGTATTCCAACAAATTTATTCGGTAATAATTACGCTATTATTTTAAACAACTTATATTTATCGTTTCCTCATCCAATCGCTTTACATTATGGGGGCTCCACACATGGTCAGCAAGGCTGTCGCATTTAATATTCCCCGACAAATTGAATATTCCACGACCAAACGAATATTCTCCGACAACAATGAATATTTTATAACCACTTGCTTATTTTGAAATATTTATGATTTTACCCCTAACTATCCACATTAATCAAATCAACTTTACTATTTCAAAATAATAAATAAAGGAAATTCCTTTTATTTAAAAAAATTTCGGGGTCTTACAACCTCCCTCCTTATGAAATTTCGTCCTCGAAATCGACGTGACGACTACTGGTGTTTCGAAAGGTGAGGATACCTCGCTTTCATTTCCATTTCCAATTCCTGTGTCATTTCCTCTATAAAGATGATTCCTCCACAAAACTTTAACTTGTGGTATGACCTTTCTTAGCAGTAGGGACATGCCCCTTCCTATCCAAGATCTTGACATGTACCTCCTCATACGTTAAGTCTTCTTGATTATCTCGTCCTGGTTCTAACTCTATAACGTGGTTCGGGTCTTTCACATATTTACGAAGTACGATGATATGTGAAACACATTTGAACACGAGACATACTTGGAGGTAACGCAAGTCTATAAAGCTACATTTCCTACTTTCGGTCGAAGAATTTGAAATGGACCAATAAATCGTGGATTGAGCTTTCCTCTCTTCCCCAAATCTTGTAACTCCCTTCCATGGAGCAACTTGCAATAATACACGATCCCTCTACACTAAATTCCACGTCCTTTCGATGAAGATCCGCATAACTCTTTTTGTCGATCTTGTGTCGTTTGTATCGTTATCGAATCATTTG